>VDFB02358134.1:170200149-170281351 GCA_007258455.2 Sequoia sempervirens | reverse complement strand
TAATTCAATAACCATCCATTCTCATATATGCAGTATTTCTCCACGAATAACATCAACTGAGATAACATCAAATGAGATAAAATTCATATTGATAAAAAGGTACAAGCATAATTTATTCATCTCCAGAATTCACATTACATTCATATTTACCCTATGTAGTAATAGTAAATAGTAACTGCTCAATTGGGTTGTAACATACTCCCCCCTTATGAATCATCGTCCCCGATGACTTTAGGGATTATTATAAAACAAAAAGCTAATAACACATTATTCAAAAATTCTCAAAAGAATTAAGAATATGAGGAAACTTCTATTGAATTTCCGCATAGTCCTACCAAGTAGTTCAGTCTTTTGTGTATTGGTCCCACTTGATTTTTCACTGTAAGACTTCTCTGTCATGCAAGCGTAGCTTTCATGTTCCTAGAACCTTGATGGGCTCGAGAGTTACTACTCCGGGGTCCCGTACCTGTAAAGCAGTCCAATCAATTATATGATTATCCCTTGGTGTATAATTTTCAAGGTAGGACACATGGAAGACATTATGCATTTTGGTAAGAGCTAGCAACAATGCGATCCGATAAGCTACTAGATTCACTTCCTCTAGAATCTCAAAAGGTCCAATATAATGGGCTAACTTAGAAGACTTTCCAAATTTAATAGATCTCTCTTACTTTGTCACCTATGGAAAAATTATGGGGCACTCTCTTAGCATCAATGTAGCTTCTATGCCTATCGTTAGCTTCAACTAACCTTTTCTTAGTAATCCTAACTTGCTCATCCATTTCGGCTAACATCTCTAGCCCAAGAATTACTCGATCCTCAAGTTTATCCAAACTTATAGGAGTTAGACACTTTCGACCATACAAAGCTTCAAAAGGAGCCATCTTTATCGCATAATGATAAGAATTATTGTAAGAAAATTCCACTAAGGGTAAGTAGTCTTCCCACTTGTTCTATTAATCCATACAATACATCCTAAGTAGGTCTTCTAATAATTGATTTACCCTTTCAGTTTTCCCATCCGTTTCTGGATGATATGCTGAGCTAATATTCAACTGAGTCCTTAGTGCTGAAAACAAAGTTTTCCAAACCTTGAAGTGACACTTGCATCCCTATATGAGACAATCTTCTCAAGAATCCCATGCAACCTAAACACTTCTTGCACAAATTTTCTTACTATGACATGTGCTCCATCAGTTAGGTTCCCTAGTATAAAATGTGCTACTTTTGTAAGCTTATCTACAACCACAAGAATGACATTATGCTTATTCCTTGACATAGGAAATCCTTGCATAAATTCCATGCTTATGACTTGCCACTTCCTTTCTGGTATATCGTATGGGTATAACAAGCCTGCAGGATGATGATGCTCAACTTTCACCTTTTGACACTCAAGACACCTAGCCACAAAACTAGCGACATCTCCTTTCATTCCCTTCCAGAAGTATAATGGTTTTACATCAACTATCATTTTATGTCACCCTAGGATGTCCAGAGTATGGTGCTTCGTGTATTTCCTTCCATACTAGATTTCCCAATTCCTTTACATCAAGAATGTACATTCTACCCTTATATCTAAGTAATCCATTTGGTTCAAATTGAAAAACTTCATACCTAGAATCTTGTGGATTATCAGTGAGTACTTGCTTAACTTGCAAGTAATACTCATCCTTCTTGCACTTTTGGAGTACTTGTCCCCTGAAATCGGTTTGAATTGTTACTATGGAAGCAATATGTCATCTTTGACTTAACGCGTCAACAACCCAATTTTTCTTCCCTTTTATATAACTGATATTAAAATCATAGTCAGTGGTCAGCTCTAACCACCTTCTTTGTCTAGCATTCATATTAGGTTGAGTAAAAAGGTACTTTAACCCAATATGGTCAGTTTTCATCTCAAAGGGTTTTCCTAGCAAATAGTGCCTCCACATTTGCAAAGCATGTACCATAGCTGCCAATTCTAAATCATGCGGTGCATAATTCATCTCATAAGGTTTCAAATTTGTATATTCATAGGCTATCACTTGCCCATCTTGCATTAATACACCTCCTAACCCTTCTCTGATTGCATCCATAAAAGTTACTCTCAAAATATGATACTTTTAAGATCGGTGTGGTGGTTAACTTCTCTTTGAGTAGGTCAAAAGCTTCTTGACACTTCTCAGTCCATACAAAATTCTTTCCTTTCTTTTGTAAAGAAGTAATTGGAAAAGAAATTTTAGAAAGGTTTGTTACGAACTCCCTATAGTAGAAACTTCTTATTTTTGACACATTTTTGGGTACAAGCCACTCAAGTATTTCTTTGATCTTAGCTAGGCCTGCTGAAATTTCTTTAGCCAAAATCACATGACCTAGATAATGTACCCTCTTTTGGAAGAATGTACACTTGGAAAGTTTACCATACAACCTATGTTCTCTTAGACGTTGTAGGACCATTTCTAAATGCTTACAATGTTCTTCCTCATTTCTAGAAAAAATCATAATATCATCTAGAAAAAATAGTACAAATTTTTCAAGGTAATCCCTAAACACAAGTTATTCATCAAGTTCATGAATGTTGCAGGTGCATTTGTTAAACTGAAAGGTAAAATGGTGAACTCATAGTGACCATATATGGTTCTAAATGTCATTTTAAAGATATCTTCATCCTTAACCCTCAATTGGTGATATCCATATCTCAGATCAATTTTAGAGAATATGACGACACCCCTCATTTGGTCAAAAAGGTCTTCAATGCATGGCAACAGATACTTGTTCTTAACCATAGCTTTGTTAAGCATATGATAGTCAATGCACAAACATAATGTACCATATTTATTTTGAACAAAGATGACTGGCACTCCCCAAGGTGAAACACTTGGCCTTATCAGTCCTTTCAACAACAATTCATCCAATTGTGCCTTACATTCCATAAATTCAATGGTTGTCATCTTATAGGGTACCTTAGAAATAGGTTCTGACCCTGGAACTATATCAATAGAGAAATCAAATACTATTTTTGGAGGTAACCTTGGTAACTCATCTAAAAAATTTCCTCAATATTGGATACTTCTCCATATCTGATTTTCTAGTTTCATCTATTTCACCATCTTCAAGTTCCTGTAAACTCAGGAACTCCAAATCACCATCCTTTCGAAGTTCATCAATCTTTATGGCAAAGGGTTTACACCCTTTCTTCTTAGCTCTTATAAGTTGCATTGGTGTAATTTTTTGAATCCTAACCTCTCTTGTTATCCCTTGGAATTTAATTTGATTTCCAAAATCATCCAGGCATTCTATAGTCTTAGCATGGAAATCTAATTTAGCATTATATTTCCACAACCAATTCATTCTTAGGATAACTTCATATGATCCTAGAGGTGCGACATAAAGGTTTAATTTTGTAGAAAAACTAGGTAGTTCTATCCTAGCTTCAAATAGACATTGATCCACCTTTGCTCTTGTTTGGTTTGCATACTCTACATCCTAAGAAATTTCCATTTGTTCTGCCTTCCTAGATAATTGTTTAGTTGTTCTAGGTGAAATGAAATTCTCAGTTGCACCAGTATCAATAAGTACAGAAATAGGTAAGTGAAAAAAAATACCTAGCATTTCAACTGGAGTTACTTGGTACTCTTCCTGACGATCGTCCACAACTGCATGTATCTTTTGTTGAAACATTTCCTGCTGGGTAGGTAATGGATTACCATATGGTCGTGATCCAAAAGTTTTATTGGTACATTCACTAGCATAGTGATCCCCTTTGCATATCAAACATCCTGTAGTCAATTCTCTTTTCCCTATGGTTTCTCTAGACTTGTTGATATTTTCATTAGCCTTGTTGGTATTACCCATGCTAGAATCATTCCTTTTTCACTCTCTCTTAATCTCTTTTCCACTATTACGAAATATTTTCCCTTTTTTCCTTGGAATATTTTGCACAGATTCCTCCTTCTTTGGATCTACCTTGTTAGGAAATTCCACATCCTTCTTTTTCTCTTTTCTTTCTTGACAAGTGGAATTATCCCTAACCTTTTGCTCTTGCTTAATTGTTTTTTCATATAAAAGATCCATTATTGTTGGACCATGCATATCCACTTCTCCTCCAATCTGACTGTTAAGTCCCATTATAAATTTCCTAATGCGGAAACATTCATCCTTATGATATATGGGAACATAGCACAAAATTCAGGTTAACTTCTCCCAATATTCGTTGACTGACATGTTACCTTGCTTCAAACCCTGGAAATCTAAGATTTTTTTGTCATAGTATAGTTGTGGAAACCATCTCTTTCGGAAAATCTATATGAATTCCCCCCATTTCAACTTCCAAGAGTTAATATTAAGTTCTAACTTCTTGCTCATCCACCAGTTAGAGGCTTCTCCTGCTAACCGATACACACCCCATGCAACTTTAGTAACCTCATCATAGTTTCATATTTCAAAATACTTTTCCATTTGAACAAGCCACACTTCAGCCTCATCACCTCTAGCACTACCATCAAACTTGGGTGAGATTATTTTCTTCATGTCCCTAGAAAGTTTGGAAGATACAAGCTTCTTATTCCTTTCAATAGATGGTGTGGGTGATTTTTCCTTCTCATGATTATGGGTTTCATTATGCCCATGGGAAGAGCTTTCTCCTTCATGCTCATTAACGGGTACTTCCTTTTCTACCCTATCCTTAACTTTTTCTTGTTCAAGGTTAGCCAATCTTGCCAAGATTTGACCAAGCCTAGCATCTACTCCAGTGGTTCCCTATCCAACCTCCTGACTTCCACTGGGAATAGTTCATGTCCTCACCATCCTTATGTGATTGGTTTCTTCTTGAATGTTTATCCATGTTATACTAAACTATGTTATCAATTATCTTATGGGAAAACGTTAAAAAAACATTCATATGCACACAAGAATTCCACATAAGACTAAGCGCACACTTCTTTTGATAAACACATAATTTTATTCATTTCATAAGGATTTCAATACCCTTTCGATTACATAGAGTGACTATTTAGATAGTTGAGTGGAGAGTATCCTTCAGATTCACTCTCTGACACATAACTTAAAGGAGTATAACCTACAAACCGAGACAATTTTTGTTCCCTATCTTTTTGTTCATCTCTCATTTGTTTGTACCTATCCTAGAAAGGATAATAACCTTTAGATATATCATTTGATACATAGTTATGAGAAGCAATGTCAATATGGTGTTCATCAACAATTTAGTCTATCCCTTTCACAAATATTTGTTCATGCGATCATTTCTCGTTTGGCAGTGTCCTTGGTACATATCCTTCAGACTCGTTAATCAAAGAAATTACTATTACTTCAGCTAGTGGTAGAACTCTAGGATCTCTAAAAATGAATGTCGGACTAACACTTTCTTCTAAAGCCATATCCATGGAAAGTGGTAATGATTCAGACTTTTCTGGTGAGATGGTTGGTAGGTAATTATACATAGTCTCCATCTTCATCTTTCTCTTCACATCACTGATTTGAGAAAGTGTGTGACTAAAGGTTTCAATGTCACTCAACTAGACAAAAATTTCATAGTTGGTTCCCTCTATGGTTCTAACAATGGCTTCCTTTTCCTTCTTAGCCTTGAGGTAACTCTCATTTCTGATTACTAACTTTGGAGCCATTAATATGAGACACACCATCCTATAACAAGAATTCACAACATTAGATAACGTTGGACGAAAAGAATGATGAGATCATATGTTCCAGAGCTAAACTTGGTAGCTCTAATACCACATGTGACATACCAACCCTTAATGAAGTAAAAATTTCTAAATTTACACCTTACGAGTAATAAACTGAGTAACAAACCATTGCAATAAAAAAATTTATTTTCTTTATTGAACAAGATGCATTACATAATACAACATGGTTTTCCATTTCATCATAATGAATCATAAATTACATTAACATACAAGAATGCATACAATTACATACATAGGTCAAAGAGCTTTAGAACAAATAGTTATAAGATGGTCTAGGATCCTTCCTTTCAAATCTTGGTTCTTCTATCGCCTATTGTGGAGGAGAAGCATCACTCAGGAACTTTTCTGCCAACCACAAACTCTTAATGTGGTCCCCCGTACATCTATCATTCGATAGATGACCCTTCCCTTCGACGAAGACATTGGTAGAGTAACCGATAATGACAACCAACTGATCATAGTGTTTTGTCCTACATAACTAGAACTTGTAATCCCATAATCTCGAACTAGCATGTAATACTAGATCATGGTGAACTGAAAGTGTAGTCTCGGTAGTCACACAATCCATAGTGGAGTCTCAGAAATTACACTAATTTTTCCAAAGTGTTACATTCAGTATTCCTACTGAGAGTCATCTAACATACACTACATAGGGCTAATTTGACTTAGGGTTGTCTTAAACTACTCATAGGTATTTTCCTTCAATGGATATTTCGTCACCCTAGATTAACCTATCATCATTTTAATCTACTTAGATAAACCTACTTAACAAGTAAGTACACAAGCTCCCTCCCATATTGGATTAACTATCCTATGAGTAACACAAGCTTTCCTAGTTAAATCAATAACTTTAGTTAAGTGTACCTCAAGTGCCTCTTGCATTCATTCATGCCTAGTATATAATATCTATTATATACACCAAACTCCTATTATGGAGTACTTACAAGCACAACATAAAAAAAACATAAATGCTTCAATTTCCTTTTCAAAGACACTCTCTAATACCTCTATTGCACACACTGGAAAAGACATTTCAACCAATCATGGTAAACATATCATTTCAAAGTAAATAACAAAGAAGAAGAGATCCTCATGCCTGTTATCGCTTATCCAAATTAATGACAACAATGCAGCCCTCTCCAACGGTTGTTAGCTTGAAAACCAACTTTACAAGAATGTCTCAATAACTCTACCTCACAAGTTGATCACTTACTCCTCTCAAACAATAATGTTTCCTCTCAACACAATAGAAAACTCACTATTTCTCACTCACAATATAAGGAAAGTTTGGCTCGAAATAACACAGAAAATAATGAATTGCAAAATATGTGTAATCTCTTGAGAAAGAATGCCTCCTCACTAATGAAATGGCTCAACTATTTATATAGAATCCTAGCAACCTCATGGCCTATAGTTTAGGCATGTAAAATGAGAACAAGCTCCATGCAAAGCAACACATGAAACTCAACAATAAGGTGGTGACTCCCTAAGCTCATACTTAGCAAAAACACCTACAGATTGGCGTGCAACATTGGAAACTAAATCAAGACTTATTCAATCTACATATGCTAAATTCAAATTTCTACAAAGAAAAGATATTCATAGCAACTTTGATTCAAAGGTGGTGTCAATTCCTTACCTCTATCCTTCTTGTTTGGTGTGGTTTAACAACTACAGGAAACAATCAAATTTTATTTCTTAACAACAAACACATATCGATTTACATATTGGATGATTCGACTTAAGCATTTATTTCAATTGAAAAAGTCAAGGTTGATCTTTTCCAAGGGCGTCGACCAAGTCTGTGCATTTATATCGACACATGCCAACAATATCATACGTATTACAATGTCTTTCTATTGTGTGACAAACTGAGTGATAATTGGTTTCACCAACAGTCATAAACAACTTCATATGGATTCAAAGAATATAATCATATCGACTATTACCATCTTTAATAAATGATAGTCAATTTCTATTATCATATTTAATATGTTAAATATATATATATATAATATATATATAAGAGTTCATGCAATATAGTATATAATAAACACATTATATTGAATGTATGAATATATATATTTGTATAAATGTATATGCCTCTATGTACACGTATATGTAGGTATATTATATTAATGCATTCGTATGAGCATGTCCATTCGCTAATGTACGCATGTATTTAGATACATATACTATGGATATGTGTATATACTATACATATATGTATATATATGTTCACATCCGATTCACATATAGCCATTCACAGTCACCATCATATTGATAAGTTTTTACGTGTGGTACATCTATACATGTGCATATACATGGAGTTAGATCCCATTGACATGTATGTGCATATATATACATATACTTTCACGTACATCCCACTTGTCAATATAATCGTGATATTACAAGAAAGATCTCGAAAGCTCAAAAGATAAACATCACCCAATAATGCATGTAGTAGCAACAAGACTCCCAAATGCAGACATATTAGCTAAGGATGACTTACCTATTACCCACAAACTGACTCAACTCAATCATTCTAATGTGGTGTGTGTATATGCTCAAATAGTTTACTTTTACTGGTTACTCGACCAAGATATTCTCCCAAGTGATAATTCCCCTCCGCTTGGAGGAATGGAACACATACCTGCATCCACTAACATATCAACATAATAGTTAATTGTTCACAACATATGCAGTATACATGAAACATCTCCAAGAATTAAAATAATAATTCAATAACCATCCATTCTCATATATACAATATTTCTCCATGAATAATATCAACTAAGATAACATCAAATGAGATAAAATTCATATTGATAACAAGGTACAAGCATAATTTATTCATCTCCAGAATTCGTATTACATTCATATTTACCCTAAGTAGTAATAGTAAATAGTAAAGACTCAATTGGGGTGTAACATATCTCTAAAAATCTAACGATAGATGTGAGAAAAGATATTTTGACATGTGTTATCCCTAACGTGAAGGTGGGCATTAAAAAAAGAGTAATCATGTTTTGTAAAGGGGGAAGAGCTGTCATTTCTTTTAATGGCAGGCTTGAAAAATATGAGACTAAGATTTGTATACAGATTGATTATTTTAAACACATCGCCAAAAGGTTCTAGTCGTTGGTCTCACCAATGAAAAGCCACCAAGTCTCTATCAAAACCAAAAAAATTGAATTTCCAATAGTGTCTGTGGTGAATGAGGGAGGCCGAAGAGCCAAGTATTTTATCATTCCTAAGCATATTCAAACTAAAGATAATACCATGGGAGGCCCTAGGAAGAGGACAAAACTAAGTCAATACGACTCTTTGAAAAAGAAGGTGAAGTTGTGGGGCTTGTCTGAATGGGCAGGGTTCACTTTGTACTTTGTTGCCATGGAAGGTTACAACAAAAAACTCAGTTATAATTTCGTGAATGCTTGGAAAGATGGTGAAGTTGAGTTGGGTGGTCTTCATTTTACAGCTGATGCAAAGCTTACAGCCAAAGTGACAAGTCTTGTGTATGAACAAAAGAAGATTGCAAAGGTAAGTACTAGAAATTACCAAACTTATATTGATAAGTTTTTTGAAGCTAAAGAAAGACCCCAACGATTCGAGAATGGTTACTCTAGGGTTTTGCTATTGCCCCCTTACCACAATGTCTATTTTTTTTGTTATGAAGTATTTTACTTTAGAAGGCCATTTTCAGTCCATCCATGGTTATCATTTTCCAATATTGAATCATATCAGGCACTAGGAAAAAATAAATTTATCCTTTTTCCTCCTCTCATCCCTGAAACAAAGCCTTACCGATGGAGCTAACCCTCCTTTACACCAGGGTTTGATTCATGCCATATGAAAATGCGACCTTTCTACCACCCTACAAAGAAATTTTTTCCATAATTTCATTGAGAATCCCACTCCTAAGAGCTTTGTGAAAATTGAACTAATTGAGAGCCGACCCTGCTCCCCAACCAAAGAACCTACTAAAGCCTCACCTAATGTTGTGGATCCTAGTTGGTCAGATCTCTTTAAGATAACCCTAGAAAAATGAAAGGATACCCCCTTGCTTTTATTGCAAATAAGAAAAGGAAATTGTTGATTTGTGAGTTGGGTGTTGACCCTAACACTATAACTATTCTAGACGATAATGAAAATAGACCCAAATGTGGGTTCACTACCTTGGTGGGCCAGAGATCTACTCACCTTGCTTTAGCTGCATCTAAGGAGTTAGACAATAGTAAAAAATCTAAAAGTTCAAAGGAAAAGAATTCAGAAGAGCATTTGGACAATAAGGGGAGGAAGACTGCTAGGGAGGAAAAGGATTCTTCCTCTGAAGAATGTGTGTCAAAATTCTGGGTGAAGCTGGCTCTCTTGAGGAAGAGGATTCAAGGTTGGAGGAGGTGGAAGACTCAAGTGAGGAGGAGGAGGGTATCAATCAGTAGGAGGATGTGAAATATTTCGAGGAGGATATTGATATGATTGAGGATAAAGGAACAACTATTATGGAACCAAAGTGTTCGAAGGATTATCAAACGGGTCTAGAATTAACTAGAGTGCAAAGGCTGGAGGAAAGGTTGGTGCTCCTTGAGAAGTAGAATGATGATAATGCTAACAGGTTTCACGCTCTTGAGGGTGTTGTGCAGAACTTGTGCAAGGTTGAGGATGCGGTTATGAATTTTTTTTTAATGGCGATCATCTTGGGATAGGGAAAAGTCAAGAAACAAAAAAGGAAAATGGCTAATAAGGAAGATGCAGATTTGTCATGGAAGATGGAGGTCAAAGATAGCTTTTAATATTCAGTAGAGGACTTGACGAAGGCGTGGAGCCTTATTGAAGATGCTTGATCCTCGGTTCTTGTTTTCCTTGCTTTCTATTGCTAGTTGTCATGTTTTATTGTTCCTTTTTGTGGAGTTCTAGTGGTAATGGCTTTAGATGCCTAGACTGTATTAAGTTAACTTTTATTTCTATTATAAACTTTGGTAACTTGTTGGGTACTCATTATAGGTTATGCTTATATAACCTTTTTTTGTGGATGGTTGATAATATGGACTGGTTATTTTAGTACTCGATACTTGATAGATATATATGGTTTGATGCAATTGGTATAGGTTAATGTTGTTTTTGGTTAGTTGGGCTTGGGGAAGTAGTTCTCCTCTTGTTCTGTTTCCTCATTTTTTTTTGTTTGGTTACTGTTTGATGGACTGATGTGCTACTTTTGTTAGGGATCAGGGCCCTTCCCCCGCTTAATTAATCAAAAACATCATTTGACCATGCTAAAGGTTAAATGAATTCTTGTAAAAGCATCATTTGAGAGTAGTGTAAATGTGCCAACATGCATATTTTATGTTCCATGCATTGTGGGGTTGAATTAACTATTCCAACACATTAGATTGGGTAAATAATAATGGAGAAATCAATTCATTCCCTAGGTCTCCTAATTCTTGCAAGCTACACTATTCTAGGGTAGTCTCTTAAGAGCTTTGGGAGAAAAAAAATGTCAAACTATGATGGAGTAGTTCTTAGAGTTTTTGGCATCTTTTTTTTTACTTGCAAGTGGATTTCAAGTCACTTTATAGCACCCTATATAGGTTTTTTCAAATTAACACCATTTGACACAATGAATGAGTTCTTGCAAAATTTTCCATTTGAAAGTAATGTAAATGTGCCAATAGGCATATTTTGCATTCTATGTTTTTTGGGATGAACTAATTACACCAGAATATTAGGGGGGTAGATGAATTCTACTAGAGACCTCAATTCATTCTCCAACACCAATACGTTGGGGTAGGAAGGTGAATTCTACTAGAGGCTTTGGTTCATTATGTGTGGCTCTTGATCCTTTTGAGATATACTACATCGAGGTTGTCTCTTAAGAGGTCAAAGAGAATAACCTTGCCAAAAATTTTCCTTTCTATTCTATCAATATATGACACCTACAAATGTCTTGTTAGCACGTAGAAGTGGTCATAAAGTTCCTCTACATTTATCTATCTCATTTCTTCTCAAATCTAAACCATTTGACCTTGTGAAAAATGAATGCATTCTTGCAAAATACACCATTTGAGAGTAGTGTAAATATGTCAATAAGAATATTTTTATTTTCAAACCTCATGGTATTGAACTGACTAAACCAATACATCAAGTTGGGTGGGTGAATGCTACTAGAAGTATTAGTTCATTCCCTCGGTCTCCCAATTCTTCCAAGATACATTGCATTGAGTTAGTCACTAATAAAATGTTATCCTAGGTCAACCACTAGAAATGATTCAAAAGAAAAGTGTATTGAAATTATTCAACATGATTATAGTCTTGCAATTACCATTGATGAGAACCATGGGTTGTTTTATCTTGCACGATTCTCATTCACATAATTGAAACAAGATGAGCCTTTACCTTTGGACACATGTCCATAGAATTAAACTATCTTTAATCACTTACTCTTTTATTTTTGTTTTTGAAACTTTAAGAAAGGGTTTTGTCGAGGGTTCATTTGAAATAACTTAAAATAATAAGGATTTAGTGGAACTAAATGTTTGTGGATTAAATTTATGAATCTTGTCTAACCATAAAATTAACTTTAATATTTGATCTTGATTTGTATGTTTTGCTTTAGAATCAAAATATTAAATATAGAATAAAATAATACTAGTGGTTGAAAATTCATTGTCAAGATATTACTCACAACTTAAACCTAAACTGTATCTAAACCATAAAAATAAAAAACATAACCATAAAACCATTGTATTTTTTTGGAAAACAACCCTATTTGACCTTAGTAAAGAGGAATTATTGACTTGTTACATGATGGTGTTGCAGCTTTTAAACACCCAAAATACTGAGAAGGGGGGTGAATCAGTATTCCATGAAATTCATTAACTTAAAAGTGCATTAAAATCATCTCATTAAACTTGCATAAATGGAAAGAAAAAAGTAAAGCATGCATCACAACAATCAATACAAGAACACTAGATTTACATGGAAAAACCTTGAAAGGGAAAAACCATGGTGAGGATTAGCTCACAATATATCATAACCGGTTAAAACATATTACAGGAGGCTTAGTGCCCAGAGGACTCACTGTCTAGAAAAAGGGAGGGGTCAATATCCAAGGAAGATCATTTATTCCAAAATTACAAAAGATATACAAAAGGATGGCTCACTACTATAATTTGAACTTCTTAATAATGCATCTTCTATATGTTGAAGATATAGTTCTAGTTAGGCTAAAAAAATTGACTTTACACACTTCATTCCTCACTGTCACAAGATCACCACTATCATAATTCACACTTCTCTACACACCTTCAGACTTCACATACTTATCATCATCCTGACATTGAATTGACCTTCTATATATATGTATGTATTATGCAAACACTCATATCATCAATTAGGCTGGCCTAATTAGATGAAATGTGTGACCTCATAACCTATCAAATCAAAAATCCATCATACATACCTTAAAAAAGTAATTGAAGTGCGTACTTCACCAAAATAGGTCAGCATGACCTATAGTTACTCCTATGATTCTACTCCATACTTAATTTTGTCCCGCATGACCCCAAAATCCTTAGGTTGACACCACACAACAAAATTGGTGAAGCAAAAATTGAATGAACCAACTATTCATCCACAACTTGACACACAATCCATTGAATCACTTGACACTAGGAGTGTACACACATCTGAATCTCTGAAAACTTCCTAAAATACACACAACATAATGATCATCCACAGTGGAATGTAGAGCATTGTAGTATGAACTCTGCAACTATAATTATGTCTCTTCTTAGTTTGATAATCTTCCATCAATATCTTTTGTTGTGGAAGACACAAAACCTTGAAAATTTGGATATTGACTCCTCAAAATGTACCATTAACACCTCAAAACCGCATGACAAGATATTGGTGTGAAGCAATGCAGACCAGAAAAATGTTGCTTTGTTGCATCACTATCTTAGTATGAGACCTAGTCAATTTCCCAAAAATACTTGGTTTGCTCCAAGCTATATGCATACTGATAAACCATCACTTATACGATGGGTTGACATCAATGACAACACCATACATCATCATTCTCATGCTGCCAACAATCTCCCCCTTTGTCATTGATGGAAACACACTTCTCTGCTTCACTACCCCTTTAACATCAAGGGAAAAGGGTAGTAGCTTTGCTTCACTTCTTTGTTTCACTTGCCCTTGATGATATATTTACATGAGAATAGCTCTTCCTATCCATGTTATCCATCACCAAAAAGACAAACAAGTACTACAACACCATCTACTAAATTTGCATATGTACATTGATATCAAAATTTGTCTATACAATTCAAAAAGAGGTATACACTTAAACTTGATGAGGGTAATATACCTTGATATGATGCCTTTAATTTTTCAAGGTGTGTCTCCTAGTCCTTCTTGGATATCTCCCAATCTTTCTCTCTACTGCCAGAGCACTCTTTTACAATCTTCTAAACTTCTAGAGGAGGCATAGTTTGTTCTTTTTGAGCTTTTGTCTTCTTCGAGACTCCTTGCTCATCTTATTTTTTTTGCTCAGTAGTTATCTCCATATTTAGAGGGGCGTGTCTTGCTGAAATTGATCTTCATCATCTAGAGAGGCTCCCAATTCTTTAAGAATATTTTCAACTGTTTGCAATGTTTCTTTCCTTAGTTTCTCTATATCATCCTTGTATTTTCTCATAAGATTGTTTACTCTCTTTTTTTGTCCTAAAAATTTGGGCACACAACTGAGACAACTTAGCTCTTTCCTCATGAGATAATGAGGAACCAATCTTCTCCAAGGAAAAAGTTTTCATCTTTACATTTTTGCAATTGCCTCTTGTCTTCTTGCACTCAATACACCTTTTGGATCATCTAGAAACTGATCCTCTATCTCACCTAGGATTGCATTAAATGTCACCATGTATTAGATAATGGCCTATTCAATTGTTTCCTTATCTACATAATTGGCATCCAAATACATTTCAGTTGTATCCTTTAGAATTCTAAACTCAGCTATAGCACTAAATATTGTATCAAACTTCATGGGACTATGCTCATGAATTGGAGGGGTCTCCTCTTTCTCTTTTCCCATTTTTGTACTGGTCTATTCGTGAGAGAATTTTGATTTCCTTTTCCAGACCAATTGATGTTGTTTTTGAATACCTAATTCTTGTTTATTTTTCTTTCTTTCTTCTCTTTGGAGCCTTTTGTTGCTTAGGGAGGATGGATGTATCTATCTTCTTTGAACCACCTATTGCTTTTGTTCCAGAAGGCTTTGTAACAATAGGTGGTGTGGAGGCTGAGGTCTTGCCTGACCTTCTTGAACTTTGTGGAGTTTTCAGAGGAGAAAATGTACCTTTGGATTTCTCTACAGGGTCCTTAGGGGTACCAAACTCTCTTTTCAACTCAACTTTCATTTTTTCAACCTTTTCTTCAATATCCTTCTTTTTCTTCTCCAGGTTCTCTTTACTTGATTTCTCTTCATAGGTACTAAACCTTCCTATTGCTAGATCTCTAGGTTTTCTCAACACAATCTCTACATGCGACAAGTGCATTTAGACTCATCTACCTCATAAGGTAGCTCTGGAACCCAAACAGTTATGGGTTCAATTGATTCCATGTAGCAATAATCTTTGTTGACCATAAATGTTAATTCATTCTTATATTTATCCACAACTTTACTTGGAATCCTTTCTCTCTCTTACATCTGAGTTTGAAAAGGTTTAAAGAATCCCCACAACACTAAATGAAAAGAATCTTTACTAGGAAATCTCCTTAAATGATCTCTAATTTGAAAAGCTACATGAATAGTATCTAGCCATACAACATTCTTCACTTTGAGCAACTCATTGAGAAAGTAAAACATTAAGAAAATGATAAGAGTACCATACCGGAAAGGGTATTTTGACTGCTTTGTCTTTTGTAAGTTTTCCAAAAATTGCAGTCTCGGGAACTCACAAAGATCAAAGTCTTTTCCCTATTTCACCATTTGATAAGCCATGTGAATTGTGATGGTAGAGACTGAATTATCTTTTCTTGTGAAAAATATCTTGTAACCAATCATAATTGCAACATATTTGACCATTATATCTTCAATGCCATTCTTTGTTAGGGAACGCTTATCAAACTTGGCTCCGATAAGCTTCATAACCACTTAATTCTTTACCACCTCCATGTTGAACACTCAGGATATTGAGCGGTGGGGGGGTGAATCAGTATTCACTAAAATTCATTAACTTCATCAATTTAAACGTCCATTCAAAGCATCACATTAAACTTGCAGTAATGGAAAGGAACATATAAAGCATGCATCACATAAAAGAACACAAGAACACTAGATTTACATGGAAAACCCTAGAAAGGGAAAAACCACTATAAGGACTAGATCACAATTTATTGTAACCGATTAAAATAAAGATTACATAATGGTGGATTCACTATCTAGAAAGAAAGAATGAATCACTAGTGGTGGCTCACTTTCAAGGGCTCACTGCCCAAAATAGAAAAAGATAACAGACAGGGTGGCTTACTTCCAAAATGAACTGCTAATAATGCATCTGCAACATTCCAAGATATAATTCCAATTAAGATCTAAAAATTGACTTAACACACTTCATACTTCACCACTACACCTTTCACACTTCACACTACATCAGATTTCACACACACACACACACACACTCAACACACACACTTACATCATATTTTGCATACACACTCTACACACATTTACATCAGATTTCACATACACACTCTGCACACACTTGCATCAAATTTCACATACAAACTACACACACTTACATCATATTTCACATAGACACTCTGTATAAACACATCACACAATTCACACAATGAATTAACCTTGCATATATACTGCAACCAACAAAAAACATCAATTAGTTCGGACTAATTGCATGAACCGTGTACCACATAACCTATTAGCTTAAAAATTTAACACACACACCTTGCATAATTTAAACCAAAACATGTAGACCTCCAAAATATATTGACATGACCTATAATCACTCCCATAAATCCTCTCCTTACATACTTCAATTCTACACGACCCCAAAATCCTTAGGTTGGCACTAGTTAGTGAAATTGGTGAAGCAATAACTGAATGGACCAATAGTTCATTCACATCTCAACACGTAAATGACCAAAACACAAGTGCCACTTGGAGCACACATACTTATGAAATTTGTAAACACTTCCACAAAACCACATAGCATAATATTGATTCGTAGTGGAATGCAGAGCATTCCAATATGCACTCTATACTAGTAACATTGTCATTACAGAGCCTGATACTCTGTCAACATTATCTTCAATTGCAAAAGACATAAAACATTGAAACTTTGGATTTGAACACCTTCAATACAAATCATCAACACCTCAAAACTGCATGACAAGATATTGCATAGTGGAGTAATGCAAACCATAAAATTGGTTCACTGTAACATTGAAATTGCACTCTAAGACTTAGCCAATTATCCACACCATTTGGTCTTATCTGGACCAACACTTCTACATTTCTAAAATGGTTTGACATCAATGAAAACACCATACACCATCCATGCACCATCATGCTCATGTTTCCAACACTTCAATGCCAAAACAGTTCTTGTGGAGCACAAACTAGTAAAAACCCTAATTTCCTCTTTGGTTATCATATGCGACATGTCTAACCACATGAATTTATCATTAATATTGCTTAGAAAAAACTTCACCCATTCATTATCATAGAAAAAAATATGAAATTTTGACCACACATCCAACTTTTCTCCATCAAATTGACATACTCTAGTTTCAACTCAAAATTATCTCGTTAGCACTTTTTCCCTAAACTCTGCCAGTTTTGAGTGATCATATTCATCCATCTCTGAATGAATGTAAATTCACACATCTTTTGTGTGCAACACATTTGAAGGAACCCTAGACAACACCCCTTCTTTATCCATCTCCAATGACTTGTACGAATGCTTTTTGAATTTAGGTCTCAATTTCTCAAGCACATCAATAACTTGAGGAGTAAACATTATGAACTTCTCTGAGCTATTGTTTGTAATAAATTGTAAATACCTCATGGAAATTTTCTTGTAAGGTTTCGTTCAAAACTTCAGATCCCATTTGCTTTGCTCTCCTCTTCAAATTCAAGAACAAAAATTCCTTTTAGAATGTGCAAAGTGAAATATAAATACTTTATCTATGACCTAAAAAGTGCATTAAATGCAACAGTGAAAATTTAGGTCAAACACTGTCAAGACTTCACTGTATCATCATAGGGACTTCCAAACATTTCATAAATCTTAGCATCAAGAGATTCACACTAGATATTTCACCAATGGATCAAGAAAACTAGCCTATACATGCACCAATATGTTGAAGACATCAACATCTCATCTTTGGCAAGGGTTTAGAAAGTTTTTTTTGTTAAAAATACCCCTAAGACAAACTATTTCTATCTAGTTTTTGGAGAAAACATCTACACCAAAATTTAGCACAGACTCATTCTTCACATCATTCTCTTCCTTTTTCTTCTAGATCTTGTTCATCTCCTTCTTTACCTCAACTAGATCAATTTTTGTTTGTGGAATAGAGGGTTTCACACTCTTTCCTTTATAAAACTTAGCTATGTGTCCTAGTTTATTGCATTTATAACATGTGACACTTTGTTGCAAAGCATAATTCTTGCCATTTTAGATTTTTATTCAGAAGCCTTATGCCAAAACCCATTACATGTGTAATAGTAATCGAGGAATGATTGAGGCATCATGCCATTATTGTAACCATTAATTATATGTATTCTACATTCACTAGCCTTATGACCAAATCTATTGCATGAATAGCATTGATCAGAAAATGATTGAAAATTCTGAATCATCCTACTTCTACATTCTACATCTCTAAGTCCAAATTTATTGCAATAATAAAAATGACCATTAAAATATAGGTACCATTGTGCAGTTGGTTGTTTGATAGGTCTCTTGAATATTTCTTCTGTTATGGACATGTTTGATATTGCTCTTCTTATCACCAATCTTCCTTCGTTCATTATTCTCCTTTTCAACCTTGTTTGGAGTCTGATTTTCCTTTGAGCTTTCTCCTTTTTCAAACCCTAATCCTTCTTTGTCCTTGAATTTTTTTGACTAGCAAGAATATCATTAAGCAAGGTGGAGCTCTTCTTTAATTTTTCCTCTTTACTATTTTATTTCTCTAGATCTTTCCTCAAAGACACAACTTATTCTTCAAGTTTTGAGAATTTTGTAGACTTTTCTTTGAATTTGGCATTTAAGTAGTCTTCAACTCTTTTTACTTCTTCAACTTGCACTTTCATATTAGTGGTTGTCTCATAAGATTGTTTAAGTTTCCCATTTGTTTCCTTGAGTTGATCTTTAACTTTCTTGACTTGATTCCTCAAATTCTTGATACACTCATCTACTTCCTTAAGAGTTTCTTTCAAATCTCTATCCTCACATTTTTCTTTATCCAAATCATCAAGAGAAGATTTGAGTTTCCCTTCGATGTCAAATTTACAGTCTTCTTTAGTAAAAAATTCCATCATAATTTCTTCCAAAGGGATAGGATACCTCCATGTGTTCAACCTCCAAGATCTACCTCAATTAATAATCAATTTGAAGGAACCTTGCTTTGATACCAATTGTTGAGCACTTGAAATACTGAGAAGGGGGGCAATGAATTAGTATTCCCTAAAATTCATTAGCTTAAAAGTGCATTCAAACAATCTCATTAAACTTGAAAAAATGGAAAGGAAAAATTAAAGCATGCATCACAAAAATCAACACAAGAACACTAGATTTACGTAGAAAACCCTTGAAAGGGAAAAACCATGGTGAGGATTAGCTTGACACAATATATCATAACCAGTTACAACATATTATAGTAGGCTCACTGCCTAAAGGGCTCACTACTTGGAGGACTCATTGTCCAGAAAAAGGGAGGGCTCACTGTCCAAGGAAGATAACTTCTTCCAGAATTGCAAAATATATACAAAAAGATGGCTCATTGCCAGAATTTGAACTGCTTATAATGCATCTACTATATGTTAAAGATACAGTTCTAGTCAGGCTAAGAAATTTGAATATATACACTTCATTCCTCACTGTCACAAGATCACCACTATCATAATTCACACTTCTCTACACACCTTCACACTTCACTTATCATCATCCAATATTGAATTAACCTTCTATATATATGTATATATTTTGAAAACACTCATATCATCAATTAGGTTGGCCTAATTAGATGAAACATGTGACCTCATAACATGTTGGCTCAAAACTCCATCATACATACCTTGCAGAAGTAACTATAGCATGTACTTCACCAAAATAGGTTGACATGACCTATAGTTAATCCTACGATTTTCTCCATACATAATATAGTCCTACATGACCCCAAAACCCTTAGGTCGACACCACACAACAAAATTGGTGAAGCAACAATTGAATGAACCAACTATTCATCCAAAACTTGACACGTGGACCACCAAACCACTTGACACTCAGAATGCACACACATATAACATCTTCAAACACTTCCTAAAATCCACACAACATAATTATCATCTGCAGTTGAATGTGGAGCATTCCAGTATGAACTCTAAAACTATAATTATGTATTTTCTTAGTTTGATGCTCTGTCAGCAATATCTTCTAATGTGGAAGGCATACAACCATGAAACTTTGGATATTGAATCCTTCAACACATATCATTAACACCTCAAGATTTCATGACAAGATATTGTAGTGTGGACCAAAAAATTGTTGCTCTATTACATCACTATCTTAGTTTGAGACAACCAATTTCCCAAAAACACTTGGTCTGCTTCAGATTATATGCATACTGATAAACCATCACTTATACAATGGGTTGACATCAATGAAAACTACATACATCATCATGCTCATGTTTCCAACAAAAAATTGATAAGATTGGTTGTCATTGATGTCAAAATTATGTCTGAGATTGTTGCAATCTGGTTGTCATTGATGTAAGAGAGTTGTTGATGTTAAATGAGTGTTGCAGTCTGGGTGTTTGGTTGCCAAAGTCTCTAAGAAATGATTTGAATTTCTTCTCTTATGATACTTTTCTCTTGTAGTTTGGAAGATATATTATTAGTGTGTCAAAGCATGCATGGTCCAAGTTTTATATCATTTGAGTTACAAGAAAGGAGTTTGGAAGTGACAATTTGAAGACTGTGTTAATTTTGTGAAGATTCTCACAGAGGTGCAAAGTTTGGCTCTACTTTCCTCCATGTTGTAAATATGTTTATGCAGTTCAAAATTTAAGCTCAATATGTTGTGAAGATGCTATATCCAAAGCATCATACCATTAGTCCTTTCACAGATAAAGTTATAATTGATAGAGTTCAAGACTGTATTGTCTAGTGATTGGTTTCAACGTTTGTTGTCTTACAACAGCTTGTTTCTACACGAAGTTGTGAAATAGATGTATGAGAGTGTTCTTGAATATCATGTGATGTTTTTTTTTCACTCTGCAAGATTTTTTATGGTTTCTTCGAAATAGGTTGTGGTTTGAAATGAAGGGGTTGCTAGGTTATGCTTTTGTCTGGCCAACTGAGATATGTTGAAGGTATACACCACAAGTTCATGGTTGCATAAAGCCTAATATATATTTGAAGGTTTTGTATGGGTCATGTTGACTCATCTAGGAGAAGTGCAAGTCATGTTCAATTTTTCATGTGTATCACTAATGTTGAAATGGTCGACATGCTACAAGTTTCATGTTTTCTTGCTTAAGGCCGACCTAATTTGAATATGTGAATCATGCGGATGTTGTTCATTGAAGACTAATACTGTGAAGAGTTTTTAGGACCAAGTTAAGCATGTGTTGGAATTTTCAAGGCTTGTTCCTCTTACTTGTGTTGCATGTAGTACATTTTAGGTCTTTCCCTCTACATGTTTCATGTTGTTGTTTGATCTTTAGCTAACTTGTAATTGTAATATTCTTTGTCATAGGCCAACTCATGTAATGTAATCAATGTAATATCATGTATATATTGTAAACCTAGTTGATCTAGGTTGTGTGTGTGTTATCAAGGATGTGTAATGCATTATGATAATTGTATAAGCGATTGAAAGAGAAAGAGTAGAAGTGGTAGATCCTCTATGAAGTCAATTTTATCATATCTCAGTGACAAAAGAGAAGTGAAGAGTGTGTCTAACTAATTGTTGGAGACAGTGATCCAAAGGAAAAACTTCTTGAAGGTTGAAAGTAGTGATCTAGTAAGCTGCATAGAAGGAAATTAAATAAGTTGTAGAAGAGTTATCACAACAAAATTGCAATCATCAAAGGATTGAGCCTAATTGTTAGATTTAGGCAGTGGAAGGAATGCCATGTTGTAATCTTTTCAGAGCTTATTCTTAGTTCAGGGAGTAGTTTCTTCCTTGGGTTGTAGCCCTAAAACAAAGTTATAGCTATGATTCATTTGTGAGGATGGATTAGGACAGTAGCTCCTAGAAGTTTTTCTCACCGTGTTTTTTCCCCTTTGGGTTTTTCCACATTCATCTGGTGTTGTGTGGTGATGTGCTTTGTGTTCATCTTTCATGTTTTTTTGTGTTTTAAATTTTAAGTTTCAATTTTCTTCAGAGGGTTTGAGATTTGATAAAATACTAATTCACCCCCTCTCAACATTCCAATGTGTGTTTAACAGATGGGGCTAGGGAATAGTCTTTGATGGGGGCTAAAAATACAACCCTTATGAACACAGTGGATGGTTTGTAGCAAGAGAATCCGATGTATGTGAAATATTTAAAGTGGTACTTGGTTTGATGAAGCTTATCATGATGGTCAAGTAACACAATTCAGATCAAGGTGCTATCATTGGATGATTAGTAGTTGGATAGTATATTATTACTAGAACAATCAAGTGAAACTTGATAACTAAGTACTTAATTTTCATTTCATTAAGTGAAACTCGATAAATGTAAGATTCTAGAGGTAGTGTGTTTCTCAATTGAACCTACACTATGCTACTCAGCTAAATCCTTAGACTTAAGGACATGTCGAGTTTCACATGTTAAGGAAATTTCTACTTGGATCCATGGATAACTTGATATTTAAGGAAAATAATAAGTTCATTTATCTCTCTAAAAAATTATAAGTATCTTTTTAGCTCTTTAGGGATGAACTTGGTTTATGGGGCCTGACTATGTGCTCTATCAATAAGTTTTATTACACTAAAAGATAGGGATCTAATTTTATTTTTCAATCTAGCTGAAGTAAAGAAAGCAGTTGAAATGAAAGTAAAATATTTCAAAACACATAAATGATATAGCTATAGATATTTATTCATTATATTATCCTTGTACTAATCAGTTCTCTATCTTCAAATGTACAAAATTAAAAGGAAACAAATGTGTATCATCTAATAATAACTTATAGAAAACATAGGAAACATCAATAAAAAATTCTATCACCTAAAAATTTGTATAGGTATACAATGTTATATGTTGGTAAAACTATAATATATGTACAAGAAATCTATATAGGATTACAACAAATCTATATAGGAATATAATGTAACATGTCAATAATACAAAAATATAGGTGCCAAAAAGCCATATAGGCACAAAAAATTTAAACTATAACCAGTTATCTCAACTAGGATGAAAGAGTAAATGACCCTTTGACTGTCGAATAGATGGAGAGGCGTGATGAATATTGCTTTCAAATTTGCTGACTTGACCTCCTCTCTAATTTTTTTGGAGGTTCATGTAATACAATAAAAAATATACACATTAATATATAAAAAATAAATTATACAATGACATATAAGTGAATAATCACTTACCGTCATTTGAGAATTGGTGTAAATCAATTGTTGGATCTCTTCATTCATCTAAGGGGTAGCTACATGATCTATAGTTTGACCCCCTTGTGACAAGCATCAAGAAAAAAATAGACTAAAAATGAATATCATTCAAAATTGCATTAATAGAATTGGGTAAAATAAAAAATTGAATATTAAAGTTACTAATATAGTTCATAACTTTGTCAAAAGAATCAAAGACAAAACTATCATAGCAAAGCCCACTTCAATTGTGCTATGAATATCGAGAGAATTTTGAACTAATTTTATCAACTAAAAATATAATACCATTATTTTACCAGAATCTACTTCATTATTTACAAAAATAATGATTAAAAATTGTGACCAGACGAAAATACTGTTCCAGAAACGAGCAGCAAAAACAAATGTGCAAGAAACAATAAAAACACCTAACACCTCAAGATTAGCCTAGTTGGATTCAAAACAAAATAAGGTAGCAAAAATGAGTTGATTTACCTTGCCTTGAATCAATCCTTTGGTTGGCCCTTGATGGTTGATTTTGTGTATGCTCCTTGGATGACAAAAAATGTTGATATGAGAGGCAAGATGGATGAGAAATGAATGAAACCGATATGATGGATGCAAGGAATGCAAGTTTTTATCTAAGTATGGCTCAAATAAATTTTTTGCAAGAGTTTGGTTAGCACAATGATCAACCCCCTAAATAAGAGAAAAAATGGGGTATTTATAGAGGAAGTTGAATTATCTAGAGAATTCAATGGTTGAGATTAAACCAACAAGGCCAAGATGAAGGACTATGGTGAGTTGAGAACTCACAAACCCTCACACCTTGACATGTGGAATTTGAGATGGCTTAGAAATGGTGATGTGTAAATGAGGTGGAAGAAGGACAAGTACTTTGCAAGTACCTTGGGGGATGAGAAGATTCCTTGGAGGAATAAAAAGTGAATTTAAAATTCATATGATTGGGGAATCTTTGTAGATAAGACAAGATTCCAAAGGGAGAGATAGAAAGTACCTTGGATAAGACAAGGTGCCTAAAAAGGTAAGCACTTGTCATATATGACTTGATGTGACAAGTCAAAGATTCCATGGGGAAGAGTTCACATGGAGAAGAGTCCACATGTGACTTGATGTGACAAGTCAAAGATCACATGGGGAAGGATAAAATGAATTAAAAATTCTTGGGAGGTTGATTAGGCTAGTTAATGAAGGATTAGAGGAGGGTTAGGTGGCTAAGAGAGATTAGAGGCCAACTTGGAAAAGTTGGAGGATGTGACACATCCTAATCAAGGATTAGGCATGTGCACCTCTCTAATGATGAGATTAGGAGAATAATTAGGATTAAGAAAGGGATGTGACATGTGAGGAATTAAATAAATGTCATATTTATTTAATTCATTTGATGAAAATGAGGATTAAAGAGATAAGGTATTTAATTATTAATTAAATACCTTAGGGATTTGGAAAAATTAAGGGTATTAATTAAATAATAGTAATATTACTTAATTAATGTAAATAAAAGGATGTTTAGACGAAAGGGGATAAATTTGGATAAATTGAGTGTCCAAATTTAGGTGTCTACATTTTTCCCCTCTTTGAGATGGTGTGACGAAGTAGCATCATTTCAAATAATATTAAAACATAGAACCTAGAAGAAGATGGTTAGATTGGGAAATATGCCCCAGTCATTCAAAGGAGTGACTAGGAAGGAAAAAATGATGAAGATTAGGGATGAAGGATGCCCCGTTGAGAGGAAATGTGGGTTCAAGAGAACATGAGTGTGCTCTCGAAATGGAGGAGATGATACAAGGGGTATATGAGGAAGATGATGCAAAGTGAGGGGTAAGAAAGGATGAAAATGCGACAAGAGATTGGGAGGGGAGAGTGATGAAGGATGAATGGATGGGGGGGATTTTGATAGATGAGAGGATGGAGATGGAATGCAATCCAAATTCAATTTTCCATCTTTAGGAGCACTTATTTTTGCTATAGCAGAAGACACGATACACCAAGGTATAAAGGACCAAGGTAGATTAGTGTCTAATGCATGAAACAAACACATCAAACAAGAAGGCTATCCCAACACCCCTAAGTCGTGATGACCTTGGTCGAGCTGGGTATTGGGATAACCACAAGCACATAAGGATGTCCTAGTGTAACACAAGACCTCAGGGATCTTGGTGGGTACTACATGGGACAACCGAGAAGACAACAATAAAGAAAAGATTAAGATACGCCGCTATGTTGACTAGTCAAAGCACACCATGACACTGATACATTTTGGTATTTTTTTTGACGATCCGTCGTCAAAAAAAATACCAAAATGTATCAGTGATGATATGATGGATCAAGGCGACCATGAAAAGTGATGATAGGGAGCTCAAATGATAAACAAAATCCAAAATCATCAAAAGATCATAGCCAATTTCAAACGTCCTTTGCCATAGTATCAAGGGGATGGATGTGATTGATGAGGTTTGTTAGGAAGGATGCATCCTATTGAGACTGATGATGGATACTAAACTGAAAGATCGATATGACGCAAGATATTCAGAGCCGATTGCATCTGATGATACAAGTGGATCTTGTTTGTTAAGAACCAGCTAGATAAGGGCATATCTTGACGACACGACACAAGAGACATGACATAAGATAGGAGACTAACACATCCTAGTGACCTAGCGGCTCGGGGGCCGATCAAAGATTATCCTTGCCTACGTGAAAGCGTAGAGCCCTCATAGTTTGATAAAAGGCTGATGACAGACCACAATGGAGACCTCGATGGATGATAAAGATAGGATGGAAAAAAGGAGCAAAGTGGACAATGAAGATTGATGATAGACGATAAAAGAGCCTCGGGGGCAGATCAAATGATCGACCTTGCCTACGTGAAAGAACAAGGGCAACGTAGTTTGATAAAAGGCCAAAGACAAATGATGGATAAAAGATGATGAGATGACCAGGATAAGCGGATAAAAATATGGGACCGATACAATGAGACAAGATAGACCTGTTGGATTGGATAGGATGATGGTGATGACACAAAGCTCAAGGATGGGATAGTTATCCAAATCATCAAAATGAATTAGGAGGATGATAGGATGGATAGATGAATGATGAGAAAGGATAGGAGATTGAAAAGATGTGCAAAATAAGTAGAAGTGGTGGCGATAAGGTAGATGGCATTGGGTTGCATGGGGAGGGGCCTATAGCCAGATACCAATGACAAGGGATTATGAGATGGGATGATGATAAGGATGAATGGATGAGGGGATAAGGATGGGGAGATGGAAGGGATTATTTGGATGGAAGAGATTGTTTGGATGGATGAATAAAGGGATAAGGATGAGGAGATGGAAATAATTTCTATGATGGATAGGATGATAAGGATGGGGGGATGATAGGGATGTCATGATAGATGAAGTCTCCAAGGACGATGTCACAAAGGGAGATAATTTCCTCCACTCTAAATATGTTGTGTGTCATGAGGCAGGAGGGATGGAAGACGAGTGGATGGGAAGATAAAGGAGATAACTAGAGGAGGATAGGATGGGTGTCTAAGGAATATGATAGAGCATGGATGAAGGGAAT
The DNA here is from genome assembly GCA_007258455.2 of Sequoia sempervirens. Classification (NCBI taxonomy): domain Eukaryota; kingdom Viridiplantae; phylum Streptophyta; class Pinopsida; order Cupressales; family Cupressaceae; genus Sequoia; species Sequoia sempervirens. Next base: position 170,254,213 of record VDFB02358134.1, on the reverse strand, counting down.
GTATACCAAGAGGTTTCCAAAGCATGCATAGATAGGTGCCCCTGTTTTGATTAAGATCACAAGAAGGATGGAGGGATTGGAGATAAAAAGGATATGATGGTAGGATGTGGAAGATAGATGTGATGGAGGGGATGAATGAAGAGGTTGTATAGTAGGAAGACAGGTGCATAGCTAGAAGCATGGGAGGAAGCATAGCAGATGGAGGGAATGCATATCAGGAAGCTTCCCCCAAGTGCATATGGGGATTTATGCATGACGCATGTTTGCCAAGTTTTCATCATGGTATTTATCCAAGGTGCTTGTTTACCAATTTTTCACCATTGGATGGATTATTTTTCTTTACTTTTTTATTTATATATATATATATATATTTATTTATTTTTTATTTTTGGATAGCAGGGGGATGAAAATGGATAAGGATAGGGATGTGGATAAGAAGATTTAGAAGATACACGATAAGGATATGGATGAAGGACTCAAGCATCAAGTTCCATATGAGGTATTAAGAGCCCATATGTGAAGCAACTGTTTAATTTTGGTACAACCTTATTAGGATAAATGGATTATGCAAGAGGATGAATTAGAGGGATTTGATTGGGAAGATATGTGGGATAATGGATGGGATGCTGGAAAGGGTATGGATAGAATTATGGGGTGGTGAGTTCAGGACCAACATTGGCACATGTGGTGGTGGATGTGAAAAGATAGGAGAATTAATGGATGGAGGATGTGGGGATAATGGAGGAGATGAAATAGTGAATTTTGGGACATAGGGATCCAAAACTGATTTAGGAGAGGGTGGATTAAAATAATTATCTTTTGGATTAGTAACTTTGGATGTTGTTACAAATTTTTCATTTGAAGGCATTGCATCTTTTTTCTTTGGGATCCACATGGTTTTGATCTTTGCTTTGGTGGGCCTTTGCGACCAATGGGTATGATTTTGATTTTGTATTTTTTTTTTTTTCTTCACCATGTCTTTTAGAGGGGACATGGGGAGCTTTAGATTCATGTGGATGTTCAGATACATGCATTTTTTCTTTAGCATCCCAAGTGCTTTTAGTAGCAATGGGATGGGTATGATGAGATGGATGATGTGGAGCAATGGAGATAGGATTATGGGGATTGTGTGTAGATGGAGGATTTGTAGGTATGTGCCTTTGTTGATCCTGATTAGGGGATATGAGAGTGGGATGTTTATAATGGATGACATGGATAGGTGATAGATGGATGAAAAGATGAGATGGAGGAGGTGATTTTGGGATATAAGGGCCCAAAACAGACGTAGTGGGTGTAGGGACAGAAGGACCCAAGATGGATGGAGTAGATGAAGGATGGGAGATGGTGGATGGAGGGATGTAAGGACCCAAAATGGATGGAGCGGATGAAGGAGGAATATGGATGGTTGTTTTGAGGTGATATGATGGAGGAGGAGGGATGGTAGCATATGATCTGGTGGAGCGATGGGAAGAGCCTATATTTCTTTTGGAAGAGGCTCGTTGAGGATGTCTAGAGGTTGTACTGACATCTTTAGACTGTGATTCTTGGGAAATAGAGACAAGACCTTGCATACAGATTTGTTCTTTGACCTGGATGGGCTCTAAAATACCTTGCTCATGAATGCCTAAACCTTTTCCTTGATAGTTCATGTTCTTGAGCATTCGATCCATGACAATTTTTTTGTTATTCTGGAAACATGATGTGAGCCCATTCTTAGGCGGAGGATGATGGGTGGCATATATGCTTTGTTTTTCTTCTGCAAGGAGACCATGATGGAAGAGGGATATACAAGTGGTGAGGGGATAGTAGGTTTTGGCTACGATGGAGGATCATGAGATGGAGATGATGGGATAGCAGCATCTTGATGGGTGGTATCAAGAGAGGAATTAGGTGATATGATAGTATCTAGATTTATGGTAGTGGGTGATAAGGGCTCATGAGATGGAGTGGTGGAATCAAGGAGATCATGGAATGGAATGGATGGGGGATTGTGATCTTGATGTGGACTAAATGGGATGGTAGGATCTTGATCCGAAGAAAGGGATATGTTGTTATTCTTTGTATCAAGCTCTTGGCATGGCTCATCTTGTGTGGATGGTAAGATGACATAGTGTTGGAGGGACTCTTCAAGTAGGGAAGATGAAATGATGGAGGATTCGTGAAGGTCATGAGAATGGATTTCAATGATACTAGGAGTGGGAAGAGTGGATTGGATGTGGGTGTCTTCGATGGATCTAGGAGTAGGGGGAGTGGATTGGATTTGGTTATCGTTGATGGGTTCGATGGTTTATGGAGTAGGAGATGGGGGTTTGATAGATTCAGTGATGATTTAAATGGTGTCAATAGTTTGAGTGATGCTAGGGGTGGCATCATCAATGATAGGTGTTGGGTAGAGAAGGGTCTCGTCACTAATGACCGTGGATGATGGGTTGGGGTGGCATGATTCCACGACTTCAAGGTGTGGAATGGGGGATGTCTTCTTTGTTATAAGTCCTTGGAGAAATTTTGGAGTGAGAAACTTGAATACTCTAGGCTGAGATGGTGAGGTGGGAGTGGATGAAGGATTATGGATTGGTAGAGGATTAGGGCTATGGATTGGTGGATTAGGGTTAGATGGAGGAATGGGATTCGATATAGGATTGGGATTAGATGGAGGATTAGGATTGGATGGAGAGTTAAGGTAAGGATATGAGAATGGTGAATTAGGATTGGATGACATGGATGGTGGATCGATGCTAGAGGATATGGTCAATGTGTTGTAATAAAGGTATTGGGATGGTGGGTTACGATGGGAAGATATAGATGGCGGATTGAGATAGGGAAATGCGGATGTTGGATTAGGATAAGTAGATGTAGATGTTAGATTAGGATAGGTTGATGTGGATGTTGGATTAGGATAGGAAGGTGTGAATGTAGGATTAGGGTGAGCATATTGGTATGGAAGATTAGGGTAGGGGGTATATGCAGATGAAGGATTGAGATAGGAGGATGTGGATGGGGGATTAAGATATGGGTATTGTAATGGAAGATTAGGATAAGAGGATGATGTAGATGAAGGATATGAAAAATATGTGGACGGGGAAGGTAATGAATATCCCTTGTCAAAGGTAGCATAAGGAGCGTGAGTAGGCATGGATGAAGACATAACAGGGTAGCTGGAAGGGGTGATTGGATTTTGGAAAGCGGGTGGAGAAAGTTTACTAGCGATGATAGCATCAAGGGGATCTATGTCATATTCTTCTTGATCGACAAGACTTTTGTTATTGTCACCGATGTAATTAGGGTTTCCCTTGACTACTATTGATGGAGGATAAAGATTCATGATGATAAAAGGATAAATATGATGGATCAAATATTTTGGATGGAAACAGACTAAAGCTCGAGTCGGGATTTAGGTCAAGCTCAGATCAGGATTGGATTAAAGCTCAGATTAGGATAATTGGATGGTGGGAAGAGATTTATTTTGTTGTTCAAATTTGATTACCAAAGGATGACTACGACACCGAATCTACTTCAAGATGGAAGTAGATTGATTAGGTCGAAAGTGATTGGATAGGGATGTGATTGGATTAGATTGGATAGGATCGATCGATGATTGATAAGATCGATTGATGGATCAGATAGGATGATGGAAGGGATTCTAAACCCCGTTCAGAGATTATCCTAGGTGACTTAGGATGTTGATTGATCAGATTAAAGGATAAAAGGATGATTGTGGCACTGAATCCACTTTGAGATTGAAAATGGATTGATTGGGATGACTATGATGATTAACTTAGGATGGATGACAATCCTAAGCGGATGTTGATGGTGCTGATCAAATCAGACACTTAGGTCAATTTGGATAATAACCTGAGATGAAGTTTAGGGGATTTGGATGGGGAAAATGATGATTTGATTAGAGGAACAAATGATAAAAATGGATGAACGAAAACTCAAAATGAGTAAACGGTTGATTGGGACTGTTCAACAAGAGTTTGAAATGATAGAAGAAAGTTTGAAATGGATGAACATTTACTCAGAATGAGTAAACAGATGATCATAATGTCAGAACAAGATTTCAAAATGATAGAATTTTTTTTGAAATAGATGAATGTTTACTCGGAACAAGTAAACGAATGATCAAAAAAGAGGGAGTGAATGTTTGGAATGGATGGATGAAAGGTGAAAACGAGTAAACGATTGATCAAAATGGATGAACAAATGCTTGGATTGGGAGACTGACTCTTGGAAGGGATGAAAGGATACTTGTAACGAGGTGATGAATTCTAAATATGAGAAGAAGGGTGCCCGAAATGATTGAATGAAGGATGAAATCAACTGTTTAAGGGGCAGGTCTGCCTAAGTGTAGATTAGGATTTTGGTTAAAGCTCATATTAGGAGTAGATCAAAGCTTAGATTAGGATTGGATTGAAGCTCATATTAGGATGATTGGAGGATGTGATGGGATTGATTCTATACCAAGTTCAGGGGTTTTAACTAGAGGACATAAGGTGCTGACAATCAGATTTTTTCCAGATTTGGCAATTTTCAAAAATTGTCAAATTTTGCCATTTTAGGAAACTTCACAGACATACTTTTGAGAGTCCAGTTTTTTTCCAAAAAATACCCAAAACTAAGATAGGATGAATTTCCAACTAACATCCCAAATCTGAGACATGCATTCTGAGTTATTAATGAAAATAATTTTTCAAAAACTAAAAAAAAACACTAAATTGTGATTTTGAGGGTCAAGATGAAAGTTTGAGGCCCCGAAAATGTGCCGAAACAGAGACCAACCGACTAAGATTCCATTGGGAATCAACATGCCACCTCATAATGCAACCAACCATAAAATTTGAGCCCAAACGGACACCCGAGTCAAACGTTATGGCCTCCGAAAGTTTCTGCGTAAAAATCAAAACTCTTGAAACGAAGTCTAGGTGATTGGGATGGATGATTTGATGATGGATATGGACTCTAATGATGTTCTAAGTAGAAATTATGTGGTTTGTTCGATGAAATGATGACTTACAGAAAATGTGGATGAACGAAAACTACGATAGCAGGAAGACAAATGAAGGTGAAATTAGTTGTTTGAGGGGCACGTTCGTCTGTCTAGGAGGGCAGGTTCACCTGTACAAGAGGGCAGGTTTTCCTATCTAGGAGGGTAGGTTTTCCTGTACAGGAGGGCAGGTTCGCCTATCTGGGAGGGCAGGTTCGCCTGTACAGGAGGGCAGGTTTACCTGTCTCATAAAGATTGTAAATTTTGGCAAAACAGATTGACAAAAGCTGAGGCAAGGGCATGTTCACCCCTTTATGGGGCAGGTTTTCCTGTTTGCAGAAAATTTGGACTTGTTTCAAGTGAAAAAAACTATGGCAAGGACTAAAAACTTGGAAAACAACAAGCAATAAGGCTGATTTAACCAAAAATTCACTGGTTTTGCTCAAGAAGACAATTCAGATAGCACAATCCTATGATTAGTGTTAAATGTATGGCCAACATTGTCTTCTAATCTAGGATGAACAAAGTGTCTAGGGAGTCCTCGATATATGCTCGGTATGTGAGGCCCAAACCGTGAACACCAACCCGTCACAAGCGTGAGTCGGGAACCTTAGCGAGATACTAAAGGCTCAGACCAACTCTTCACGTCATCCTGATGCTTCGCCCATTACGACACGGTTGGATTGAAGTAAAAATTTTGCTCTCCCCCCTTTATATACCCTATCGGTACGCGTGGTTGGAATCGTCCTTTGGGGTGATGAAATCCTCAAGAAGGTCTCGCTAAGAAAAGAAAAGGGTGACTCAAAGGACCTGGTAAGCTATGATTTCTCATCACCCAAGATTTTCAAATGGCGCAAGGGGATTGGATACGTCAAATAGCTTAGCAACAAGCACAACACACAAGGTAAATTGACACCCCTAGTTAAACTATGTGCCTAAGTTATCAAGAAACAACAAACAACAATTGATAAATAAATAGCCCTGCAAGGAAACTTGTTAGTGAATTTTCTTCTTGTTCCTTGCCAAATGTTGATTAGATGCTTGCATAGACACAAACAAGACACATTAGGGGGTCAGGAATACTCAAAACAGTGCTTAAATTTCACTTTTTACCTTTTGAAAAAAGTTTTTTTTGGTCAGGTTCACCTGTCTGCTGGGTTAGGTTCACCTGTCTAGGAGGGAAAGTTTTCCTGTTGGGTCAGGTACACCTGTAGAAGAGGTCAGATTCACCTGTTGAGGTCAGGTTCTCCTGTAGAAGAGGCCAGGTTCACCTATTGAGGTCAGGTTCACTTGTAGAAGAGGTCAAGTTCGCCTGTTGAGCTCAGGTTTGCCTGTAGAAGAGGTCAGGTTTACCTATATAAGAGGTCAAGTTCGCCTATAGAAGAGGCCAGGTTCACCTATTAAGGTCAGGTTCGCCTGTAGAAGAGGTCAGGTTCACCTGTGGATAGGTCAGGTTCGCCCCTGGAGGTCAGGTACGCATGTCTGATAGGTTGGGTTTGCCCCTCTACAACCTGCACCTACAAATAGTGAAAAAATAGAAAACATGCCAGAAAGCATGCCAAAAATGTGACCAGGCGAAAATATTGTTCCAGAAACGAGTAGTAACAACAAACGTGCAAGAAACAATAGAAACACCTAACACCTCAAGATTAGCCTAGTTGGATTCAAAACAAAATAAGGTAACAAAAATGAGTTGATTTACCTTGCCTTGAATCAATCCTTTGGTTGGCCCTTGATGGTTGATTTTGTGTATGCTCCTTGGATGACAAAAGATGTTGATATGAGAGGCAAGATGGATGAGAAATGAATGAAAATGGTATGATGGATGCAAGGAATGCAAGTTTTTAGCTAAGTATGGCTCAAATAATTTTTTTTCAAGAGTTTGGTTAGCACAATGATCAACCCCCTAAATGAGAGAAAAAATGGGCTATTTATAGAGGAAATTGAATTCTCTAGAGAATTCAACGGTTGAGATTAAACCAACAAGGCCAAGATGAAAGGCAATGGTGAGTTGAGAACTCACAAGCCCTCACATCTTGACATGTGGAATGTGAGATGGCTTAGAAATGGTGATGTGTAAATGAGGTAGAAGGAGAGTACATGATGTGGAAGAAGGACAAGTACTTTGCAAGTACCTTGGGGGATGAGAAGATTCCTTGGAGGAATAAAAAGTGAATTTAAAATTCACATGATTGGGGAATCTTTGTAGATAAGACAAGGTTCCAAAGGGAGAGATAGAAAGTACATTGGATAAGACAAGGTGCCTAAAAAGGTAAGCACTTGTCACATGTGACTTGATGTAACAAGTCAAAGATTCCATAGGGAAGAGTTCACATGTGACTTGATGTGACAAGTCAAAGATCACATGTGGAAGAGTCCACATGTGACTTGATGTGGCAAGTCAAAGATCACATGGGGAAGGATAAAATGAATTAAAAATTCTTGGGAGGTTGATTAGGCTAGTTAATGAAGGATTAGAGGAGGGTTAGGTGGCTAAGAGAGATTAGAGGCCAACTTGCAAAAGTTGGAGGATGTGACACATCCTAATCAAGGGTTAGGCATGTGCACCTCTCTAATGATGAGACTAGGAGAATAATTAGGATTGAGAAAATGATGTGACATGTGAGGAATTAAATAAATGTCATATTTATTTAATTCATTTGATGAAAAGGAGGATTAAAGAGATAAGGTATTTAATTATTAATTAAATACCTTAGGGATTTGGAAAAATTAAGGGTATTAATTAAATAATAGTAATATTACTTAATTAATGTAAATAAAAGGATGTTTAGATGAAAGGGGATAAATTTGGAAAAATTAAGTGATCAAATTTAGGTGTCTACAAAAATAGTTAATAGTACCTTAGTGAAAGTTGTATGATTACTCCCACTAACAAATTATAATTTTGAAGGTCCAAGATCCACTTGTTCATCATCCAATATGAATTTTAATATTATCCTTCATAAAAGGAACAAATATTTATAGTTACTATATTTATTATTTTTTTACTAATTACATACCTATGGACTTGATATGGTTGTGTAATCGGGAGCTAAAGGGTCAATAGACATAGAATGAACACTCTAACCCTAAAATTTTATTACAATCAATTTAAATTGATTTTTAGTTATCATAGATGAATATAGTTAATCTTATATTTTATAAGGAAATATAGTAGATTTTATTTAATCTTATTCAAATTTGTTTGTCAATGTCAAATATCCTATATAGTATATCATTTGTGAACACCATATCATCCAATATTGATGCGTCTTGTTCTTAGCTATGTGCATCTCGAGTATCCTCAAACCCATAATCACAAATAAACCAATAGTTTTGGAAAAGGCAAGGTGATCATAGAGACCTAGGAGCCTTTCTCTCATCACCTTGTGCTAAAGGCTTCTTGTGTTGTAATTAGGTCAGTGTGAGGGAGATGATGGACTCTAGAGTCTCCACCTCCATAAAAGAAGGGATTTTGACATGCTTAATTTTTGGATTACTTGGATGTCTCCAGCTTGGTCTTAGGCATAATGTTCCCTCTCTCTATCCCAAAGCCCCAACTTTTCCTTAAAATTCACACATGTCAAAGTAGTTTGATATCTCATTGAGGAAAAAATTGCAAGAGTTTCCTCAAAAAATATTGTGCGACCTTATTTTTCTTGCACAAAGGATGGTCAAAAACTATCCACCACATTTCATAATTGTTTTTTTTATTCCTTGGTTTTGGCACTAATGGATAGAGAACCTCTTGCAACTATTATGTAGGGGTGAATTAGTTCATGGATCAATCTATGACATACACAAATTATATTTCAAAATTGTAGTACTTCCTCCCTATTATTTGGCCACTCATAGAATCTATATGAGGGATGATAGATTTCAATGAGGTAGCAAGGGTTGTCCAATGGGAACTAGTTCCACTTGGATTTTTCAACCCATCGATCAATTATTGGAGTTCTCTTTTATTAATTTTAATTTGACCTATTAGGTTTTCTTGCATTCGAGGAGGATGTAAAGGAATTGATAGAGGATTTTTTTGATGGTTTGGTTGTCCATGTTCTTCACTAGGGTTTTCATTAATTGGCGAACTAGGATTTTCATCAATTAGTGAAGGATTTTCAATTTCTTAAAATTTAAAAAATATTAAATCAAAATATTTGCAAAATTGTTATTTTATTCAATTTTTACACTTAAACACTAGAATAATCTACCTCCTCAACCTCATGGATGTCATAGATTTTTTTTATGATGAATTGATCAACTTTAGAATGCATATACACCATATCTCACTTGCAATTTGTTTTTATAGAGGTAAGTGGTCAGGCTCAAATTAGATCAACCTCTTTGGACTTCTATTTTAACACAATTATAACACGAGTGCATTATAGATTGGTAGTGATCATCTTGGGCTCAACAAATACCAAACTATAATGTGAGTGTGATAATATGCTCATGTTATTTCCTAGATGGATTAGAAAGTGGTTGTGACCACTTTTGTTTCCCCCATAATTTTCACATGCCCTATTTCCAACCCTTAGGGCTACATTTACCTTGTACATCCAACCTAAATGGTTAAATTGGCATGTTAATGTTAAATGGTATTTTTTTGTAAAATATAGAATAACACCTAAATATCGAGTGTTCTCTTCATTAGGTTTGTACATATTTTTATGTTGATATGAAAAATACCCCACAATAATGTGAAAATCCCTCTTACCTTTCTAGAAATATAATTTTTTCTACATTTCTAATATGTTAAGGTTCAAATCTTCAATTTTTTATGAGTTTCTTCTTTTTTTTCTAAAAACCTATGTATTGTATTTTTTAGTGTCATTTTTATCCATTCATCCAAATTTGAAACAAATTATAATTTTGCATTCTAAAATCTATTTTATACATATTCAAAAATAATAATTTTCAAAAGTTTAGGGGGAGCATGCTCAACTTTTCATTTTTTAGGATGTGTCTATTTTGAAGATTAATAAAAAATCATATACTGATTTAAATATCAACAAAAAAAATTAGGAATAAACTACATGATGCTAGCTAATTTTATATTGAATAAATTTGTGAAAAAAAAAAAAAAATAGAGGGAGAGCACCAAACACTATGTTATATTTTTGTGACAAAAAAAGAGTAATTTGTGTGATCCTCCTATTTGAACCTCTTAATCTAAACCATTTTAAAATAAATTTAGTAATATAGAAACTATACTATGAGAATTATGAATCTTGTTCTTGTCATATCTTTATATTTTTACTATGACTATCTTCAATTTCTCATCTCAAAATATTTTTTATGGATTTAAAAAAAATTGGCCACTTTTGACCCTGTTTTGGTCCCCCATTCCCATGCACATACCCCTTGTTAAAGCTAGCCAAGCCAATACTTGCATGGATTCCTCATGCTTCTTAGCCTCAACTCCTCAACCATTTCCATAGAGACCAAATAATAGATCTATTTTTCCACTATCCATCACCATGTCACAACATTTACCACCTACCCTTAACCAGGTCTTTAATAAACTTTTCCATTGTTTTATCTCACCCCTCCTATTACACCTTAAGATTCTTTATGAAAATATTTTTTTTTTTCCTCAAGCTACCTCTCTAAAGTAGGTGACCTCTTACATTGAACATCACCCTTGTGCCATATTCCACTCACTTTCCTTAGCATTTAAATGCTTTGTGTCCTTCTTCACCACATTGAAAATTAGTTCCTCTAAATATTTTTTATCTTCGAATATCCTCCATGATCCTCCTAAGTCTCCCAATGATAGCAATATTCTATTTTTATATATTTTTAATAACTTCCACCATCATTTATGCCCTTATCGTAGCTACTACAATAATCTCTCTTATTGCCATGATAGCTCATATCATCTTGTTTCTCTCTACAATAGTAACTTTAGTATTTTATTTCAATGTGGTATTAGTTACCCCTTCCTTGACCTCTTGGGTTTTCTCACTTGTTCCTGCATGGTTATTTTCCTCTATCTCTCTAAACATTATACCTATCCTCTTTCTTTTGATTCAACTTCTTGTCCATAGTGAGAGCCAACTGGAAGGTATCTTCTACTATCTAGATATTCTACATACCCAACTCCTCTTGGATGGATTCCCTCAATATATTAATGTAATTAGCCACCTTATTTACCCCGTCCTCATGACAATATGACCTAATTGTCACCATATAATACTTTTCAATGTACTTCTTAATATTCATCTCTCCCTACCACTAATTGTGTTGCTCTTTCAACAACTCCAACTTGTTCATTGGAATAAATTTAGACTTAAAATTTCTACCAGCTAGTCTCACTTAGAAATGATATGATTCATCATTCTATTTATTTAATACTATAATTCCTTCCATCCTAACATCACATGGCCTTTAAGTTTGGTTTTTCAAAATTTTACTTGATCTATATCTTGAATATCCTTATACTCAAAATGCTCTTCTAGATTTGTGATCTAGTATTTCAATTCCTTAGGATCCAAATTCCCAAAGTAGTTTGTTATTCCCACCCTTGTCCTCTTACCAATGCCAAAAATTTCCTCCAACACTATTTCCTCCTTATCCTCTTCACTTCCAATCAATTCTAAGGGATTTGCTTCTTGCGTCATTGTCAATTTTTGAGTATCCCTAGGACTAGGGTTCCTTTAGTAATCTTCCTCCAATAAATTCACTTGGTTTTTGATTTCCTACAACATCTCATAAATTTATTCCATTTTTCTTGCAATGTTTAATATTTCTCACCCCCTCTTTAGTGGTGTTATCAAGGTCACATGGAATCACCAAATCCTACTGCAAGTTACCACATATGATATGTGGAATTAGAGGCTAACATAGGAGGCCAAGTAAGAGGTATTTTATAAGGGTCATGTATCTCTAAGAGAAAATGTTTAAATATATGTATGTAATAGATATAAAGATATAGAATACATATAGAAGAGATGTGATGAAAAATATATGCAGAGAAAAGACACTGACTTTCTTTTGTAACTAATACAATTATAAATATATATAAGGATTGATATATATGTGTTATGGTTGAATAAATGATATTTTTTAAATGTTAAATGAGGAATACATGTTAATCTAGTTTCCTTTACATAATTACACTTTTCTCACACTCTATCCTCCAGGATATAAATAGACTACATAAGAGATATTAAGGTTTCGATCTCCAAACTGTAGTTCCCTTTTCTCTTTCCATCATTTTTTCCATTACAAGAACCCTAGAGAGAAAAATGAATAAAAATACAAAGTAAAATAAGATTCAACAGAGAAAGGAAAGAAGGAAATTAATATTAATAAGTGATAGAAAATTTTCTTAAGACTATAGAGAAAACCTCTTAGGTACCACTATTGTGAGAGGGGGTAAGGCACTTAAGGGGTGACATATGGAAAGGGGGGAGGAATCTGAAAAGATCCCTAAAAAATATGTAACTATTCAAAAAGTAAAATAGTCATGGAATATATAAGGCTTAATGAAAATCTAGATAAAAAAGACCCATGAAAAGATGATATAAAAAAGGAAAAGAGAGAATATTGAAATAATTAAGTTAGCAATGGAGATAAATGTTGAAGAAAGAAGATTGAAACAAACCTAGGATCAACAAGAAAGGTACCACAGAAAGATGGAAGAAGTAGAAAAGGAAGGGAACAAGCCTAGAGGGCAACAATAAAAACATGAGGAAAAAGGATAAACATACCACAAAGATTGTTGTTGAGCACACTATTATGGGTGCAACCAAGGAAATGAGGAATGCAATACTACAGATAAGAAGTTTGAATATGGATAAAATAAGCCAAATTATACATAATATAGAAGGATAAATTGAGGATTATGAAAGAACTAAAAATAATTTGAAACAAGAAGCTATAAAGATAATGACACATCTAAAAAATAACTTCTACTTATCCAGATTAGACAAATGTTCAATTAAGAATAGATAAGAATTGGTTATCGGTGGCTACCTCTATACAAAATGTTCAAAAATTAATAGTTGATGTAGAATATTTAGATGAATTGGTGAATAGGAGTGCTTTGAAAATAGGAGGAGGAGGAGAAGGAGAAGATGCAATGGGAAATAGATTAGATCCTATGAGTTTGACAACACATAATGAAGCAACACCATTGACTAATCACTGTTACTTACTAACAAAAGAGCATCCCCAAGGATAAAAATATATTTTGAATAGACACAACCCCTTAACCAAGAGTCACCTTTAATTCCACTAAAGTCAAGGATAATTTCTACAGGAGAATTAGAACAACTATTGGATAATCAAGAGACATTACGAATAAATATTACAAGAAATAACATAGCCACCCTGGGGACAACTTACTTTAACATTAATTTAGAAGCTACATATAACAATCATGAAGAATAAGAAGAGATCAATACCTATAGGAAGCTAAGTCCATTTTTGGGAAGGACACCAATGAGGTTGTGATATAGAATATATATTCGTTATATATAAATTTGTGCCACCATCACCCCACCATTCTCGAATCTAAGCCTCTGGCCCCCTATCCTTGAGAGTCATCCTTACCATCCCCTATCCCCCTATCTTGATACTCCATCAAACATAGGAAATAAATTATACCTTTAGAGCATAGATCCCTTGGACATTACCCAACCACCATTTTTTATGTTTTATTAGGCTATGTGTCAATTGAATTAGTATTATTATAGCTAACTAATTTCATTTTTACTTTTGACAGTCTACAACACCAACGTATAGACCCAATGATCATGAAAAATAAAATATTTTATTAATACATAACCAAAACAATGTAGATTACATTAAAGTATAAACAACTGTTGTAAAATAAGAATTCTTATTGATGGAAAATATCTGTAATAATAAAAAGTTAGTTAAAAAACACAGTCGCAAGAATTCCATAACAAGAACTAATAACTTCTAATTGAACTCTTTGCATTTACTTGCGAATTCTATAATTTCACCTTAAGTGCACTTATTGACTATCCAATACAAACATAATCCCCATTTTTATTTTTAATGGATAAAATTCCTTAACATCAATACCACCTCCCAAAATTGCTCTAAAAGTTAAAACCTTCCTGGGTTACATCAGTTATCACCGCAAATTCATAAGAGGCTATGTTAGTATTTTTGCACCATTGGAGGAATTGTTGAAAAAGAAATCCAATAAGAATATTGAAATGAATCAAGATTGTCAAACCACATTTGGCACACAAACAAAAAATTATGGAAGCACCCATCTTAATATTTCTAGATTGGATCATACCATTCAGTGTACATGTGGATGCATCTGGGATAGGAATAGGAGTAGTGCTAACTAAACCTATAGGAAAAAATGATCATCCCATAACATTTGCAAAAAGAAAGCTATCAAAAGAAGATAAAAATTATACTACAAAAGAACAAGAAGCATTAGCCATAGTCTATGCATTACAAAAATTCAGACATTTCTTACTATCCACACCCTTTACCTTCTTTACATACCATGAAAAACTAAATTATCTACCCAAAAAACCTCTTATACAAGGATGGAGATGCAAATGGCTACTCTTGTTTTAGGAGTTTGGATTAAAATAATAAACTCGGAAAGAGAAACTAGGTTCCTAACTATTTGTCCAAGATAGAAATAGGGGAAGAACTAGAGGACCTCATTGGTGCATATTTATTCGGAGTTAATGCAATACCAAAAGAATTACATGAAATTTCTATACTATTATCAACTAGTGAATTTCCTAATGATATCTCACCGCATGACAAATAATCACTAATGTAGAAGTCTATGCCTGACACATTGATAGAAGTAGAGCTATATCACATAGGAAAATATTAAATTATGAGAAAGGTTGTCTATGAACATGAGAGGGAATCCATCTTAAGGGAATCACACAAGGGAATAGCCGAAGGAAATAATTGGGGTGACACAACAAAAATAGAGTAAAAATAGCTAGACTTTGGAAACCAACCCTTCACAACGATGTAAATAACTATACAAAGAGTTGTTATATCTATCAAAGGGAACAAAAACCTACCACAAAAGATGGAATTTCCCTAAAACCAATACTAGCATAAATTCCCTTTAAGAAATAGGCAATAAATTTTATCGGCCCCATCGATCCCCTCACAAAGAATTCAAAAGAAAGATTCATTAGAATAGGGGTAGAATATCTAAAAAAGTGGGAAAAAAAACCTACAAAGGATTGTACCACAAAGAGTATTGCAAGGTTCTTATATGAAAATATAATCACTAGATATGGATTTCCTTTATAAGTGATTAGGGCAAGCACTTTGTAAATAAAATGATTATGAGACTATTACAAAACTTTATTATTAAACATAATAAAATATCACCCTATCATCCTTAAGAAAATAGAGCAAGTGAAGCTCTAAATAAGATAATTGTGATAAAACTAACTAAAATGTGTGATGGAAATATATCAGAATAGAACATAAAAGTACTTGTGGTACTATGAGCCTACCACACATCCTACAAAAGAACCAACAAGTTCACATCATTTGAATTGGTATATGGGACTAACACCATAATCTCCATAAACTTAATAATCACTAATCTATGTATCACACTCACTTTGCGGTTGGATGATGATGAGTCTTTAGCATGAAGGATAAAAGAATTAGAGAAATTGGATAAAAGTAGGCTCATATCCCTGTATAACCAATATTTAGAATGAAAAAGATAAATCCATGGAATGATTCAAGAAACTCTATATCAAAACTTTCAAAGTAATTTATTCAATCTTACTATATGATAGCAAGCTAAAAAAGAAAAGAAAACTGAAACTAAGGTGGTTAGGATCTAACTACATACATAAAATCGTGGAATCTAGAGTAATGAGACTAAAAAAATTAGATGGAGATCATAAAACAAGCTATGTGAATGGAGAAAGAATTAAAAATTATCACCAACCAGGAGGATGGCCAAAGAGAAATATTAACATGTTGTACATTAAGTATTATAAAACAATAAATGTAAAAATCAAACTGTTAATAATCAAGATTAAAAACGGCTATAAAATCCAACAAAAAATAACTGGAAAAAGAAATTAATGATAAAAAAACTAACCCTAACCTTACTTAAGACCTTGCTCATTCAATTAATTTTCACTTTTCATTTGAACACTCTAGTGAAATAGTGAATTGAGCTCTACAAACTACAAACCTTACAAAGCTAAAAGTACAAGATGGCAACACCAACCCTCGTGAATTTTTAAGATTGAGAATTCTCCAAGATTTTGGTAGATGTGGTGTACATAGAGGATGTGAAGAAATACATCCATGAGCCAATATCAGAGATTGACCATACAAAATTTGAAGAGCTTTGTCAAACATTACTTATCTTGGACTAGAGCATATATTAGCCGTAATTTCAAGAAATGGGTCAGAAAATCTTAGAAATATGGAATGAATACCCATATTTTTGTGATTAAAATGATTGGGTAAGGATAATTTTGAGTAGGGTGGATGACGAGTTCAAATATCTAGACAATCCTTACCAAATCATGAAGGAAGCTATCCATTCCATCATAGGGTTGACTATGGTAGGAGAGATACCAACAAATAAATTTGTGAAGAATTGAAGAATAATTGAGTTGACTGCTCGGCTACACCAGATGGGTGCTTGAGTGTGAAAGAAATCACAAACCCTACAATGTGGTACACCACCATGGGTATCATGTACAAAATTTACTATGCAAGTTGAGAAGAGTCAGCCACATCAACTGTCATATAAACTACATATCAAATGGTGGTGGAAGGGAAGGACTTAGAACTCTATGAAGTGATTAGGGGGTAGTTAATGGAAAACATTTAGAAGATAAAGAATACCCAGTACAATTTTTGATATGGTACACTACTAATTTTCCTAGTATTAGAATTTTCATAATAAATTACCTACATTCAAAGGGAACTCATGGAAAATAAACATAACAATAGTGGTACAAATCAAGTACCATACACAACAATTCAAAGGTAAACCAACATTAACTGCTACCTACTGGGGCTTTTTCAAAAGCCTTCAACAACAAATACAAGCTAGAGAATATATCCTCTATGGATCTGTCAAAAAATGCATCAACAACATAAATTTCTTGGTGGAAAAAGACTACACATACATGGAGGCAGTAGAGCCAAGAACATCCTAGATACCTAATCTCCCCTATGAAGTAACACAATGGGAATTTGATGCTTATGTTGTAAGAATCTTAAGAAAAATGGACACAAATGCAGAGATATTTTTGGCATACAAGGAGATCATGAATAATATACATAAGAAAAATGCAAAGGAGAAGCTATAAAAGAGCAAAGAACAACTACATAAATAGTGGGGTATCCTGCCAAAATGGATAGTACAACCATCTTCCTCCACACCACTCCCGTAAGCAACCACATCAATAGCAAGAAGGTTTAGGAGACTACATGGAGCTGCTAGTGCACACACATAAGGTACCACCTCATCTTCACAAACAATGTCCACTTTGGAGGTACAAGAGGTCTCAAAGACCCTAATGTAGATGAGTGCAGAGAAAGGGACTAAAAAGGAAAGGCTAAAACAACTGGTAGGAAAAGGAAGATAATCCATATTTTTGAAGAGGAGGATGAATAATAAATCAAAGAAGTGCAAAATCCTTCATAGCAAAAGAAAGAGAGGGAGAAAACTATTGAATTCTTTCTCATAACAAGAAGATCCAAAACAACAATATACCCAAACAATAGATGTCAATACCACTAAAAATTCCATTTTTTTTTATCATGGAGTGCTACCACAAGTGCTCAACATCTATGAAGAAGTAGATGCATAAAATAAAGAAAGAATAATTCAATGCTTGGTTAAGTACATTAGGAAATTCAATAAGAGTTTGGAGGAATTCATTGAAGACTTCCTAGAACCAATCATTTCAACACTAAGAGAGAAATGAGAAAAAACCCTAAAACAAGAAAAAGAAATAAGGGAGAAGGAAATATAAGATGTGGGGCTTGACCTAGCCATATAAAAAAGGAGCAACTAATATAGGCATAAGAAAAAGAGCTCTAGAAAAAGTAGACGTTAGAAACCTTTATGGAGGGAGACCAAACAAAAATGACCAATAAGCAAAAAGAAACAAAAAAGCTCACCAAGAAGCTCCATGACTCCCTCCTAGAGGAAGAGGGAATAAAAAACAAACAATGAATCCTCCAAAAAGTGGCCAAAATGAGTGTGGGAGATGATGGGGAACAAGAGGTAAAAACTATCGAGGCCTCCACATTCCCTTCCCCCATACAATCAATAAAGGACTTCTTAGTGTAACAGAAGCAACTAAAACTTGCACCAACACTGCAACTACTCCAATTTCTAGTGGTGGGTTCCCAAGTGAACCTATTGAACATTTCCCCACTATATAAAACTTTAGCTCAGGGACATATTCCTACTACCACTAGGGAAGAGATCTTGCAACAACATGTGGAGAGTGTGGAGCAACTACAAGAGATGGTGAACACATTTTAGAATAGCATACCACATATATAAAGGGAAACTTCCCTTCCCTTGCCATGACAACTCAAATAATTAGTAGATGACATGCAATCAGATCTACAATTAAAAAAGACCAATTAAAGACAAGAAGCTCAATAAGAAATTTTGAAGAAGAAAGTTGATGATGCCACAAAGAAGTGTGCAAAAACACACTCCCAATTAGAAGTCCAAATAAAGAACATTGAAAGAGGCATAAGAAAGGCTAATTTAATATATCAATTTTGTCTTCAATGGCCTAGCCCAACCAAAAACATTAAAGATTAAATTAATTAGCTGGAGAAGAAAATAGTGTATATTGCCTTTACATATGACCCTATAAAATATATGGATGGTGTACTAAGAGTATAGAAAAAAATTATGAATATGCAACTATAAAAAGTTAAGGATCAAAGGGAGAAAATAAAGATACCGATCAAACAATTAAGAGATACAATAAGTATAAAATTGGTGTACTTGACAAGAATTTTGGGGGAAGGAAAGAATGCAGCACTGTTATCCTCGAATTCAGCTAGCCTAATTCATGGGATAACCCCTATGAAATTTTTTCGTTTTGTATCCCCACATACTCTAAGCACATAAAACAAGGCATAATTTCACTTTCCTTTACGTGTGGTCCTGAGCCTCGGATCATCTCCTCGAGCGCTCACCTCATGTTATTTTTTGAAAATCTCCTAAACGAGTATTTTGTCAATTTTCAATTTTCCAGTGTTAGAATATTTTTTCCTCATGCAAGGACATTATTATTCAATGCTCCTACATGAGGGTTAGGAAAAAGTTTCACATGCAGCCGCGCTGAAATTCAATGCCTCTACATGTGGTTAGTATTTTTGAAAAGTGCACTAGTGTTGTTTTTTAGCACTGGTGCACTCTTCCCGCCTTCACAAACGTACCATTAATGAACTTGTGTGTAATTAATACAACTTCATTAACTAATTTTGAAGTCTTTTTATTTCTCATTCGTGTTCGCTCTACATCATTTCTCCCTCTACGCATTTGATATTCATGGATTGAAAAACTTTTGAAAATCATTTCATGGATTTCAGCCAGTTTAAGGTTTAAGGTTTCTTTTTCTTTGCGTAGGTATGTTCTTTTTTTTGTAAATAGAGTTCCTTTTTTATTCTTTTTATTTGTGGTAATCATTTAGGTTTGTGTAAGTCATCATTTGAAACATGTTTATTTGCAAATTTATGTTGCTAATTAGTTTCATTCATGTTTATCATACAATGACTGTGTTTTTGTTTAACTTCCATTTACCCATGCCCTAGCCATTGTTCATGTTTAGGGTGACACAATAGTTTGAACCCTTTTTATTTTTAAATAAAATTGGTGCACCTTTTCATAATCTTCAAAATCTATGCTACATGTTTCCGTGTCTTGCCTCCCTTTGATCTCTTTGATCATTGGAGTTAAAACCCTAACTGTTCAGTCAAACCTTTTGGTCTTAGAGTTTTCTAAGTTTATGTGTCAAGGCGGTGAAAAAAACTACCTATACATATCACTTATTGATAAAAAAGGTTATGTGCAATGGAAGTGTTTTTCACTACCATTACATATTGATTTACCCACATTTGTGTATGGGTGGAAAAAAAAACCCACCTTTGCATATCCAGATTCTTCCCATCTCTCACTGAGTCCTTAAATGCAGAGGTGGGATTTTTCAACGCCTCTACACAAATAGAACTTCCCAATATGCAACAGCGGTGAAAAATCCTGCCGTTGCTTTTCTAAGTTTATTTCACCCATGTGCTCAAGTTACATGTATGAGTGGACTTTTTCACCGCTTATGCAAAAAATAAACTTCCCAAAAGATGCACAAGTGCTAAATTTTAGTGTGGTTACATATTTTTTGACCTACCAAGATGCACAAGTGGTGAAATTGAGCACCCCTACACCAAAGTGATCAAATCCATGTGGAATATGTAATAACGTTGTTTTTCAGTGACTATGCACAATGAACTTCCCAATATGTAAGGGTGTTGAATTTCAGCGCTCCTACATAAAATCCAATTTTTTTCACTAACTCCCAAAAAATTCCAAAATTGCATTCCAAGCTCCATTTTCCTCACATCCATTTGATTTTTCTCACTCCATTTCTTATATCTACTTGCTCCAAAGTGCACACTTGAATTTTTTGCATTCCTACGCTTACATAATGCATATTCTTCTAATATAAAAAAAACCACGTGTTTCCTTGCAGATGCCTTTTCTCATGTTAGACATTCGACCAAGGCTTTCCACATCAAAATATCAGTGTTTCCTGGTGCATTCGATGACAACTAAAGAATCTTCGTCATCAAGCAAGAAGGAAAAAAATAAATACAAATATCAAGGTGTTTATCTACCAACAGTGGTTACATCCAAGATCGATGAGATCAAGGATACAAAAATTGGACACATTGATATGGATGACTTTGTCAAAATAATAGAGAAGCAGTCTATGGAAAAAGAGTTGTAGGTAATAGTTCATAGTAAGATTCATTAGGTTGCCTCATTCCCATTGTCAACTCATTTCCTAGAGTTTGTTTTGCAAGTTGCCTCGCACTACATCAGGGAGGATAGAAGTGTTAGAGACTCCTCAAGACAAGTAATGATGAGGTTGGATGCTGATTTCTTTGGCATGGTTTTCCAAGTCCCAACTATGGAAAAATACATAGATATGACTATTCAACATGCCCAAGAGGCTTATTATAAAAATCAAAATGAAACCAAGTAGTTGATTAGCATGAAATGGTTGAAGACCCCAAGGCCTAGCATTGCAAGATGGCCTAAAAACCTTCCTTCCAATGATTTCAAGGAGGATGTGTGTGATATGATTACTCTTCTAAGTAGATTGAAAGGTTTTCCAACATCTTCGACATTCCAAGCATGGATGTATGAATACATTAGGATTATTAGGAAAAAGAAGAGTCGCATTGATTGGGTTGCACAAATTAGTGATGAAATCCATGAGCAACTCATGAACATGCACTCTACTTTGAAGTTATATATGACTTCATACTTATTGTATGTTGTAGTTGCAATGAGGCAATATACAGGTCTAAAAATAGAAGGAGATAGAAGGTATGTACCAGTGCATAAGTACTATTCCCAAACCACCCTAAGAGGGAGTATCAAACACTTTAGGAGGGTAAACAATGCTTTCTTTGCACCCTTGTTGTGCATGTTTGATCCGTCATTAGAGAAGAAAAGGATTTCTAATGAAGCATGGAAGGTTGTGAATAAATACGGATGTATATTCTTACAATTCCCTACCTTCACATACTTAAGGGTAGGTTGCTACATGGGATACCCTTACATGTTGCCAAGGTATCCTTCCAGCAAATGGATATTGATGGAACTGTGTAGATAGGTTATTTTGGTGCATAATGAGCATCAAGACATTCATAAGCTAGGGATTAAATTTCCAATCACCATGGAAGGTATTCAATACAAATAGTGCCCAAGGCCAAAGATGTAGCATCAGAGATGCAAATCATGACTCTAAGGACTTACAAAAGTAGAGTTGATTTTGATTACAGACACTAGTATAGAAACAACAATATATGATTAAAAAAACTACTAAAAACTGCATATAAATGACTGAACATGATCACGTGACCATTAGTAGTTTATTTCCAGTCATTTATAATGTGACTAGATTGATGACTAAACCATTTTTAGTCATGTATTGGTTGTTTTAATTAATCAATTTGGTAGTGTATTTAGTCATATTTTATTCATTGGTATATTTAGTCATTGATTGTTGTAATTTGGTCACTTATTTCATCTTTTTTATTCACTGATTTCGGTCCATCGGTAGTGTATTTAGTCATTAATTTTAATCATCATTTTGATCAATTTGGTAGTATATTTAGTCATTTTTATTTCATTGGTCACATATTTAGTCCTATTTATTCACTATTCACTAATTTTTGTCAATTGGTAGTATATTTAGTCAATTTAATTATTAATTGACGTCAATTAGTATTATATTTAGTCATTTTAATTGACACTTATATTTGAGGATTTAAACATAAAACATAGAAATACACATCAAATATCAATTGCACACAATAAGACAACCATTAAGAAGGAAAAATCGCTGAAATTTATTAAAAGAAAGGTGTTCTTACAACTTGCACAAGTCTGGAATATCTATCTTGCTTGAAAAATGCTTAGAAATAGAGTATTACAATTTTTATTTTTAGTCATAAGACAAAATCTGAGTTACAGTGCACATAAATGACAAGAAAGAAACTTCTCCAAAAAACTTCTACAATGATGGAAATGCATGCTTGGATCCCTTCAATGCAAGCACATGCCCCTTTCATCTCTTAAAACTTCTACAACGTGGGAAGTCTTCTTGGAGTGTAACATGTAGGATCCAAGAAGGAGATTGTTGATCGTGCCCCATATATGAAGCTCTCTCCTTCAATGTAGTCAACAATGACCCTAGAATGTTTCCTCCTTTATATGCAACATGCCATCTGATATGAGCAACAAGGTGTTTCCTTTTCCGCCATGAATAAAGTTGTGCCTCAATACAACCAACAAAATTACTATTAGTCTCAATTCAAAAAGAATAAAAGTGAATTTGCAAGTTTACAAAACAAAGTCCAAACACAAAAAAAAGATAAATCAATTAAAAAATTGTAGGAGATAGATCACATCCACAAACATGGAAGAGATCTACAAAATTGGAGAAATTGGCTTGTCAAATGAAGGCAACAGGGTATTTCCAAATTTAAGAATTTTACTTAATGTTGTGGAATAGAAGAAAAAAGAATCATTTATCTGCCACCATAGTGAAAAGTTAGAAATTTCATTTGGTTTGTTAAACATGGACCCTAGTACAACTATTAGAGTTTTTAAGAACCTTTGACTATGTTTTGATTTTCACACTGCATCTAAATTCATCTCCAAGATTGTTGCAAGAGAAATTGTTTTGAGAGATGTGAACCATTTCCATCATTTTAAACAAGGACAATGTTCTTGTGGAGAATATTGGTGATGCTTGTGTGCAGTGTTAAATATCCCAGTCTAAAATTCAAAATGAAATGAAATGCAAGCAAGGGAAAACACAAACAACACCTCAACTATTAGCTGAGTAAAACTTGAACAAAACAAAGCAAAGAGAGTAAGTTACCTCGTCCAAGTCGATTGGTTGGTTGGCCCTGTTGATTCATTTAGTTGTGTTCTCATTCGGATGGAATATAACATGAAAGTGGATGAAAAACTATCGCAAGTGGATGAGGAATGAAATGGTGTAAGTGGGTATGTGAGTAGATGAAATATATGGATGCAAAATGGAGCTCAAAGGTTGCAGCAATGGAGGATTTTTTTGAGTGCTTGAGTGCTAGATTGCATGTGTAATTATTGTTGCAAATAAGGGAAAAATCCTCTAATTTTAGGGGAAATGCCTCTAAGGAATGGAGGGCTAATATTTAGCCACCATGGACAAGCTCAAGGGCCAAGGTGAGTTGAGGACTCACAAGCCCTCACACCCTGCCATGTGGCCAATGAGGTGTCAAAGGGATGGTGATGTGGAGGTAATTTAGAGTACCTTGGGATTGGGAAAATATCTCCTCATAAAGGAGGTCCTTGTCCCCATGTGGGAGATGTGACACATGAGGAATTTAAAATTCCTCAAATATCCTCATGGGGAAGAGGAGAGGAATTAAAAATTCCTAAAATGCAGGGGGAGAATAAAAGTAATTTTAAATTCACATGGGTAATGGGTTGTCTTGTCCAAATGGAGAAAGCCATTAATGAAATTTGACTTGGGGGTATGCCATAAATGGCATAAGGATTAGGTTGACCTAATCATGCAATTAAGGTTGTGCAAACAGGTAATTAGACTGATTAATGAAGGATTAGAGCAAGTTGCAAATTATGGAGGATGTGACATTAATCCTGAATAAGGGTGTGCACATCCTAATCATGGATTGATTAAATTAATATTGATTAGAGGAGGATTATGGATGATGGGACAAGGAGAGAGAAAAAGGTGAATTTAAAATTGATTTAAATTCAAAAAGCCAAGTGACCAAATTAAATAAATTAAAGCATTTATTTAATTTAGAGAAGGGGAAAAAAGGAAAAGTATTTAATTATTTAATTAAATACCTTAAGAACATTAGAAAAAGAGGAAATATTAGTTAAATAAATTATTTAATTAATGTCAATGAGGGATGTCGAATAGACGAATAAAGGGTATGAGTTGACCATACAGAAGTGGTCAAATTCAAATGTCTACATTTTTCCCCTCTTTGAAATACTGTTAAAATAACAGTGTTTCGAAGAAAATAAAATGCAAATGACTTGATAGAGGAAATGACTAGAAAGTGATGCCCCAGCACAGGAGAAGCTGTGTAAGCTGTCAAGTGATGGAAAAATGAAGGGAGATGCCCCGGTCTCGCAAGGAAATGGACATGACAGAGGAATGGAGGAAAATAATAGGGTATGACCCCTCGAGAGGGTAGATGGGGAAGAAAAAGGGGTGCAACTAACTTCTCAATATGGAGAAACAGAGGGTTCGACATGGTAGAGCTTGAAAAACCATGAAGAATGGCTTTTGAAGGGAGGAAAATGGACAAACGGGGTGCAAATGGCAGCCCGTAAAAGAAAGGGGATTAATTAGATTAAAATGAGGTTTAAATAATGGGTAAAAATACCCAAAACTTAAAAAGGTGAAAAGAGATGAAAATGTTATATATAGTAATTTTAGAAATTGCTATTCAACATTTGCACATTTGGAAGCTGACTCAACAATAGAGAGGAATAGAGTGACGAGGATGGCTAATGAGTATGGTAGTGGGGATGAGGGCTTCGTAGAGGACGCGATCATCCACCGAGGTGATGAGGTGTGCCTGTTCTACCACGAGCGCATGGTACCCCGCTAGGTTAGTTTCAAACCCTTCTTTGTGAATTTTAATTAGATTTTTAAATTTTTAAGCATTGTAAATTTGGGTTTTGGGCATTTGGGTAGTTTAGAAAAATGGGTCAATGGCGGGTTGGCAATTTCATCTATCCGTCAGGAAAAATCGCCCTTCGAGGGTGTAGTCGTTAATAAAGGTGACTTCACACATGGCATGGGAAAATTCACCCATGAGATGGGCTAATTCACTTGTCAAGGGCAAAGATGGGGAATGACAGGCGAATTCGCCCATGAGATGTGCGAACTCACCCATCAAGGGTGAAGATGGGTGAATTCGCCTGTGAGACAGGAAAACTCGCTCGTCAAGGGTGAAGATGAAGGGACGATGGATGAATTTTCCCGTGAGACGAGCAAACTTGCCTATCAAGGGAAAAGTTGGGAGACAACGAGCGAATGCGCCCATCAAGGGCGGAGACGGGGAATGACGGGAAAACTCACTCATCAAGGGAGAAGATGGGAGACATGAGATGGGAGAACTCACCCATCAAGGGCGAAGACGAAGGGACAATGGGAGAATTTTCCCATCAAGGGCGATGACAGGGTCGGCAAGCTAAGATGAAGGGATGATGGGAGAATTCGTCTGTCAAGGGTGATGACAGGGTCGACAGGTGAATTCGCTAGTGAGACGGATGAATTTTCCCATCAAGGGCGACGATAGGGTTGACGAGAAAGTTCGCTCATTAAGGGTGATGATAGGGTTGGTGGGAGAATTCGCCCATTAAGGTCGATGAGCAAATTCAAATTCACCCGTGAAGGACAAGGGCTAACAACAGGGGAGAATTCACCCATGGATCGGGCGAATTTTCCCAAAAAGGTCGAAAGTGAGAAAGAATGGGCGAATTCGCCCACTGTATGGGTGAATTTGCCCGATAAGGGCGAAAGGGAAAAATTGACAAGAAATCCCAGGGTGGGGGAAGAAATAGGGTAAAAGAGAAAGAAGAAAAATAAATGAAAGAGATGGATGAAATTGACTGACAAAATGTTTGGTGTGGATGTGGGGCTTTGACACATTGCGAACGAGAGAGAGACACTCAGCTGTCTTAGAGGCAACCATTGAGAGGATGGATGCGCATGACCATGCAACATTAGCACATGTGGGACTACTACATATGTTGGGATATCCCAACATCAGGGCACATATGGCACCACTGACAACGTTGATGGAGCGATGGAGCTCTGACACATCTACTTTTCATCTCCCGACGAGGGAGATGATTGTGACCTTAGAGGATGTCTGGAGGATACTACGATTATCGATCGTAGAACATCTGGTGAGTTGGACACGGGGTAAGGGACGAGAGCGAGACAGGAGCCTGAGGTCCATCTTTAGACATGTAGATTTTCCTATCCAGGGGGCAGAGTTGGACTTGGATGGATGTTTGGGATTGGGAGTGTCAGCGCTTCCACTATACCTCTACGGTATCCTATTACTAGACAAGAGCAGGATATTTTGTAGCCTCAAGGTTATTAAGGTTGTTAGACACATCGTGGAGAGGAGGGAGGGGGAGTTCGCATGGGGTGCATGCATACTACCGCAGTTATACATGGATATGAATGTGGTATGCTATAGGAGGGCACACAACATCACACATGTGACATTGTTGTAGGTATGAGCCTGGGAGCATATTAGTGTGGCTAGGCCAGGGGTTTTGCTAGCAGGTACACAGGATGAGACACTACTAGTGTCATACTGGTATGGGACCAAGACGGCTAGCGGATACATTATCTAGACGTTAGCGACTTGGAGGGGTGGAGGAGGAGACTAGATGACTCGTAGGAGGACCAGATAGTATGGAGACCATACGTGCATCGACGATTTACATATTGGAAGCAAGATGAGTGGAGGCACAAAGGGTAAGTCTTCACAGTATCCTACTTGACCGAGAGGGATCCACACATTATGGAGCTTCATAGGGAAAATAGAGTGATGAGGAAGTTCAAGGTACAGTAGGATATCCCTCCAGGATCATAGAGGTTTTGACGGATTAGCCGAGAGCAATTATGGGGTGATCCAATTATGGAAGAGTTTTCTAGACAACTGTGGGAGGATCTACAACAAGTTCCATATCTAGCAAGAGGAGGGGTAGTAGGTGCAGGGATGATAGTGAGATACTCTGCATGGTGGGCATGTCACATACCAGCATGGATTATGATGGTGTACCCAATTGTAGGGGCACTTGGCTATGGTTTAGAGGACAAGACAAGGTTATCTAGACAAAGGAGAGCCAGGAGGAGAGGGGGATGACATAGGAGAGGCTGAGGTAGAGGAGGAGAGAGAGTACTAATAGAGGAGAGGACAGGGGGAGGTGATGGAGGTAGATGCCCCAAAGGTACATCTGCTAGCCATAGTACCCTATGTACCTCCACCACCAAAGGATCTAGCTCTACTATTGACAAGGGCTCTAACGAGATTGCGGATCATAGAGCACAAACTCAGGGAGTCAGAGGTAGATAGGGATAGGTTGCAGGCTAAGGTGGACAGATTACAGGTAGAGGGAGATAGGGATTACATGGCCCTAGTAGATGACACATGATGATGGTTACTAGAGGCACTTGTAGAGAGGGATGATGCCCAAAGACAGCTAGTAGAGTTGTAGAGATAGAGGATTGAGTTGAGGAAGGAGCGACATGAGCTTTGAGATAGAGCAGAGGTGGCAAAGCAGACAACTAGGGATGCAGGGTTAGTGCTAGAGAGATTAGAGGCAACAATGGCACATATGCAGACCTTTCAGGGTGAGAG
Organism: Sequoia sempervirens; assembly: GCA_007258455.2. Taxonomy (NCBI): domain Eukaryota; kingdom Viridiplantae; phylum Streptophyta; class Pinopsida; order Cupressales; family Cupressaceae; genus Sequoia; species Sequoia sempervirens. The sequence continues at coordinate 170,226,033 of VDFB02358134.1, read as the reverse complement.
GGATACAATAGAGGCACAGGTACATACCCTATAGGATGAGAGGGAGGTGATAGAGGCACATATACAAGCATTGCAGGGTGAGAGGGATGTAGCAGAGGCACAACGACAGGCCTTGCAGAGTGAGAGGGACGTAGTGGTAGATCAAATGTCACGGATGTAGGAGCAGATAGACCAACTAAGGCTGGCACAAGATTCCTAGGAGCAGGAGAGGAGATAGCTGACTGGGTCATAGGATAGGTATAGGATGGAGTGAGACACAACCAGGATACAAGCGATGGAGAGGGATGAGTACATGAGGGACTCCAACTATTATATGGGGGCTTATTTTAGAGAGGTGCTAGAAGCTTCCCAACATGTACCTCCCTACATCTGAGCAGTACCACAGATTCCAACACCATCACAATTACTAGGGACACACACACAAGGATATAGCAGCTATCGAGAGACTCCCCCATGTAGAGGACCAGTGTTGGACTCACCGTAGAGGTCAGATGAGGGCAGCTCAGGGTAGAGAGGATAGAGGACGGGGGTACAGGATATAGGTTTTTGACAGGTGCAAGGTGGATGCATAGTATACGGGGACAAAGGCCACATTTGATTTAGAGCCTTGTACTTGTATTTTATTTGATGATTATTGATGTATATGATGGACATGTATTTTGATGATACGATGGACTTCATTATGGACCATGTGATGGACATTACATTTTGATATTTATATAATATGTTATAGCCCTTATTGCCACTATGTTGTGCCTATGTGATGGACGATTTATTTATGCACATGTGTATGTATGTATTTTATTATGGATGATTATGATGATGCATGTGTTTATGATGATCTACATTTATGCTTATGTTGATGACATGGATGAGATGTATTATATCTAATGCTTGTGATGCATGATGGGATGAATAACTTATGATATTATATGCTATGGATATGAGTCTAATGATTTATGATGCAGGTGGTGATGTACAAAATGCATTAATGAGATGGACTAATGTGAAAACGTTAATGCAATGAATTGATAATAAAATGAACATAAGATGCTTAGAATAACCAATTAAGATTAATCTAAACAACTTAAAATGAATATGATATGAAAATGCACATGGGATGAAATGTAATGTAATGAACCTACTATGCTAGATGAGGTGACATTTTGCACCATTTGAGATCAAATTGTACTTAATAAAGGATGCAACCTACATGGATGATGAGATACAATTAAAATCCTTACAAACATTAATATCTAAATGATATTATCATGAACATGAGTGAAAATAAGGGCTTGCATAGTGATGGAAGTTGATGGTAGGACAACTTTATTTGTGTATCATACTTTCTTTAGCTTATTGGCAAGTACTTTCCCTGTAATCATTATAAAATTAAGGGACAATGGATGTGGTACTGCACCTGTCAAGAATTGTAGGAATCTTGAGAAGAAAAGGAGATGGAAGATGAATGTTTGCACAACCAAAATCACATGACATAGGTTAGGGACATAATGGATGGAGGATAAATACAATGCAATGGGATGGAAAATGAAATGCAATCCTAATTCTATTTTCCATATTCGGAGCACTGATTTTTTTGATAGCACAAGACACGATACGACAGGGTATGAGGAACCAAGGTAGATTAGTGTCTCATGCATAAAAAAAACACAACAGACAAGGAGGCTATCCCAGCACCCCAAAGTCATGATGACTTTGGTCGGGCCAAGCATTGGGATAACCACAAGCACAAAGGATGCCCTATTGTAACACAAGACCATAGGGATCTTGGTGGGTACTATGCGGGACAACCAAGAAGACAACAACAAACAAAAGATCAAGATATGCCCCTATTTTTATTAGTAAAAGTGCACCATAATATGATGGATTATGGCGACCCTAACGAGGTATGATAGGAATCTCAAATGATAAACAAAATGCTAAAAATATCACAAGAAATAAATCAATTTCAAATTTCCTTTGCCATAGGATCAAAAGGTGGATGGGATTGATGTGGTCTAATGAGGAAGGATGCATCCTGTTAAGACCAAAGATGGAGACTAAACTAAGAGATCGACATGACTCAAGATACACAAAACTGATTGAAACTCATGGTACTAGTGGATCTCCTTTGTTAGGAACCAGCTAGATAGGGACATACTCGATGACACAACATAAGACATGAGAGATAAGACACAAGACTGACACACCCTAAAGACCTAGGGGCTCGGGGCTGATCAAATATTAGCCTTGCCTACATGAAAGTGCAGAGCCCTTTTAGTTCGATAAAAGACCATGGATAAAAGCAGAAAGAGGACGATGGAGACGAATGATGGAGGAAGAAGACTAGACAGAAAAAAGCCCCAGGGGTGGATCAAATGATCGACATTTCCTACGTGAAAGTGCAGGGGCAAAGTAGTTCAAAAAATACCAACGACAAAAGATGAGACTAAATAGATGAAGGATGGACGACAATAGACACAATAGGATGGACAGAAGCCCAGGGGGAAAATCCAAGTCTGTTTACAGACCGTACTATTCCAAATACTAAAATTCAACGAGGATATCCATCAAGAGAGAAAAGATTGTGACCAGATGAAGGCGTAAGCAATCGGATTCACTATAAAAGATATGATGGGATGAGACCCGATGAGGATCGACATGATGAAGAAGCTTGAATGAAGGCGAGGGACCAAAATGATAGGAATTTATTTAATTCCTGCAAATCCAAAATCAGTCAGTAGACCATGATATTTCAGATTAACGTCACTCTTAAATTTTAATAACTTCTTGTCATGTCATGGACAATGAACGAAAGACATGATGAGACCTAATGAGGATCGACACGATGAAGGATCCTAGATGAAGGCAAGATACTGACCGACAATGAGGAAATACAACATAAGCTCAAATTGGGATAAAAGCTCAGGATTGTGGATAGAAGATGAAAATCATCCAATGCTCAACCAAAACATACCAAGCAGCAAATAAGGGGATGCAGATGAAAAGACTGGATTGAATAGATGCTAGGATTGGATGTGAGGATAGGATGGATGAAAGCATAAAGCAACTAGGATGCAAGGTAGATAATGATTAAGCCCTTTACGAATGACACATGTTACCAGGATTTCACCAAACGTACTTATTCAAGGCACCGCCAAGGGTGGTTTTCACCATAGGATGAATTATTTCTCTTTACTATTTTTGGATTTTTTGAGCTTTATGATTTTTTTTGTATTTTTGACATTTTTTTACTTGTTTTGGTATTTTGCAGGATCGGATAACCCAAGTAGCTTAAGTATAAAACCTTTTTAGGTGCATGATGTTGATGGGCTCCTCTAGGGGCTCTCCTTCGGGTGTGGAAAGTCTATATGCCCCAGATTCGTATTTAGCAGTGATAACATAAGGACCCAACCAATTTTCCTCAAACTTCCCTTTCTTGTCCTGGTCTTGTTGGGTACGTTGATTCTCCTTAAGGACTAGATCACCAACATTGAATTGGAAAGGACAAACCTTCTTGTTATAGCTTCTCTGAGACAATGTTGGTATGCTTGAAGATGATTGTATGCTTTGATCCATTTTTCATCTAGGAGTTCCAACTGACTGAGTCATGCAACCTGAGCATCTTCATCACTGATGAGGTTCTTCAAATATAGTCTCAATAATGGGATCTCGGCCTCAATCGGCAAGATGGAATTGACACCATAGACGAGAGAATATGGAGTGGTGCCAATGGGAGTGTGGATGGAGGTGCGGTAGGCCTAAAGGGCGGGATGGAGATGGAGATGCCAATCTCGACTAGTGTTATTAACCAATTTTTTGAGGATCTTGATCAAGGATTTGTTGGTAGCCTCCACTTGATGATTACCTTGTGGGTAATAGAGTGTGGACCAACGATCTTGGATGTGGAAGGTTTCACATAGGTGTTTCATAGCCTGGTTCTTGAATGGATTTCCATTATCCATGATGATGGTGGATGGGATTCCATAGCTATAGAGAATATGGAAAAGGATGAATTTGGATATCTGAGTACCCGTGATTTGAGAGAATGCCATTTCTTCCACCCACTTGGTGAAGTACTTAGTGTCAGTGATAATGAAAGTGTGGCCATCAGAAGATAGAGGGTATATCTTGTTGATCAAATCAAAACCCCACTGAGAGAAGGGCCATGGTGCTATGAGAGGTTGCAAATCTTGCACTGGAGCATGTATCAAATCTGCATGTTGTTGGCAAGAAAAATATTTCTTCATGAACTCATAAGATTCATGCTCTAGTGTGGGCCAGTAGTATCCAGTTCTAAGAATTCTCTTGGCTAAGGCCATGCCATTAAAATGGGCCCCACAAACACCACTACAAACTTCTTTTAACATAGTATGAGCCTTGGTCTCGTTTAGACACCTAAGAAGAGTTCCATCATATCCATGATGATAGAGTGTGTCTCCCACGATAGTCTAATGGGAAGTGTGTTGGATGAAATATTTTCATTGGTTTCGTGTAAGGTCTTGGGGTAAGATGTTATCATGAAGGTAGGTGTAGATGTTGTGATACCATGGAGACTCAGGACCTATGATGTCGCACACCATTTCGCTCTTAGGGATGTCATATGTAGGGATTAAAATTTGCTTGACTAGGAACTCGCAATCCATTCAATCTTTTGGAATGTCAATTAGGTAACCAATTGTAGCCATCACATCAACTACTTTATTCTAGACTATAGGGATTTGCTTGAACTGGATAGAGGTGAAGTACATCTTGAAGTCATCCACCATGTGCTTGTAAGGTAACAACTTGTCATCTCTTGTTAGAAACTCATCATTAACCTATTTGATGATCAAATGGGAATCACCAAAGACTTGTAGGTGAGTGATGTTCCATTGGATGGCGATCCTAAGACCAGTGAGGAGAGCTTCATATTCTGCTATGTTATTCATGCATGGGAAAGATAACCTAAATGACTTCAGGATGAAATCACCTTGTGGGGTGACGAACAAGATACCTTCCCCAGCTCCATTATGCATGTATGATCCATCAAAGTAGAGTGTCCATGTGGCTACTTCTGTGACTGTAAGAACCTCTTCATCAGGAAACTCTATGACCAAGGGATAGGAATCCACCAAAGGAGCATCTTCCAACTGATCTGCTATTACTTTCCCTTTAATATCCTTTTGGTCCACATACTCTATATCAAATTCGCTTAGTAGCATGACCCACTTAACCATGTGGCTAGTTAAAGATGTTTTGGATAACAAATACTTGAGTGGATCAACTTTAGATATCAGCTTCACAGGATGACAGGGCATGTAATGTCAAAGTTTTTTGTGAACTGAAAACTACGGCCAAGTAAACCTTTTCCATTGAAGAATAATTGAGTTCATATCCCATGAGTGTTTGACTGATGTAGTATATTTCCCATTCTTCTGAGGACTCATCATGTTGGGCTAATAGTGCCCCCAGTGCAATTGAAGTAGCTGAAATATACAATAGAAGTGGTTTACTTGGAATTAGAGGCATAAGGATGGGCGGATGAGCCAAGTACTCCTTGATTTTGTTGAAACCCAGCTGACACTCTAAATCCCACTTAAAGGTGGTATCTTTTCTCAGGAGATGAGTGAACGATTAACATTTGTCAGCTAATTGAGATATAAACCATCTGATGGACTACAGCTTGCCTTGAAGGCTCCTCAACAATTTTAGATTGTGTGGTGGAGGCATTTCCATGATTTCTTTGACTTTAGTGGGATCAACCTCTATGACCCTTCTGGAAATGATGAAACCCAATAGTTTTCCTGATGTAACCCCAAATACACACTTCTTCAAATTCAGTCATAGCTTCTACTGCTCTAACTGCTCAAAGATCATTTTGAGGATCATCAGGTGTTCTTCTCTTATTTTGGATTTCCCCAACAGATCATCAAAATAATCCTCCATTATGATGTGAATAAGGTCATGGAAGATGACTGTCATGGAATGTTGGTAAGTTTCCCCCACATTCTTAAGTCCAAAGGGCATGAAATTGTAACAGAAAGTGCCCCAATGTGTGGTGAAAGCTATTTTATGATGGTCTTCGGGTGCAATTCTAATTTGACTGTAGCCAGAGAAACCATCCATGAGGGATAACATCTCATGTCATGTGGTTAAATCAATCAACATGTCAATGTTTGGTAGTGGGAAATCATCTTTTGGATAGGCTTTGTTGAGGTCCCAGAAATCTATGCAAATCCTAATATTCCCATTTGGTTTAGCAACTGGTACTATGTTGGAGATCCAATTAGAGTAGTCAATGGGTCTTATAAACCCAGCTTCTAATAGTTTTTCTAAATCTTTCTTGACCAACAAAGCTACTTGAGGATGCATCTTTCTGAGCTTTTCCTTGACCGGTTTAGCATCCAGATGGACATCCAAATGGTGTACGACTAGAGAAGGATCCAGACTTGGCATATCTGAATAGGTCCATGTAAAATTGATGATGCCTTCTTTGAGAAGCTAGACGATGAAAAAATACTCTTCCTCTAATAAGGACTTGGCTAAATATGTGATTTTTGGATTTTATTCGGCTCCCAAGTTTACTTCTTGTGTTTCTTTGATAAGTATAGAAGATCATTCAGATAGTTGAGTTCCCACAAGGGGAAGATGAATGTCCCCATCTTCCAATGCCTCGTCGAGGTTTTCACTAGATGACCCTTTTTTATTTTGTTTCTTCTTATTTTTGTGGTTAGGGCATTCATCCTCCCCCAATCCCATAAGATGTACATAAGTATCCACTGAGGGAAAAGTGTCAATAGGTGTGCTACTGTGTAGGTCCCAATCAATAAGCTTGGGATGGTGAAGGGAAAGGATAATGGAACAGATGGATAGGAAATCAAACATGGAGGAAAGATCCACGTGATCCATGTCATCGTACACACGTATGATGGATTCTTCTTTAGGTATGTCTTCAAGGAGACCGTTGTCCACACTAACGTTGTTAGAAGCACTAGTTGATGGTATGGGACCCTTTTGTTTTGTGTCATGGCCTAAACTCGAGTATCTTGGTCACACTGGGGTGTCAACATGTTGTTTCCTTCCTTGTTCTTCTATGTCGAGGCCTCCCCCTTGATAATTATATGTGTCTGCTAACTTTGTAGAATAAGGATACATCTTTGGAAACACTCTTTTAGAGGAGGAGAAGGTTCAGGCTCCTCACGATATATCCATTGACTGATGTCGTCCTCTAGTGTATCTTGTCTTAGTCCAGGGGAGCAGAAAGTGTTGGATCCCACATTCTTGGAACTCAAAGTGATTGTCTTCTCTTCTTGTTTCGGTGCAGACTGAGAAGGTTGGCCATATGTATGTAGTGAGGGTGGCATGGTTGCTACATTTATTGTTGTATGCATTTCATACTCACCACAACCCTTGTCGATGATGTGGACTTTGGTAATGGTGGAATCAAATGTGGAAGATGGAGTGGATGAAGTGGTGGCTAGTGTGTTGGAAGATGGATGAGATGATGATGCATGAGGTGCACCCATTTCCACTCCTAGACAATAGTGAGAATGGGGGAAGGAAGCTTCTAGTGCGCAACAATACTCAAATGGTTACTGATCATCATGTATTGTTACTTCCATCCCATTAAATGGGAACTTCAGACACTGATGGTAAGTGGATGGAATGACTTGCATGGCATGGATCCATGGGTGGCCGAGAAGAAGGTTGTAGTGGAGGTCAAGATCAATAACATGACAGGTAGTGTACTATACAATAGGACCAACCTAGATTGGAAGAAAAATTGTCCCCTCAGAATCATGTTCTACATTATCATATGCCTTGATAGTGATGACCTGATTATTTAAGTAAACATGGGTGTAGCCCACCTATTTTATGAACTTTAGTGTGCACAAATTTAGGGCAGAGCCATTATCTACCAAGACCCATTTCACCTTATGTCAAGCTATAAGGACCTCAACATGGAGAAAATGATTATGGTTTGAATCAATACAAGGCATATCATTTTGACTAAAGCCTAGTTGATATGTGACTGACAGGTGTCCTACCAATGCTTGGAATTGTGTAGGATCTATATTGTTAGGAACATGGGTGTCCTGTAAAGCTTTGATTAGGATTTCTTGATGTATAGGGGAAGACTTAAGCAAATCCAAAATAGATATCTGGGAAGGGATCTTTCCTAGGTGATCAAGAATATTATATTGGGAGCTTACAGGAGGTGGTTGGGTTGACGTAGAGGCTCTAGGGATAGTGATACGAGTGCGAAAGGTTGTAACAACACACTGGGGGTCTTTACCTTTTACACGTATCATAGACACACGTGGTTCTATCTGATCAATGTGCATGATGATTCCCTCATAGTTGTAAGGAACACTCTTGTAACTAATGTTATTTGTGTTGTTACTCTAATTATTGTTGTTACTGGACCCGAGATTTGCATTTGAAGTGCTAGCACCCTAGTTATGTTTTGAAAAAGTGTTTTGATATATTTGAAGTTGAGCATTGGACGATGGGGGCTGGTTGGAATCCATGTTTATATCGCCTTGATCTATAAGATCCTGGACGTAGGTTTTTAAGCCTTGACATTTGTTTTTGGAATGCCCTTTGATCTTGTGAAAGTCGCAATACTTGTTTTCTTTATACCAGGTTGGCTTAGGTTTAGACTCATCAAAAGGCTTGGTCATAGGATACATGATCAGGTAACTAGCCTGAAGAAGCCTATTGAAAAAGACACTAAGGGATTCTCCTAATTGAGTGAATTGGTGTTTATTGTTATCTTGATTATTCTGATTGGACTGCTGAGGAGGACGAGGTGCCCCCTATGGCACAAATATGGCATTGGGAATGGATGGTTGATTAGAGACCTATTGTTGCCTCTGGGAGGTATTAACTACTTGAACATGTTTGGTTTCAGTGACACCATCATTGATAGTGTTCTTATTCTTGTTCTAGTAGTGAGGTTTATCCCTGGATGACTTTTCCTTATCAAGATTAAATTTTTTGACTAGCCCTTTAGCAATAAGTTCTCTCTCAAGGATAGGACCCTTCTCTCCTACCTTTGTGAAGGTTGTGACATAGTGGAGCTTAAAATTATGTGCCATATATGGGTGAGAGTTTTCAACGAAAAGAGTGACCATATCTTTTTCCCTGAGCAGGGATTCATCCGACCGGCCAAAGCATGCCACCTTTGAAGGTAGCTTGCAAAAGTCTCTCCCTCACATTTTTCTTTCTTTCGGAAGATCCAAATTATTGACATCCTTCTCCAAATTAAAGGAGAAGTGTGTGAATTTTTTTTATGAACGATCTGAAAAAGACTTGATGGATCCATTTGGGAGAGTCATAAACCAATCAAGAGCTATTCCAGTTAGACTCCTTGGAAATAATCGTAGGAGATAATTATCATTGTGTTGGACTTCTTGACAATGGGAATAGAACTCCTGGAGATGGTTCTTTGGATCTTTAGTTCCTTTGTACTTATCGAATTTTGGAATCTTGAAATGTTTTGGAAAAGGAACTAATGAGATTCAAGAATCGAATGGATAGGGACAAATGTCTTCAAAATTGAAGCATTTTTTGTTATTCCCTACTTGCAAGTATTTTAATGCAGCTTTGACTTCTTCCCACTCTTTATTAGTAGGCACTGAGGGAATCAGACTAAACAAATTAGATTGATTGTAAGGAGCATACTGATGATAAGATGAAGATGGGGCTGAAGCGGTTTGATCATATGCTGGGGGAGGTGTATATGGAGGCGTTTGCTGATACTAATTGGTATAGGTGGACTGTGGTTGCAGATTGGTGTAATATTGATAGTAGGATGATGGGTTTTGATTATATGAAGTGGAGGCCCCTTGTTGATATGGTGGTTGTTGTTGGTAATATGAGGTGGAAGCAACTTGTTGATAATGCAGAGGGGATTGGTAATATGAAAAGGTGGAACTTCCTAGCTAATATGATGGTTGTTGATAATAAGAGGTGGAGGGAGCACCCTGTTGATAGGGTGGTTGTTGCTAGGTGTAATACATATTGGATTGGTAATTATACACAACGTTTGGTTGTTGGGTAGCATATGGAGGTGGTTGCGGATTGGACGTTTGATAGTAAGGATTTGAATGGTATTGTTGAGGGTTGGTGTAAGGCGGCGATTGGATTGTTGGGGATTCTGATGAATAGGATTGGGGTTAGGATTTGATGGATTAGCATAGACGACATATGTGCTTGATAGATGATAAAGGTATTGCGTAAGGGGGTTGTGTTGTGTTTGTGTGGGAATTTGAGTATGTTGGGGTGGTTGCTACTGATGCGATGGTTGTTGGAAGAGAGGGCGAGATGGGATATGTTGCTATTGAGGGATCGATATTGAGGCACCTTGCGGAAGTTGTTGAGGCTTTGATGTAGCCTGTGTTTCCTAATGAGGGAGTTGCATGGGAACAACGGTATGCTATTACGGGATTGGAATATTTTATTGCGGAGGTTGTTGGTGAGACGATTGAGATGGGATGGCGGTAGTGGTATGCTGTGGTACTTGAGATGGGATGGTAATGTGTTGTGTCACCTATTGGTGAGGTAGTTGCGATGAAATAGACTGTTGAGGATTAACTGAAGGTTGTTGGAATGCAGGGATATTGCCATGGGGTGGTTGTTGAGATGTAAAAGCTAGAGGCAGTAAGTTGGTAGTGGGTGTAGGCCCCGGAGGTGGTGGTAGTGTAAGGAAAGGGTTTCCCCCAGTGTTTACTTGCGGTTGACCTAGCTAATTAGGCAGGAGAGGTGGTGTGGATGGTATGGGGGTCAGACCTTGCTGGACAAGCATGGCAGGTGGTAGAGGCAAAAGATTCTATGACATACCATAAGCATGGGGATTGTTTGGATTAGGTTATGCTCCCACGACTGAAATTGGAATGTGAGGAATGTTTCCAACTTGATAAAGCACAACATTCCCGAACCTAGGTTTATACCAATTATCTATAGTTGGACCCTCGGGGACATATGAATTTCCTAGAACATTCTATGAATTATGGGGGTCCTGAGATACTAGAGGGGGTGTGATGTTGACATATTGTGACATGTCAAAGTTAGGTGGTGGTTTGACTCCCTTCATGATTAAAGTGGCAAGAATTTTGTCCCCACACTCGTTAAGAAGGCGATCGGTCATTTGAAGATTAGTGGGATTACTGAGGTACTCGTCGACCGTGACCTCAGGCTTGACGACCATGCTCTCATCACTAGGTGGCAAAGTGTTTTGGACATCAGTATTTGATTGTGATGAGGCACCATTGTTGGGATCCTAAGGGATGTTAGGTTGGGAACCTTGACCTTGTTGTTCAGCCATGAGCTTCTTTGCTTGCGATCGGGTTTGAACGAGCATGAAAGTGCAAAACTACCAAATGAGCTAAGATGAGACTACACTCTAAGATGTAGTGAAGGGATGACCTAAGTGATAATTGAAGGATTGATTAGACTGGATGAAGGATAGATTGATTGGATGATTGGATAGGGGATATGATTGGATCATATTAGATGATTAATTAGATAGGATGATGAAATAGATTCTAGACCAAGTTTAGAGATCAGACTAGATGACACAAGGTGTTGATGATCATATTGAAGGACAGATGGATGATTACGGCACCGAATCCACCTCAAAATGGAAGTGGATTGATTGGGTTACAAATGATGACTGACTTAGGATGGATGACAATCCTAAGCAGATGAAGATGATGATGATCGAATTCAGGCACCTAATCCAACTTGGATAATAACCTATAAAACGAAGTTTAGGGGATTTGGATCAATGAAATGATGAGGGATATGCAATCTAGGGATGTTCTAAGATGAACCTATATGATTTGATTGATGAATGGATGACTTTTAGAAAATGTAGACGGACTAAAGTGAGGATTACAAGCGAATGAAAGGTGATAAAAAATTTTCAATCGTGACAAAGGACTTGGAAAACAATAAGCTTTTAGTGGACCAAAGGATTCACTCTCTAGAATTTGTATGGGAAACGAATACGCCTCTGTGTCAAGAAACTTCACCTCTTTATGACACAAATTCACCTATCTAAAGGGTGCAAACTCGCCTTTGTGTTATGCAAAATTTCCTGTTCAAAAATTCAAATTCACCTGAGTTTTGGGGGATTCAGGAAATGGGCGAAATTGTAGAGAAAATTCATCTATCTGAGAAATCAAATTTTCCTGAATCTAAGAAGACACAAGAAAGATTTCAATTTTCCAAGCAAATTTTCCTATCTGACAATAGGTTCACCCAAAACTATAGAAAATTCACCTAAATCTTGACAGGTTCACCCAAAATGACAGCAAGATCACCTAAACTTCAGGTAAATGAGAGGACTTGACTTGCAAACTCACCTATTTCTTGAACGATACAGACTAGGAGCGGATTCACCTAAAAATAGAATCACCTGTTCAACAAATGGATTCACCTAAATATTGCCTCGAACAGATGGGAGACTCGAACGGGAGGGAAAATCGCCATTGCAGAGAGAAAATTCACCCAAGTATGTGGAAAATTCACCTGTCCTAAGAGAACAAGAAAATTTGATGGTCCAACGGATGGACAGATTGACCTGGACTAACAGCAGGTTCGCCCCTGAAGGGGGAAAATTCGTTCGTTCTGTGAAAACAAGTGAATTTGATGAAAAACAATTGATGGAATGACTTGGACTAAAACGGGATTTCTCCTATGGACAACAGGTTCACCCCTGGAGGGAGAAAATTTTCCTAATCTTTTTTTTGGAAAACGGGTGAATTTGATGGATAACGACTAACAAACTCACCTAAAAGCTAGACAAACTCGCTTGTTCCAGAAAATGGGAAAAAATGAGGTCACCTAAAAAGTGACCCACAAGAAAATTCACCTCTGACAAAGATGAATTCACCCAAACAGATGGTCTGGACCAGACTGGATGCAGAATCACCCTTTTGTAGGGAAAAATCACTTTTCTATAGTGCAAATTTTCCTGTGAAGGAAACAGCTGACTGTGGCAAAGGACAACAAGCACAAAAAAAATCAAACAATAGGCTTGTAAATATCAAAATATTTCCATTCCATACAAATACAGTAAATAAGTAGCATTCATTTCAAGTAAGGAGAGAGTGATACATCTATCACATGATATACCCATAACATGTATACCAAGAGTTATCCATAAATGCTCAAAGCAATTTCATGTAACATTATCAATGTACATACACCAATAAGGGTCTTACAAATCATCTATTTCAATGATACAATAAACAAATCATGATCTATTTCAATGATACAATAATAACGTTTACATAATTGTGATGCTCATGAAATAAAGTTACAATGTACAAAAGGGCTATGCAAGCCATAAAGAAATAGTATAAGAGGTATATCCATGACAAGTAAATCTTTGAACCTCATCTGCCTCAACTCCATTGGTCTTCTTGCGCTGAGGGCCAAGGGTGTGGTTAAGGTGCCTTTTACACCCAACCACGAAGCACATGACTTCCTCGGGTTTCTTCCTATCTCAAAGAAATCCACAACCTTGCTCGAGGAGCCTAGCAACTTGGAACAACACTGCAGGAGGGAAATCTCGATGCAATTTTGATACCTATATGCATTCCTATACTTAGAATAACATATTTCATGCAAACAGGAGGTGGCAGAGACCTATATAACATTTAAATCTAGGCTTTTATTCCATCTATTTCAATGGTGCAATTGCTTGGCCAAGCATAAACATAAATAAAGGATAGTTTTAGAAAAGGTAAAACTATCGTCTCTGTGGTTCCTCCTTTGACATCATGTCCCAGAAGTCTACTCAAACTGAAACAAATCATGCACTTTCCACATATTCCATTCAGTTTTACTACATTTACTCATTCAAGCATTTAATCATAAAACATAATTTATTGACAAGTTCTTAAATTGATTTGCATAAATATAATACTTTAAGGTATGCAACTCACAAAAAGATCCTACAAGATTTCCAAGCATTTCATTAATTCAAGATTAACTAATATTCAATGAGTAAAATAAAACAAGTTTATACAATGAGATCTTTTTCATGTATATGCAAAATATCCCTCATTCTATTTCTAATTTTTCCAATTGGTTTCATAAGAATAATAATCCAAAATAAAATATCTCACAACTGGTTTAACACTTCATCAATCATTTATTTTAAACGTTTTTCTACACCTCGATGAATGAAAACAAAAACATGCATAAGTGTTCTTTTACTTGCTCATACTAAGTGTTCACTAATCAACCTCCAATTTGATAATTTAACTATCACAGTTTTGGGTAATTTGAAAGAGAAATTTTTTTAGTTTGACATTAATACATTCAATTGAATAAATGGGTATATATATATTATATTCACACAATTATGACTAATTCAATACAACACTTCATCAATTTCAACAAGAAGTTTATCATTCACATGTCAGATTATATGATCTATTCACTTCAAAATTTGTTCATTCTCAAATAAGAATATACATATCTATACATACAGGTGATCTAAATATGCATTTGAATATATATAAACTCAGAAATTTCTCAATACAAGGATAAAGTGAAGTTTCAACTGGTAAATATTTTTTTTTGCATCAAACAGTTACCAGACACATACAGTTGTAAATATTGGCTCATATATTGATATGTCTCATCATATGTATATTATTATATTTATGCACAATAACCAAATATAAAATAAATAGATATATGTATGTATATATTTATATATATATACAGGCGTAATTTTCATATGCATTTTACCCCATTTTAAGAGAATGCATGGCTTATACAAACTTAAGAAACCTTATAAAGGTTTATGGGAATGATAAAGGGGCCAACGTTGCCCCCATTGGGGAAGCGCTGCATGTGGTGGGCAGCGCCCCCTCCATAGGCTGCAGCTTGTGGAGGGTGCTACCCCCAAAGAGCAGCACTTCCCTCATGGGAAGGACATGGCTGGGGAGAGTATCGTCCCCTCAATCTTTTAAAATTCATCAATTCCAAACAAAAACCAGACAATTCCTTCAACGAATAGAAATTTCATTAACATCCTCATCAAATATGGTATTTTGATATACCAATTTTGCAGCCATTGAAATATATGTATATATATTTATGTGCATATACAATTTTGTGTATGTATATAAATATATGTATATATATATATTTATCTAGATGTATATACAATTTATATACGATTGAATACAGATTTTACTTTGACTTTCACAGATTAAACCCCAATCTGGCACCAAAATACAAGAAGGTTTTGATATTATATATAAAAGATTGGGGAAAATTTGTACAGACTACACAATTCTTTCAATAAATTTTCCTTTTCATAGCAAGCACTTTAAAATACAAAGGTTTACATAGTGAGTTCTGAAAGAATCACATCTTTGCTCAACACAGAAACTTCTTTCACATATTTGGAATTTAAATGCAGTGAAAAGAATTAAAAACCTGGATTGAAGAATTGCCTCTAGTTGAAAATAACTCTCCTGCTTCTTCTTCCTTTCCTGGAGCTTGCTCTCTCGAAGATCTCCCTCTCCTTCGTTCCTTTTTCCTCTTTTATCTTTTCACCTCTACTTCCTTTCTTTCTCCTCTATTTCTATTCTATTAAAAATATAAAACATTTTATGGCAGCCATTGTATTTGCAGAGAAATTTTCAAGAAGAATACAAAAAAAATAGTTGTTCTTCTCGGTAATTCTTTTCCCTTTTAAAAGTTTTTTTTTCCAGTTTTCAAACCTAATCTTGAAAATATTAAAAATTAGAGAAATAAAATTTAATTTCCTTTCGTGCTATTTCCATGATAATTATTAAAAAGGAATTTCACAGCAACACCCAAAAATAAAATACTATTCTATTTACAAAGGTAATATATTTACCCTTAGTAAGCAAGAATAAATACCATTTAATTACCAAACAAATATTTGTTCCAAAGAAATAATATATGATTTGAAAATAAATTGATTATTCAAATTAGCCAAGCTTTGTTATTTATTCCTAAAATATAATCTATAATTAAATTATTATAATTAAAATTATTTCATCAAATTTATTATTCTTTTTATTTAACTTCGTAAAATTAAATGAACACTCACAAAAACATACAATTATGCATCCATTAAAACTACATGCATTTAGATGACACTACGTGCGCGTGTGTGTATGTGAGAGTTTCATTCCTACTATACCCTTCCAAGAAGCTAACCTTCTCTCCTTAGCCACACCCTTGGTCTTCGACGACCTGCATCTCAATACCCTCAAGCAAACATCGATAGATTAATATCCATATAAAGATATAAACCAATACATTAAAACTCATAAATTCATATAACATTTTCCATTTTTTTTTATCATATTCAAAATATATAGCATTCTAGACATTTAACTTTTCTTAAATTAAAGCAACATTTCATATTTCATCACACCAAAAATAATACCATAGTGTTCATTATGTAATCTACCACACATCCAAACATATGTCAAATCCACACAAAGCCAAAAACAAGGAGCATCAGAGTTCGAGACGTGACAAGGCTAGGCTAACTCAACTAAAAATAAAAGCACTGGTATCGCACGATGAAGACACGCTAAGTAGCACAAATATAGAATTAGTGATATGGGTTTACAAACTTGATGTAGGCCCACCACCGTGAGTAGACAACCCAAGGTTAATACTTTGTGATACCAGGGTGGTTCTCTAGATCACCCTTTCTTGCGAAGGTGGATAGCTAGCATTCTAGTGGCATAGGGTCATCAACAAACGCCATGGGATCACCTTCACACTCTCACTCGAGGACTATCATAGTCCACCATGAGGATTTCTATCCCAACCCAAGGAAGTATGTGGTGAGTAACTTTGAGGTACGGTTTTCATCCCTTGCACTACACCAAGTCGCGGCTAAAATACAAGTCTCTATCTAGGTTGAACAAGGCTATCTCACGAGTCCCTGATATGTGCACGATATGTGGGGCACAACCGTGAACACCATCTCATCACAAGCATGAGTCAAGAGCCCTAGCGAGGTACTAGAAACTCATATGAACTCTTCATGTCTTATCTAGGTATCACCCTAGCTTCGACACTCCACCAGACACAACGCGACTAGATTGGGGTATGGCTTTGGCTCTCCCCCCTTTATATACCTCGTCAGTAACACATGGTTGGGATTGTCCCTTGGGTGATGAAATCCTAGGCAGGTCTCGCTAACGGAAGAAGATACTAGACGTTTTCAGTTGGTCCCTAGGCTTGCACATAGTGTAGGGGAGAGCTTAGACACATTAGCACCTTCTAGGTGGACTCAACTAGACTAGAGTAAACTACGATTTCTCGTCACCCAGGATTGCCAAAGGCGCAAGGGGATTGGATATGTCAACAGTCACTCCCAAGCATGAAAAATAAGTTAATTTACCCTCTAATTAAAGCTGTGTGCTTAGCTAGTATAGAAATAAATGAACATAGACTAACTAGAAAGTCTTGGACCGCTCGTTCTGTAGAAAATGCGTTAGTAGTTTGCAACCATCAGTCTTGGATGGACAAGAACAAGCTACACAAATCATTAGTGAAAACCAATCACACTCACAAATAGACGAGTTAGCGTATTAGTACGTAAAATCGAAACCAGGCAGAAGCTGAAAACTGAAAGTTCAAGTCTCAGGTTTTCCTCAGATTCGCCTCTGTATGAGGCAAGTTCACTCATTTTGTAAAGCAAATTCGCCCCTATCAAGAGAAAATTTGCGTTTTATTCTAAGAAAATTAGGTCATTATGTGAAGATGGGTGAATTTTTTTGACTTTGCAACTTCACCTCAAAAGTCAGGTTCGCTCCTGTAACACGAGCAGGTTTGCTCCAAAAGGAAAATTTTCCCCTGTACTTGAGAAAATTCGCCTAAAATGGCATATTCGCCCCTGTAAGTTGCAAATTTTCCCCTGTTGCAAATTTTCCCCTGTAAGGTGCAAATTCGCTTGTCAGGGCAGATTCACCCCTGTGTGTAAACTTGAACCTGCAAGACTTAAACAGTAACAAACGTAAAATGTTGGACCCATGATGTGGGTCCCACTAGGTGTACCAGAAATGTGTGCAGTGTTAAATATCCTAGTCTAAAATGCAAAACGAAATGAAATGCAAGCAAGGGAAAACGCAAACAACACCTCAACGATTAGTCGAGTTAAACTTGAACAAAATAAAGCAAAGAGAGTAAGTTACCTTGTCCAAGTTGATTGGTTGGTTGGCCCTATTGATTCATTTGATTGTGTTCTCCTTTAGATGGAAAATAGCATTAAAGTAGATGCAAAACAATCGTGAGTGGATGAGGAATGCAATGGTGTAAGTGGGTATGTGAGTAGATGCAAGATATGGATGCAAAATGGAGCTCAAAGGTTGCAGCAATGGAGAATGTTTTTGAGTGCTTGAGTGATAGATTGCATGTGTGATTATTGTTGCAAATGAGGGAAAAATCCTCTAATTTTAGGGGAAATTCCTCTAAGGAATGGAGGGCTAAGATTTAGCCACCATGGACAAGATCAAGGGCCAGAGTGAGTTGAGGACTCACAAGCCCTCACATCCTGCCATGTTGCGAATGAGGTGTCAAAGGGATGGTGACATGGAGGTAATTTAGAGTACCTTGGTATTGGGACAAGATCTCCTCATAAAGGAGGTCCTTGTCATGGGAGATGAGACACATGAGGAATTTAAAATTCCTCAAATATCCTCATGGGGAAGAGGAGAGGAATTAAAAGTTCCTAAAATGCATGGGGAGAATAAAAGTGAATTTTAAATTCACATGGGGGAATGGGCTTCCTTGTCCAAATGGAGAAAGACATTAATGAAAGTTGACTTGGGGGTATTCCATAAATCGCATAAGGATTAGGTTGACCTAATCATGCAATTAAGGTTGTGCAAATAGGTGATTAGGCTAATTAATGAAGGATTAGGGCAAGTTGCAAATTATGGAGGATATGACATTAATCCTGATTAAGGGTGTGCACATCCTAATCATGGATTGATTAAATTAATCTTGATTAGAGAATGGTTATGGAGGATGGGACAAGGAGAGAGAAAAAGGTGAATTTAAAATTGATTTAAATTCAAAAAGCCAAGTGACCAAATTAAATAAATTAAAGCATTTATTTAATTTAGAGAAGAAAGGGGACAAAAGGAAAAGTATTTAATTATTTAATCAAATACCTTAAGAACATTAGAAAAAGAGGAAATATTAATTAAATAAATTATTTAATTAATTTCAATGAGGGATGTTGGATAGACGAATAAAGGGTATGAATTTGACCATACGGGAGTGGTCAAATTCAGATGTCTACAATGCTAAATGAAATAATCTGAAAAATAGGCTTGCACTATAATAATGTGCACTACATCATATATCCAGTAATAACAAAGGGATTTCCATCAAAGCATAACAACAAGTATTTTTTTTTCATATGATGTAGTTACAAGTGCCCTACTAGACATACATGAAAATGTGGAAGCATAGACAAGGAAACTGAACTATTTCAAAAAATTCCTCAAATAAATGTGATATCATGGAATGTCGCGATTGAAGGATATTTTCAAAATGGGTTTTTTCTAAAATGTCCTTAGAAAATTTTAAGAAAAATCAACCAGTGGGTGTAAAGCCCAACTCCTCAACCTTTGAAAGCGTCCTTCCTGTCTGTGTGTGAATTGGAGATTTGGATGAGGATATGAACATCCATCAAAAGCATATTTGGAAGTGGATTTTTATCTGATATTGCAATTGCAAGTTCCACTTCAAATCACCAAATCCTTCACAAAACCTTTTGCACAACCACCACAACATTGTACGGTTGTTGTTGGGCCTTCACGATGATCCCCCACATCACCGCAAAGGCCCAACAACAACTGTTTTATGTTGTGGTGGTTGTGCAAAAGGTTTTGTGAAGGATTTGGTGATCTGAAGTGGAACTTGCAACTATAATATCTGATAAAAATCCACTTCCAAATATGCTTATGCCTTAATGAGAAATAATCACTCATATAACCGGTTAGTTGGAAGAAAACTAGGAGATAGCATGAGTTCTCAGTTAGCATTAACGATTTTGAAAGCATAAAGATAGCATGAGTGTTGTGTATATAATCGTAAAGATGCTAGTGCAAAAGCCAAGGCTCCCTTAATAGCTTGCTCTTGTGTTGGACCATAACATTTTGAAGCAGCTTATGGTATTTTTCATAGGTGCAAACATTCTTTGTAAGGCTTAGTTTTGGGTGGGCACAAACATTTCATGACATACCTTCTTCCTAATTGTGGAAAAAAGACACATTTGGGTTGCAAAATATAGGGCACATATACTCCCAATCATTGCTTCTCTGCTTGGTATGGAATTAGGTGGATACCGTGGAATGGAGTACATTATACACTATCTTATGTACCTAGGAAACTTGTGTCAATATCTAAGCAGATAAATGATTCTTTTACTTTCAAAACATTATACTTTCCATTCTCAATGTATCTACTAACATACCTCTCACTAACACTGTTATTTTATTGACACTGATATTCTAATGCCTCTACAAAAGAGCTCCATTTGAAGGCATCTTGACTACATATTATGCACTACAAAACTCTAAAAGTGCAACAAGACATTTGAAAGAAAAAATATGAATTCACTAAAACATTACTATCTAAGCAACATATATCTTCAAATGAAGGAGCACTATAATTGTGATTGAGAAAACACTGTGTAGGAATTGTTAGCACTAAGAAATGAAGAAGATAACACATTGAATTAGGTGACTAAGATCAATGAAAAGAATATCATTGTTAGAGAGTTGCAAATTGTGAATTGTCCTTTGTCCTATAGGATCGAGAAAGGAAGAACACTGTCAAATAGTGATTGAATCATAACACACCATACAAAAAAAATGAAAGTTACTATCAAATGGTGACAAAGATATGTCCTCTAAGTCATTTACACATGGTGATTGAGAACACAGTGAGTAAGAAGTAAAAGAGCACTTGATAATAGCACTGCAAAATGGTAATGAGTTATGCAATGAACTTCACTGTTCTTTTGATCACAAAGGAGATCAAGATAATAACCAACATACTGATGTGCAAAGAAAATGTTCATGGAGGATTTCAAACTTCCTTAAAAAGAAATTACCATAGCAGAGTTTGAGGTGAATTTCACCTACTATTTTATGCTGATATGGATATGCTCTAACCTATAGTTAATTTTTGTAGCATAACAGATAGGCTAAATAGTTGTTAATTGTTGTAGCATAACATATAGGCTAAATAGTTGTTCATATACCATTGTTTCAAATTCAAATTCCTATACCTTATTCTAGGAGCAAATCACAGGGGGAGTCTATACATAAGACACCATTGTTTCAAATTCAAAATTGTTGGCTCTTTCACAATTGTTTGCTTCATTTATTTGATCTAAGATAGCCTACTATATCAAAGATGCTCTCAAAATCATAGTAAAATCCTTTATTTCAAGAAGACTGTTCAGAATCTTCCCATCATATCAATGAACAAAAGCATCAGTCATTAACCTGAACTTTGCAAGAGTTTCATCAAATTCTACTTTTTTCACTCTCTTTTCCATTTTGAATTTTATTCCCAATTTCATCCATGAAGAACTTCCTCAACTTGTAGATCCTGTTGTTAGCCATAACTTTACCGGGTGTCGAGGATAGCTTTGAGTTTTTATCCAAGCAAAAATTGACAAAATTCGGCCTTACCAGATACAATGTGTTGAAAAGCTCTTTGAAGTAATTTTGGAAAAGAGTTCCTGAGAGTATAATGCACAGTTTTGAATTAACCTTTTTGCATGAATTCCATATCTTTGATTGGCTATTTTGAGCTTGATGACCTTCATCAAGAACAAGTAGACTTGTTCTCTCTAAAATTATTTTTCTAATATGCTCAGTCTCTTCATGAAGGCTCACATTTTTCTCACAAGAGAGTGACATAGAAGAAAAAGTGTGCTTGTTATTGGCTACAATATTTTGTATACCTAACTTGTGAGACAAATGTGAGCCTTCCTAAAGAGGCTAAGCATATTATAAAACTATTTTTAGAGAGCCCAGGTCTTCTCATTCTTGATGAAGGTCATCAAGCTCGAAATAGCCAATCAAAGATATGGAATTCATGCAAAAAGGTTAATTCAAAACTGTGCATTATACTCTCAGGAAGTCTTTTCCAGAATAACTTCAAAGAGATTTTCAACACATTGTATCTGGTAAGGCTGAATTTTGTCAATTGTTGCTTGGGTAAAAACTCAAAGCTATCCTTGAAGCCTGGTAAAGTTATGGCTAACAACAGGATCTACGGGCTAAGGAAGTTCTACATGGATGAAATTGGGAATAAAATTCAGAATGGAAAAGAGAGTGGAAAAGTAGAATTTGATGAAACTCTTACAAAGTTCAGGTTAATGACTGATGCTTTTGTTCATTGTTATGATGGGAAGATTTTGAACAATCTTCCTAGAATAAAGGATTTTACTATGATTTTGAGAGCATCTTCTATACAACAGGCTATCTTAGATCAAATAAATGAAGCAAACAATTGTGAAAGAAACAACAATTTTGAATTTGAAACAATGGTGTCTTATGTATAGACTCCCCCTTTAATTTTCTCCTAGAATAAGGTATACCAATTTTGAATTAGAAATAATGGTATATGAACAACTATTTAGCCTATCTATTATGCTACAACAATTAACTATAGGTTAGAACATATCCATATCAACATAAAATAGAAGGTGCAATTCACCTCAAACTCTATTGTGGTAATTGCTTTGTAAGGAAGTTTGCACTCCTCCACGAACATTCTCTGTGCACATAACCAAACATTTAAAGTTCTTAACCAAAGCTCCAAAAATGAGTATCTCATCATTGAATGACTCCTACTTTTTATTTGAGTATGACAGTACCTGAGCTTTTGGTGTTTCTAGATGGAACCTATAGTGGAAAAGTGTAGTCTCCATCTAAAGGAACCATCTTCGAAGCTCTTCCCTAAAATGAGGGTTGAAAACATTAGAAGAAAATCAATACCATAATTCTAAAGTAACAATTTGTATCAAGCCAAATGTTAGTATAATTAAAAAGAAAATTTCTTACAATTGGACCTCAAATTGGACCAAGAAGATTTATGATTTTATCTTTAGAATGTAGGAACTTTCTCTATCGGATATTTAGGACCTCAAATTGGATTTGAAATTAGACCAACAGATTTATGATTTTATGTTTAGAATGTACGAACTTTCTCTATCAAATATTCAAAGTGATCAATTGGGAATTCGAAGTAATCAACTAACTCCTAAGATGTAATCAAGTGGAAACTAATGTTTTAGTCCACCAATGTTTGTATTCCTATACTTAGGTTCTGCTTTCAAGTGAAAACACCTAAAAGTGTTTCACATTGGCTCAAGGTACTCTCAAACCTGGTTATGTCACTGATAGCAATCCAAGTTTTCCTAAATCATCCATACTTGAACATTGCATCACAATCTATTCTTCCTGCACATAAAAATGGCACATATTAACGCCTTCTAAATAAAACATTTAATCATCATAAAACCATAATTAATCAATCATTTTAGTTTCATAAAGAATTTGATGTCATTTACTATAAATTTTTTTTTGTATAAATCACAAAAAATCCATGAAGCCTCCTAAATGTAGCTTAAAGCAATTTTACAAGATGGGTTTTAGCATAAGAAGCTTTCTACTACATCTCTCAATGTATGTATTATAAGCTGAAAACAAAATTATTCACACTCAAAGTAATACAGTCAAACATTTATTCCAAAAGTATGTTAGCAGGAGTTAACTAAAAATATAATTATTTTTTGCTTGGTTTCTTTTATCAATATGCCACATGGAAATGGAATAATCACTAAGAAACCCTAACAATAAAAAATGAAGTAAAGGTTCAAGGAAATTCCAATGTACTATTGTGTAATGGTGATGAAGGAACTTATATGAGCATGACCTACATACAAATCCCAGCCATTGAATTTCCATCCATCCAAAGAGAAAATAAGTAATGTAAGGATTTGAGCAATATAAGTCCAAAGGGTTATGTTGTAACAGTAATGGAATCACTATAAGAGCACAATTGAGGAACAAATTCTTGTGATAGTAATTATGTGATCCATAACTCTATTGGTCATGTGGCATAGTTGTGCTATAACAAATACAAGATGCATTCATGTGTAATCCAAGTTTAATGTGTCTATG
Source organism: Sequoia sempervirens (assembly GCA_007258455.2). NCBI lineage: Eukaryota > Viridiplantae > Streptophyta > Pinopsida > Cupressales > Cupressaceae > Sequoia > Sequoia sempervirens. The sequence goes on along the minus strand of VDFB02358134.1, from coordinate 170,201,812 downwards.
TTGTGATAGAAATGGAGGCACTCACATGAGCACAATTCATGTACAAATCACTATCATCACAATTAGGTTTCAATTATCATTGGGTGCATTTAGGTTGACTCAAGTTTAACATGTTACGATGTAATGATAGCATGATCCAAGAGCGATTACCTCTTGCTGCAATAAAGATCCTATAAATCTGGTTGATATGTAGAGTGGTTGTGTTATATCAATTATGTAGTACATTCAAGCACAACCCATGTTTAATGGGCTATTCTAGAGAGTGATCAAGATTTTCTAAACCTTATGAATGTTACTTAAAAGTGTATAGCTTAAACTATAGACCAAGTTTGTTACATACTTGAATGCAATTTTGGGTTACCACAAACTATAATAATGTGATCTACTTATAACCATTATGAGAAGTATTAAAGCAAGACCCATGCTATACAGGATACATTTCCCTGATCAGGTTTACATACCTTAATTATCAAAAACAAGCTTCCCACACACTCTAGGCTACAATCCAAGATCATACCACACCCTGTCAAGACAACTAATTTTTTGACCCAAGATTTAAGGTTGTTTGTTAATACCAATAGAAGCATTGGTAAGAGCATGAATAGGGTACAAACCCTAGGCCTCTGTAGAAACATAAACCATAACTTTAGTGGATTAGTGAGGTTGCAATACTAGAAAGATTGAGACATTGCACTAACTCATTTGACTGTAAAATCCGACGAAATTGTCCAACGAAATATGTATAATTTGATGTATCGTTAGGTGCTTGTAAAATTTGATGTGTAATTTTCAATTTTTTGAAAGTTTATCCCCGAGGTTCGTCGAAATTTTGACGAACCTAGGGTTCGTCGAAATGTCAGCTATCATTTTCGTCGAATTTTCGACAAACATGAAAAATAGAAAAAAATTAAATTGTGGCCGACATAAAGAAAAGTGAGTTTGCACCTGATTTATTGTGACATTGTTTTGCTCTACTTGAGACAGTTTGTGGAGAACTAAGGATGATTTTCTTTGGAAAAATAAAAAAAATTCAAGAAGATATCACCAGGTTGAGGGTAGTCATTGTATTTTTGCAGAATTTAGTTGTGAAGTCAGATTTGTAGTTCTAGGTTTGAAAATCATATTTTAAAGCAACATCTCATCAGATTTCATTTTTAGAGGTTTAGGGTTTTGAGAATTTCATGTCCAGATTTTGTTGTGTGGAATCACCATAAGATCACAACCAAGGAACAAATTCTTGTGACTGTAATTATGTGATCCATAACTATATTGGTCATGTGGCACAGTTGTGCTATAACAAGTACAAGATGCATTCATGTGTGACCCAAGTTTAATGTGGCTATATTGTGATAGAAATGGAGGAACTCATATAATGTAGTTCATTCAGGTTGTATAATGTAGGTGTCAATCATCATTGGGTGCATTCAGGTTGTCTCAAGTTTAACAAGTTAGGATGTAATTATAGCATGATCGAAGAGTGATTACCTCTTGCTGCAATAAAGAGCCTATAACTCTTGTTGATATGCAGAGTGGTTGTGTTATATCAATTATGTAGTGCATTCAAGCACAACCCATGTTTAATGGGCTATTCTAGAGAGTGATCAAGATTTTCTAAACCTTATGAATGTTACTTAACATATATTTTCATAATCTCAAATTCCTT
>VDFB02358134.1:170189193-170200049 GCA_007258455.2 Sequoia sempervirens | reverse complement strand
AATATATAAGTTATGCGATTATATTACCTATTTGATATTAATTTATTGATAGAATTATATTTGACTTATGTGGTTACATAATTAATTCATGATGTTTTTAATTTTTATGCCATTACATAATTAATTTAATGATGTGCTTTTTAATGTTTGAAAGGTCAAAAAATTAAAACATTTCAATAGTGATGTTAACAACCTTAAAATTAGTGTGTTTTATGTTTCATGTGATCATAAAAGATTAAAAAGTCAGTTGTAGAGGTGGTTGTTCATTGGTTGACATGTATGTTGGTTCTTTTACAATGTAAGCAGGTTTATCTCTAATCTACCTTAGATTGCCAGTTCAATCGAGCTGACTCGAAGGACCTAGACCAACTGACGAGGACTTTAAAAGCCTCCTACACTTCGGGCTCTGCAAGACCCAGGAGGGTGATCCCTTAATGTGTTTACAACCTCTGCGCCATTATTATAAACAACATTAACAATAGTAGATGATCTCACTTAATAGCTCAACACGATAAGATAATATCAACTAGAATTGGATGTTCATAGACAATATCAACTATTTGGAGTGTGAGATAACTAAACACAATCCATTGTATAAGATAGTCAATGATTTACAATTTGTAGCAAGCTCTAGGAAAAGACAAACAAATACTGAATTACAACTTAGATTAGTGCCATATATCCATTGCAGGAGTCAAATTCATAAGCATCTAGAGATTTATAATAGATTTAATACATCACATATAAGATCCCTGACAATAGTACATTACAATTTCATCAATATGCATTCTAACCTAGGACTACTTATCAAATCCTTATACAACACATATCCACCTATAATCCCATTCAAGCATTTTAATTAATTCCTTGAATTAAAGCTAAAATAGAATCATACACACCACAACAGTGAGATGGATAAAACAACCCTTAGTTATTTCATTCAAAGTTCAAATATGCATGTACAATGGAGAGACATGAGCTCGAATTTTCAATTCAACTCAAATGCTAGTACTGTTATACAACATTAAATCTCGATGAACTTAAAACATGTTACAGAATGACTCAAAACCTAAATTTTATTTATCTAAAACCTTCGGACTTTACAATTCGCTCTGCAACTTCACCTAGACTCAACAAAAATTATCTAACTTGCTAACCCCTACTTCTGGCCTTGAAATCCTTCTTATAGAAAATGAAGGAACAAACAAGCATTAGGCCAGAAAGTACACCTGTCACCAGTCAATTGGAGCACCTGGTGATATTCCAAAATTTGTTACAACAACCACCACCTTGAAAAATATTCTTGTTCATCATATCAGTTGAGGAACATTGATGCAAAAAACCACAAGAAAACCACACCGAGAAAGTCGTCAACACAAAACTGAAACCGTTGCAACCGCAGCATCTGATCTGCCACCTGTTAGTAGTTCACTCATTTTACTCCTCCATAGTCAAATATTTAATTACCCAATTCTGGTACTCATCATCAGTCGTCCAGTCAAAATTAATTACCTCATCCACATTGGTATTATAAGGTGTGTATTTTACCGCTACTTGATTCGCATCCCTTTCAAAAGATTCCAAAAATGAGCTGGTACTAATGATTTTGTCCATACAACTCACCAAAAAATCATAGTCCGAGTCATCATAAATTGAATTGATTTAATCATTGATGGCCTCACTTGCTTGATCTTGCCATTGTTGAAATGACCTGATTTTCCCCTGCTCATCAATTATATCATTTAAAAATGTGTTACCCAAATCATTGAAATTCTTCACCAGCTCCCTAATCTTCCTACTCAAGTCATCTGGTAAGGTCTAAAAACCTTGCAATTATTTTACTAACACATGAATAGGCTTTAATGATTGGGGCCTATTATTTATATCAAACCTTGAGGTCTTATACATGATATCCAGATCACTGGCCCTAGGGATCCAATTTTCAATTATTGGTATCACTACTTCCTGATCCCTATCAATATTCTTTATTGCTGCTAACAACAAAGAATATAAAGAATGTATAGATAGCAATTTTCTATCAACCTTTTCATTTAAATGCCTCAAAATAGTAGTAACAATTTCTTTTTGCTTTAAGAGAGATCCCTCCTCCCTTTTCTTTAATGATGCCTGCAATTCATCAATTTTTTGCAAGAACTGATTCTTTGTAGGATTGATAGAGCACTATGTTTCTTCTTCAACTTTCTCTAAAGAAACGGTGAGGATGGGATTCTGACTAGGAGATCCTGGTGTGGAAACAATTGGAGAAGCAGGAGGCACTGACCCTATTGTGGAAGGTAATGTATTGGTTCCTGGAGCACTTGATGTCTCCCAAATCTGCTTATACCTAAACCTCTCCACTTCAGTTTGCAACTCAACATTTTTCTGCTGCATCTTGTCGTACTCCTCAATCAAAAGGTTATATTTTTCCATTAAGCTCTTCTTTTCAGCTTCCTCCCTTTTAGCAGTCTTTTGGGCCAATTTGGCCACATTCATAGTCAAATTAGTGGCCTCAGTGTTTGAGGTCTATAAAGCTCTCTTTATTATCAATCCTCCCTTGAAATTTGGATTAATATCATAAACATTTGGTTTTCTCCCTTGTGGGGCCAATGCCAAAATTGCTAGAGTTTCATATTCCTCACTGAAAGCATAGTTTTGCAATGCTGCCTTGACCTCTTCTTCAGAGTCTTGAAAGGGATTCTTAGACTTCATAATAGCATTAAAGGCTACTGCATCTTCAATGTCCCATTCAGGCAGAATTAATACACCAGCCTGACTCACCAGTTTTCTTCCTTCTTTAGGAGTGGTGTTCTTGAATTCTTCCATTAATTCAACTTTTACCTCCTCATCATTCTCCTGGTCTGACTTGTCAGGCCTTAGTTCTCTTCTCTACCTACATTTATCTTGATACTCTTCAAACTTCATCATCCATACCAATTGCAAGAATACAAGAGTTTTTACAAATGTATTGTCATCTAGAAACTCCTTGCATGCCTCCATTCTTGCATCTTGTACACTTTTACCTTTCATATCTAAATCAAGTAAAATTAATTCAGTTGGCCTAGGAGGGGAAGGCATACCAACTTGCATGTCTTGATTAGTAACAATAATCTCATCCATCATATCCTCCTATGGTTGATCAATTCTTTTCCTCTTAGGGCTTGGCTCGGATGGTGGTGATGAGGGATTGTCTTCCGGTGATGATTATAAATCAATAATTTTGATTTCCCCAGGCACTTTGAATTTTGGACTTGGTTGTGGAGGCACTTTCATAATCTATTTTCCTTTTTTGTCCACTTCTTCTTCATCACTGCTACTATCCTTTTTCCTCCTGTAAATGGGCCACTTTTCTGTAGGCTGGTATGCTAGCCTTGTTTCAATTGGTCTGCACCTTGCTCTTGTACACCCAGACTCAATTCTAAATTTTCCTTTTTTGTCCTCAATGTGCCCATAATTTCCTTGAAGTTTTCCATCAGAAAATTAATTTTCTTATGGTGGGGACTAAACTCCAACAGTGGATCATATTTTGGATCCATTTTGTGCACAACATTTAGTAGCTTACCATAAGCTATCCATTTCTCCTTGTTCAACTCCTGTCTATTCAAATCAAATTCATTTCTAATCAAGTATTTAGGGAAATTGAACTCATGCACATATTTTTCAGCTTTTATTCTTTGTCTGAAAAGAGCAAAGAAACCCTTAGGATCATGTTACTGCTTTGGTCCACACCTCAAATGGTAATCATCAAAGAATTATCAAAATGTGTCCATCCTCCCTTTGAAAATACAAAATCAAACACCGCTGTATAATCTGGAAAAAATGTTCCCTTACCCCTTCCAGTGAGGTTTTCCTCATGAATACAACCTAGCTGCCGCATAACTTCTGCAAATCCCACTCTTGGTGGCACATTGTATGGCAGTATATGAGGGGCTCCCTGAAAACCATATACTCTCAAGATAGTGCTGACTGGGTATGGGATAATGTCACCCCAGTTATGGTAAACCTTCAATTTTGGCTTCCTCTCCTTTGGCCTAAGGAAATCATGTAATTCCTCAAGGATCCTAGGTATATTCACCATTAATCTAGCCCTTAATCTGGAAGAAATTTTTTTATCAAATTGCACATAACTAGGGCTTTCCTTATTACAAGATAAATCTGCAACCCATATCTGTATTGGAAATCTTTCTCCGTCAACTGATTGCCTTAATTTCATCCTCATAGAGAAAAAAGTCAGCATTCTTAAACAAAAACATATGCATTAGCATAGAATACCAAAATAATTGAGTGTCGGTATCATTGTTTTGCAGCTTTGACAACCCTTCATGCATCCTCTCAGCCAAGAAAGAAGCGAAGTCATAGGTCACAGAGAAGTTAGGGTGTTGTATTTGCACCCCCATGAACATATAAGCAATGGAAATTACTGTACCAGGACTGAAACCCAAAATATGACATAAAGAATAGAAAGTGGCTAGGAAATGGTTTGCAAAACAATTTAATTTGAAAGGTTCCTGGTCACTAGGGCTGATATTAAATTTTGAACCTCCTGCCCTAGCCAGATGAGGTGGAAGCAACCTTGCTCTAAAAAGAGATTTCAGCTTTGCATACTCCTGCTTCATTTCCTCAAGGTTGATAGGAACCAAGTCTTCACTCGGTTCACTCAAGTCAAAAATATGTTGGACCTCTTCTTTGTTAATGCTCAATAGAACCTTTCCATCATTGTCCCTAATTATCCATGTAACAGGGTCATATCTTGTAGCCACTTCCCTAAGCAGGTCTACATGAGGGAATACATTTGGTACCACCAGCTTCCCCATATCATACATCCATCCATTTGAAAAAGGGTGAGGCAAATTCCTTTGTCCGTACCACAATCTAAACAATTCCAAGCCAGTGAGGGGAACCCTAGCATCGACAATGTTGGATCAATTATACACTAACCATTCCCCCAGGATTTTCCCTCGCATTAGGACCAATCCCTTCCTCCTATCATTCGTTGACAAGGGAAATTGATCTAGGAAATCATCATACATGTTTCATTTCAAATATTCAGTATGGCCATAATGTTGCTTGGGTGGTGCCATCTCGGACAAACTAGGGCTTCTTTACAACATTATAATTCAAATAGCAAGGACTAACCAAAGATAGAAAATTACAGGACAAAACACTACAATTTCTCACAACTATAATTAAACTATAGCCTTAACACATTCATCAACAAGCTCACAGCACATCCAACTAATCCTTTCCCAAATTCAAATGCAAAATGACTATGAGGCACATAAAATAAACTCACAGCTTTGTTCGTAGAACTCCCAAATTCTAGTTGCAGAAACTCACAATTCTACCTTCGGCTCTGAAACTGCTCCATGAAATAGTTGAATGCTTTGTGATACAGACCAAGCAGGAAATTTGATTTTATTGTTGATCAAATCACCCTAGCAAGTGTCTCATCAGCCATTAAAGCTCAATTTTGCATTGCACGAACAACTCCAACCATATTTGATGCAGATTTAAATTCGAGCCGTCGATTCTTTAGCTTGATCAAATCATCGACGACCACCTTCAAAACAAGCTGACACAATTGCCAACATAGCGAAAAGGGCCCCACCTTACCATACACTATGAAGGAAGTCCACATGGTGGTTGCCCATGATATCGCAATCCTGAAACTTCTGATCGCGCGATGGCGAGCAACCGTTGATCCTGAGCATCAATGATCTCGTTCCTTTAACACAGTCGCCAGCCATGTCGTTAACCTTCAAGCAGTTTTTCTAGTGAGATTATAACAAATCCGTCGATTTAGAACATGTGCATCTCGAGAACACTTTAGTAATCCACCCCTTAATACATTTAAAGTCTGATAGTGTTTCCTTTACTCTTTAGGCTTCATCGGATGATACACATGGCGCCCGCCCGTGATTTCTCAATCAACCCAAGCACCATCGCGGGATGGCGGGGAACGACTCAAATCAAATGAAAATTGGTCAATGATAGCGTAAATTTGATCCCCCAGATAGGACATGTGGCACCCACCCGTGATTTCACGATCCTTCAATTCCTGATCACGGGATGGCGGGCACCGTTGATATCTATAGGAAATAGATCAACGACAACATTAAATCAATCCTTGCAAAATAAAACAGTCATTAAAAGGAGAAGTGGGCATTACTAGGCGGATGACAAACAACAACATAAGTTGTTTTAAAAACGATGAAGCACGGGGTTATCCAAGACTTAGGGAAAAATAAAACCCAGCGGAGGAGATAAAATTAAAACAAAGGGGCCTGGCCTAGATGAGCTGATAAGACATAAGTCATTTTAAAACCCTTCAAAAAGGTAACAGCGAAAAAGATCCCAACCCAGGCGTAAAGTAAACATAAGGGTTTTACATATAGGAAAAGCTAAAACCCCAACCTTAGGAATTTTCCAACACCATGAAAGACCAAAAACATAAGGTAGGGCAATTTCATCCCCCAGAAGGACACGTGGCGCCCGCCCGCGATATCGCAATCGGTAAAAATCCTGCAACTTTCGATCACGTGATGGCGGGCAACCATTGATATCTGAAGGAAATTTGATCAACGGTAGCGCGAATTCGATCCCTTCTACAAAATAAAACATTCATTAAAAAGGATGAGGGGACATCACTAGGCCAACGGTAAAAAATGACATAAGTTGTTTTTTAAAAGATGAAACACGAGGCCAACCAAGACTTAGGAAATAAAACCCTACAGAGGAAATAAAGTATTAAAATCAAAGTTGGGTTTTAATTTTAATCCGATGACGTAAGCCTAAACCATTAACCCCAGTGGTCATGTCGCTAACGGCTTAGCCAAAGCCTTTCATTAAATACTAATTGTGCAATGTGTAGGTTTTTCATATTCGAAGATATGGGAGAAGATCTCAATCGTACCCCGCCAACTCGTAGACCTAAGGTGTCGCCCTATTATTTGGTGCAAGGTCAGCAAAAGGCAGATGTGTGTCCTATATGGAATGTGGGGCCCAATCTCCACTATTGAGCTCATAACCCGTGGTTTTAGATCGACAACCAAGATCAAAAGCTAATGTAAATCTCTGTTGTTCCCTGCTAGCTCGTAGGAGGAAGATGAAAGTTGGTTAAAAGCTGCGAGGTCAAGGAGATTGTGATGCGTAGCTCCAATCGTTCAGTTTGCAAAGTGCATAGGACCTGCTGACATGGTAGTTGGTTTCCAAGATGGATTGATTTTATTGGTCATGAGGAAGGTGAACGATGCTTCATTGGATGTCAAACCGAGTTAGCCCAAGATAAACCGTTTGATCTACCAACTCTTTAGGAGATCAACGGGCAGTATTCAAAGTTGGAAAATGACACATGGTGATCATTTTATCGTACAACTAGTGAAGCATTAATGAATTATTCCTTGCTTGTGTAGTCACATTGATCTCAATCTATGTGAAGATGTTGTTGGAAATCATGAAGGGTGATCTGCAGATTCTCATGCAGCTCAAGTTAAACGGTGACAGTACATATGCCGCCAAATTTCCATGTTTGCACATGCATTTTTACTAAGAATTGATGAAGGTTGCCATTACCTCACACAATAAATATAAAAGGAATTAACTGCTAATAGTGTCATTCTTGTAGTAGTTAGAGCACTTTGTGGGCTGAGTCTAATCAAGTTTGAGTGCTTGTCTGACAAGAGAAAATGAGTAAGTTAGTAAGGAGGTATGTTCGTTTGAGCTCACAAAAGCTCGATCCTACTATTCAGGAAGGTGCTTTGGTTGACAAGCCCAGGCTTGTGCCCACTAGATGCAGTAGAAGGTTGCAATTCCAAGACGTTGTTGCTCAATTGGTAGATGACAAAGGCAAGCAGTTGATGTGCTCTATTACTAGTTTCGGTAGGAAAATAAGGTATGGGCATGGCTCCTCTGGATTCCAACACTCGCCCATTGACCTTACGAGCAACACTTCTGATGATGTAACTGAGACCAACTCCGACTACTGTCGGTATTTACCTCGTTTCAATCACGGTCTGCCCTCTGATGAGGAAGTGAAATCTGTGGTTCCATTGGCTGTTAAAACCCCAAGCGAATGAACTAGAACTATATTGGGCAAGGACAAGAAAGAAGAGGAGGTTGAGGGTCTACCGTATTGGGCAACAACTAGAAGTGGGCGTGTATACTAGGTTTTGAGTGTTGGTAAGGGCAGGGTGGCAAGTAAATAAGAAGTTGTTGTGGTGACTTCGTGGAAATTTGGTTGCCTGGTTTTTTTGCGTGGATAGTGACAAAGGGGATTTTGATGACAATCTGTGTTCCCTTTTCTGATGGTAGTTACAACTTTAGCTTTCCCCAGTTCATGCACTATGTTTTGTAGATTCAATGTGTGGGAAGTTTTGAAATGAAATTCAAATGCAATGGAGATTTTGTTCAAATGAAAATTTGTGGTGAAATTACATTTGAGCCCGAAGCTTGTTGCTCCCTTGTCATATAAAAGGGAATTCAAGGCTCATTTGTAGGAAGAGAACTGATGAAAGCTCTAGCTAGGTTTTGAGTTGAATAAATGGGTAGAAATATATTTGTCCTCTGATGAGGAAGTGATATTTGTGGTGCCATTGGCTATTAAAACCCTAAGCAGACGGACTAAAACCGTATTGGGCAAGGACAAGAAAGAAGAGGAGGTTGAGGTTTCCTCTCCTCCTCTAGCAACAACTACCAGCGGGCGTGTATACTAGGGTCTAAGTGTTGGTAAGGGTAGGGTGGTGGGTAAATAAGAAGTTGTTGTGTGGGATGTAAATTTTTGTGTTGATGATGTTGTTGTTGGTGGTGGTGTTGGTTCTGTGTGTGTGGCACATTTTGATGTCAATTGTGTGCCTTCGTGGAAATTTGGTTGCCTGGTTTTTTTGCGTGGATAGCAACAAAGGGGATTTTGATGACAATTTGTGTTCCCTTTTCTGATGGTAGTTACAACTTTAGCTTTCCCCAATTCATGCACTATGTTTTGCAGATTCAACGTGTGGGAAGTTTTGAAATGAAAGTCAAATGCAATGGAGATTTTGTTCAAATGAAAATTTGTGGTGAAATTACATTTGAGCCCAAAGCTTGTTGCTCCCTTTTCATATAAAAGGGAATTCAAGGCTCATTTGTAGGGAGAGAACTGATGAAATCTCTAGCTAGGTTTTGAGTTGAATATATGGGTAGAAAGATAGGAATAGAATAGATATATTTTGAGTTTTGGATGAATATATGCAAATTATTCTTAAATTGTATGCAGATATGACTTATAAGCATGAATAAACATATAATTCTAATATATTTTCTCTCCTTATGTGGATTTGAGTGAATTTTGAATGAAATGTTAATGATGTTGTCATTCTTCTTTTGAGAATTTGTTCAATTGTGTGTCTATGTTTTTGCTTTGATTCAAGAAAATCAATTAAATGCTTAAATGGAGTCATAAATTTACAATTATTTACTAATGATTTGATAAGTAGTAATATATCAGAGAATTGAGCTCCATAATTCAAGGTATTATATGAGTAGTCCATTCTATTAAATTCTTGGGTCATTTCTGCTAACGGTAAATGGGTAACTAAATATTTAACTAACGAATAATAAAAGAATAATATGTAAATGGGTCACTCACTCACTCCCTCTATCTCTCTCCCCTTAACCCTAAACCCTAAACCCTTAAACCCTCTACCCTCTACCCTTAACCCTCCCTTCCTTTATCTCTCTCTCTCTCTCAAGTCTCTCCCTCGTAGCACCACTCCCTCTCTGAGGTCTCACTATTAGATTTGACACCATTTTCTGACGGGCGTTCGTCGGTTGTTCAACAAATCTTTGTTGGAAGAGCGACGCAATGGAAAAAATCTTTCCATTGCTATTTTTTCATCGCAAGGCCGATGACAAATTCAACGTCGAAATAACGGCGAAGAATTGTCGGTCGACGGCATCGTGAAATACCTCGGGATTTCGTCGGAATATGGACGAAAACTTTGTTTATCCACCGATGAATTACACAAGAAGTTCGTCGCCAGTTTGATGAAATGGGCAAGCAGTAGCGTCGAAACAACAGAAGACGTTCGTTGAAAGTGTGATGACATACTCAGGTAGTAGCGTCGAAACAACACCAAGCGTTCATCGAAAGTGCGATGAAATTAGCAAGGAGTAGCGTCGGAAGAACACCAAAAGCTCGTCGAAAGCGTGATGACATTAGCGAGGAGTAGCATCGGAAGAACATCGAACATTTGTAGAAAGTGCAACGAAATTAGCAAGGAGTAGCACTGGAAGAACACCGAAAGTTCGTCGAAAGTGCGACGAAATTGGTAGGGAGTTACGACGAAATCGTCGTCACAGCTATAGCAACTTCGTCAAGCCTTTCTGTTGATTCGTCGGTTAGTGTCATCAAAATTGCGACGAAGAAGCAAAATTAAAAAATAAAAATAAAAATAATCGTGGAAATGTACCATTGCGGAGACTGACAACTGATCATACATACAGACTACATATTGGTTTGATGCTTCAAACGATGCATTTCTTATATTGAAAAGTGCATTACCTTATTGAGCTTCTCTTTATTTTGAGTATAGTTTAATATTCTCTACTTGACAAGGCCAACCAAGTGACGATGGAAGCTCATTTGGCCCCTTCCCCCGTCACATCACTCTCAATACCCCATACCCAATCATATAACATTAATCATTGATTCATCAATAACATATAACATTCATTCATTCATCCATTAATAACATATAACATTCATTAATTAACATATTCACATTCATTCATTAACATATAATATTCATTCTTTCAGTTTTTACATATTATCAAAATATGGTTGTCATGATATGATTACAATCACTTTTTTTTTTGTTTCTTTT
>VDFB02358134.1:170108785-170189093 GCA_007258455.2 Sequoia sempervirens | reverse complement strand
ATGGGGTAGAAAATCACCAAAAAGTGAAAAAAAATCTTGACAATCAAAAGTTTTTTATAGTTAGGCTATAGATGTGTAACAATTCTAGATAGAATATTAACATGGTTTAAAAATATAAAACTTAAGTTTTTCTTTCTAGTTTTCAAATATGTAAATTTATTCTAATACTTGGATCGTACAATTTGATTAAGTAAGCATGTAAAAAATGACCTTTCTAAAAAGATATGATAGAGGCCACAACATGCACATGCATGATGCACGTAAAAATTAGTAAATGAAAGTATTCTTCAAAACTCTTTTGTGGATAAATACATATGATGTTGAATTTTGGTTTAGATTTTTTGATAATATTTTTGAAAATATATAATTTTAATTAATTATTAGTGGGATTAAGGTGTAAATCTAAAATCCCTCATGTATGCCCCAAATAATTTGACCTAAGATAATTGTAGAATAACATTTTTTTGTGTAGAGGATGATATCTAGATTGGTCAAACATAAATTTTTTAAAATAAAAAGAATAAGTTATTAAAAAATAGTAGTATATGTCCTTTCAATTTTACAACACTTTGTGTTTAAAAATAACAAATAAATAGATATTTGGATTAATATTTTAAAAATGCATATTTGAAAAGGTCATAAATTCTCATTTATAATGGGTTTTAAGTTTTTCAAAAAATATTAAAAATAACTTCATCAATCATATTGTTAGATTTGGCTTTACTAGTAGATTCTAACATGACATTGTACTTGTAGGTTCAAATCTTAGGGCTACAATTTCAAGTTGATATAGTTATGGATGGGGCACCCAATTAAGGATTATCCAACTATGTAGCACAAAGAAACACCACACAATTAGAAAATGAAAATATAATATGAACTTTATTGATTCTAAATCACAAATAAATTATAATCATCGAAAATGGGTTTTCAACATGCTAGGACTTAGTCATTTGATTATAGATATGCAAATTATAGAATTTGAATGATGTTGTAATACAATTCCAATGCCAAGATAAGATTAAAAAACTTGACTTCCCTAAGCTATTATAACTCTAATTGTCATTTAAATGATTAAGACAAATGTTTATATAAAAATCACTAGCCTTAGGAATGGTCTTAGTTGGTTGTATGGAGGTGCAAGGCTCAATGCCTTATGAAATTATGTGTAGTCAACCATCATGTAGGTGAATTTCCCAAGGTAAGTGTGATAATTATGAATTAATAAATCTTGATTTGTTTCACACTATAAGCTTTCCTAGGTCTAATGTAACTTGAAATGAGTACCTTTGTTGTCACAAAATCCAAATACCTACCATAAGGCATACATAGTGAAATTGAGTGTGATCCAATCAAGCCTAGTGGTAGATAAGAAACTAAATTATGTGTTTTTAATGATTAGAAACTTCTAAAAAATGAATATGAAATTGATAGATCAATTTATAACACATATTTCCAAATTGCAAGGTGAGATTCAAAAAGTGTGGTGACATGTGGTAAGATTTACAATAATTGGTAATTAATAGAATGTAAATGTAAACCTAAAAAAAGTGAAATAAAATGTATTTAGGTGATGCAAGATTACTCTTACAACCTAGGATGATCTTCCATCAAATGCATGAGGTTGTTTGAAAATTGAGTCCCTCACTTTTTGGTGGCTAGAGGAAAACCAAGATGGTCTACCTTAGCTCACTTCCTTTCCACTTCACTAAATACTCCTCATATTTTATATTTACATTGCTTCTTCTAATCCTACCATCTAACATCTCCTCAATCTCCTTTTGTTTTTGTGGTATATGACTCTACCATTGTGCTTTTGCACCACTATATATTTACTCTCATTCATCGTAATATTATAGATCTACAATTTTGAGTGCCAGTGATATGCCTTAACCTCTTTCAATAACTCCACTTCATGTATAACCCAGCCCATCTCACGTGTCTCATATTAAAATCAATCTTGTTTTCATATACTATAAATCTTGATTATCAATATACAACATAAACTCCTTTAGTAACAAGAAATGTCTCCACTTCTTCAATGTCTAAATTATGGCATAATTTTTTTGATCATATATTGAGTATCTCCTTCTTGAATCATTTATCATTTCATTGAAATATACTATTGTTATTCCTTATTGGCCCAATATTACTCTAATTGCATTCCCAATTGTGTCACAATCTACCTAAAATATTTTGTCAAAATGTTGTCCAATGCTGCTACTAATTCTCTTGTCACCTTTTTCTTCATTTTTTTTTTTAAATTATCTACTCCTAATGTCTGATTTAGTTTTTTAATCTCCCCTTATTATATTAATTAGAATTGCACAAGTACCACTAAAATTTCTAATGAACTTCATATAGAAATTTTCCAAACCATGAAAAATATCTCATATCTCCAACATTCAGTAGTGTATGCCACTCAAAAATTTCTTTAATTTTCTTTGGGATCCATCTTCAATCCTTCAACTAAATTTACCAACCCCAATTATACCAACTCTTTCTTATAAAACCACACTTCCTAACATTGATCAACAAATTTTCTTCCCTCAATAGCTACAATACTAATTAGATATGTTCTAGCCTTTCCTCCTTAGTTTTACTAAGAAAAAAATCATCTAACTAATAAATGGAAAACTTGCACAAAACATTATTTAATACTTCATTCATGAATCCCATACATTTTTGGTGTATTAGTCATCCCAAAATTCATACTATGACTAATACTTAGGTTATTGGTGGTAATCTATCTAGCATACCATTTGATATGATGCCCTTTTATTCTACTAAAAATCCCAATAGCTCATCTTACAACATATTCTCTTCATCTATGATGGTGTCTCTTATACTTGGAGTGCCACACACTCTTGATATCACTACAAGACATATATTTTCATATCTTAGGTCATCAATAAATTTCCATTCACTAAGAAAATTCTAGCATTTATGCAAACTTGACCTTATTTGTCCTTAAATGGAACCAACCTATATGTAATTATTTTCTCTCCCATCATGTATAACACTCCTACAAAAATTTTCATGGTCTCCCCAATATAAATGAAACACATACATTGGCATGATGTTACACAAAAATTCATCATAAAATATCCCTATCTTGAATCTCACTAAATATTATTCCTTTACCAACACCTTATATTTCTTTTGCAACCAAGTAATATTGTATGGAATAAGGTTTTCTAACCTTTTGAACTTCAATTTTTCAACCATTTATTTAGAGACTAAATTATTATTACCACTATCAATAGCAACATTACAAAACCCTAAAACAATGGTGAGTAGCAGGAACAAGAGCGAGGGTAGGAGTTTGAATTCCTCTACTGCAGAGGTTGAGGGAGATGTTGAATCTAAGGACAAGGTAGATGGGTTGTGGTTGGCACTTCCTAATGGTTTGCTTGTTGGAGTCAGATTGGAATTGACAGGGTTGTTTTTAGCAGTTGGTTTGTCTGAGGAATTGATGGTGCTAAATATCACCTTTAAGGTTTCTTATAAACAAAGAGAAGACCATTAAATTTTTTAATGGTAATCAAGCCATGTTGTCGATGTATTAATTTTTGAAAACATGTCAAGCAAAAAATATAAAAATGTTGATACAACTATGATTGAATTTGAATATAAATACTTGTTTTTTAATAATCCATTATTAAAATGGCCTTGAATGATGTCCTTAGATACGAGTTCTAGATAAACAACTAAAAACCTTTAATATACTACTCAACAATAACATTTATATTCTTAAAATGCCACACACAAAGACATAAAATTTGAAATTTTAAACATAAAAAATAAACCATATGAATAACTTAATTTAGAAAGATAAAAACTCTAAAAAAAACCATCTTATTATGAAACAATAAATCTTACATATAAAATAATTCAAAATTAAAATTGATTGATGTAACAAAGAATCAAATTAAATACGGAAAATCATATATGTATTAAAAATATAAAAATATCCACTTTTATCCTCTATAATTATTAAAATTCATCTTAACAATCAAATCAAATACCATTTAAAAGTAAATATAAGATGTCTTACACATATCAAATCAATTTTTGAATCTAATATCAGGAACTTGTTTTCCTTGATATCTACTACCTACATTCAAAGATGAACATGGTCGATGTACTGACCATTTAGTGAACAATTTGTTAAAGATTGTCTCTCCTATTTCAAACCTTGTTTATTGGAAATAACATAGATAATGTCTAAAGATACTAGGGAAATAAACTTATCAAACTTACATGTTAAAGGATTCTATTCTCTCTCATTAGTAAACTAAACTGCTAGATTCCCAAAGAAGCACTTAAAATTCCCAGATGTTCATAATGAATTGTTTGTCCTTATATCAAACAATCTTAAGATAGTTTTGAAATATTCTAATGCCTATTTGACCCACATAGCTACCTATAGTAAAGTAATGAGCTCAATTATAATTTGTAATTTGTAATTCTAAAGGTCAACATTATGCTTCTAGATCTAGCCTTGATCAATTTCACACCCATAGATTTGATTGGAGGTGAATAATGGGTAAAATGAGAACAAAGATTGATCCTTGGGGATGTGTGAAGATGAAGCCAATTTAAAATTGTGTTATTTTCCAACTCCTATGCAATAATATGTCTTTTTTCATGTTAATCATCGTATTAGGGACAACCCCATAAAAATAGACCCAAAACAAAATGGAAAAGTAAAGGGTATGCATTATTCACTATTAGTTTGCACCACATTTTAAATAGCATGTGAACTACTATAAGGATGCATGTCAAAAAAAACATGTAATCAACATAAATTTAAAAATTTATAAACTAAAACAATAATATGAATAAACATGTTGATTCTATGAACTCTTTTCATTATGAGAACTACATTTGGAAACCTACAACCATGGAAGAAAAAGTTTCAATGAGTAGCATCTATCAATCATTTAGAACTAGGAAAAACCACAACTACTAAAACTATCTATGAATAAAAAGAAAAAGTGAAAAGAAAAGGTACAATGACCTCACATAGAAAGGAAATAAGGAATCTACCTAGAGTAGAAATAGGACTTTGTTTGGAAAGGAATAAGGAATCTTCTTAGTATAGGAATATTATTGCATATAAAATGGAAATAAGGCTCTACCTAGAATATAAATAATCATCATAACCATGATCTCATAAGTATAATCATAGTAATTAAAGGAGAATTAATGATATAATGTTCCACTTTAGTTGGTTGCATACAATTGATGTAATGAATTGCAAAAGAAGAGAAAATATATGATTGTGTAAAACTCAAAAATCATGTAAGGATGTGTATCCCCAAAAAAATTAAGACAACTTAAAAGGAGCAAGACATGTGCTCCTCCTCTATTGTGAGGGGATCCCTTTATCAAACATCTATGATGGTATTATACATGTGATGACATACAAGTTTATTCACACATGGAAATATTGTTTTGAAAAAGAAAAAAAAAAACTAATCGTTCAATTTGCACAAAGGAAAGATAATGAACTATTTAGATGAACCGAGACTAGATTTATTCCTTGTAGTTTTGATTTATTACAAAATACGAATCCACTTGAAATAAGAAAAGAGTCAAATTAATAATGACTAATTCATTTAACCAAAAAATAAGTTTTATAAAAATGAACAAGGAGTGTGTAGTGTTTATCATGTTTGTGATCTTTGGTTATATTTTTGGATGTGATCCGCATACCTCTACCTGTATATTTGATTCAAGATTATTCATATCATCATTATTTTGTATTATCAATTTTGGATGCACTTTTCAATACAATTATGTTATTATCATCTTATGATGGATCATGCTATATTGTATTTTGTTGATAATGCACATGTATGCTTAGATGACTGTTTTATGATTATTTTGTATACCCCATTCAGGAATTGTATGTGCTTCGACTATTATGTATATGCATAGGTACACTTGATGTGTGTTGAGTGGATACAGGTACATGGAATTTTTCCACCTAACTTCACAGGTCTATGTTATTCCCCGATAGTGGTTATATGGCAAATGTCACATTGGTCATAATTGTTATCCTTACTCATTTTACTCAATTTGAATGTGACTTCTTATTATTTTATCCATGTTGATCGAATACCATCTTTGGTATGATTCTGGATAGCATACCCTTCTTGTGGATGTCCAGTGAAATTATGTTTGATGTTTTATTAAATTTTTATTTTTTGTAAATTTAGTTCAATTGTTATTCTTTGTTAATATCCCTCATAAACAATTTCTAATCTGCCATTAAATATTTTTACCAAAACACCAAAATGGAGAAATCAGGTGCAAAGAAACTTCAACAATAAAATCCAAAGTTATCATTCATGAATCTTCACACAACTTCATTGGATACCTGCAGACAACACACACTTATTGCACTACAAGAAAAAATTCACTATATCTTCTCCAAATAAGTGTTATGATGGGTGATTAGTTCTCTCTAATATTGTAGACCTTCTAACATCATCAATCAAGGATTCTTCCCCCAAACACACCAATCTATAGTTGTTCATAACTAAATTTATTGAAATCAGCAACATGCAATTGATGTAACAACTACCAAAATGACAAACCTGAGTAATAGTCAGATCAATATGTCTATTATTGAATTAGTGGGCAGCCATGTGAGGTTTGAAAATATCTTCACCAACATCTACACACCTCTGAAATTCTTCAAAATCAACAACCCATAAATTATTTTCTTCAACAAGCTGGATGGTTCAAAGAAGAATTTGAAACCATTTCTTGAAGCTTCGCTCTCCGTGCTTTCAAACTCCATGGAGCTCATCCTTTGTGATACAACCATAAAAAATCCATTTCCTACAAAATCACATCATGTGGACCAAGATGGTAAGAAATTTGAAATGAAAATTTCATACATGATATGGTTACCTTCACAAACTTAACCCAATCTTCTTGTTTTCTTCCCATTAGTGTTGTAGCTTCGTTCTTTGTTTGGATTGAAAGCATTTCACATGGACCACTCAGATGCATGATATTGAAATCATTACCACTTCCCTTGAGTTTCTTCCACTGTTGTACCTTCTCATGTGAGTACCCCTTAATGGATACATCTTGTAACTCCTCATAAACACACAATGTAGAATATGTCAACCTTATGCTCTCAAATTAAATAGAACCCAACATTTGTGTTAAGGAAGACCAAATATCATCCCCTAAAATACCATATAATTTCACAAATGGATTTGAAATGAAAAGTACATGGCATGAGTTGTTTACCTTTTCAATCCCTTTGTAAGATTCTTTTGTTGCATCCTCTTGAAATCCCTAATGCCAATGTCTTGGTCAAGATATGGACATCATTCTTCCACATAGTTTCCAACTCTATGGCATGTTGGATTCCTTTAACCAAGGGTATTCCTAGGAACATGTTACTAAAAACTATGCTATGCTAATTTAGAAACACTTGAAAATCAAAATGAAGACTATAATCCTTACCATAAAATATGATAGCATGCATATCCTCCATCACCGAACATCTTATTATCCATGAAATCTGTCTCTTGCAAGAAGTCTTTAGATATGTGTCTACTCACATTGTTTCCTTAGATACACCTTCCAATACCATATTTTTCCCTTCACATGTGTTCTTTATTATTCTAAAATGATGATTATGTAGAAAGTCACACATGGAATGCAACCACTGCATACACAAAGCTATTTGAATACTTGAATAGTAGAATGCATTACATACCCAATGTTTCAGTATTGAGATTTGTAATCTCCTTAGTGGATGTATCAAATTAACATTGCATTCTCCATCATGCTTTTGCTACACTACTCTATCACCAACACCACCATAGCTGTCCCAATCCTCATAAACTTCTCCTCTACCCAATTTATGGAAAACAAGGCTATTGTTTTATGCTCATAACCAAGGATTATGTATCTTTGATCAACATCAAGGCTGCTATATTTTGGGTAAAAAACAAAACTAAATAATAACAAATTTGATTTATAGTCAACATCATCATCATACCTTTCATCCTTAGCTTCCTCAATGTTATCCTCCTCACATAACTCTTGAGATGAAACAAAAACAACATTGGAATGAAAGGGGTATTCATTCCAATATAGAACCTCAACATGAATAGGTGTTGGCATGCTTGGGTCCCAAGTAAAAGTGGTTTGATTGCTGCAATCAAGGTGAAAGTATTCATTGTGATTCTCATGTGTTATTTCCTTTTTGAGAGAGTCATGCTCCAACTTCCTAGAACTAAAATCTTCCTTTGCTAATTTAGGAATTTATGAGAAATTTACAGTGATAAGGTTGAGCTATAGAATCCATCATGAAATAATTTCCAATAATAGAGCTATTATATTGACCATTCTCACTTGGCACTAGCTCATTCTTTTCCATACTTACATTTTCCTGAAATGGAAGCTCACTAGAAATCACTAAAATATTTCATTTGATCAAAGAATTGTTACCTTCAACCACTATGGCTTGGAGTGCCTCTAGCTGAACTCTCTCTTCTTTTTTCAAATCGGATTTATATTTATGTTGCATCATCACCATCTCCTCCATATCTTGAATTTGTGTCTCAAGTGTTTCTATCATTGTCTCAAGTTCTTTATCATGTTTCAACTTTTTTTCTTCAAATCTATCAATCAACCTTTGACAAAATTCATCAAATGAATTACTTGAATGTGATCTTGGGTGTTCATACCTTGGTACCACCAATCATGAGAAACTCATTCAAAGGTGCAAGATCGCATATTGAATAGCAACTTTATCCTCCATGGAGCTAAAATAGTAATAGTCGTGCATCTCAAATAACCATTCTCTAACTGAGATCTTGTCTGTCCCATCAAAAGTTGGTGCTAAAGATTTTGTGACTTTGCTCCCAAGATAGAATTCCATTAAAGTCTAAATGTTGTCTATTACCCTTGATGGCCATCATACTTTGCACTAAGTGATATAATCATTGTATGGATTTGCATTTCTAAATCCTTCATCTTGATTAATAAATGTTTCTTTGATAGTCTCTAGATCCTTGGCCAAAACTTTCATGTAATCAACCATCTTTTAACTCCTCTTTCCTTTTGAAAAATATGATCAAACCCTCAGGCTAGCAAGATCATGGTTCTGATACCATTGTAATATCCCTCATAACAATTTCTAATCTTCCATTAAATATTTTTACAAAAACACCAAAATGGAGAAATCGGGTGCAAAGAAACTTCAACAATAAACTCCAAATTTATCATTAAATAATATGCCAATGGAATAAGAATGAATTGCTACAAAAAAAAAGCTATTTTCACAAGAAAAAATTGTTATAAACAACAATGATTAACAACCAGAACCATATTTCAAATTTTAGATTAATTTGAATGCAAATAGATACCAAACTTCACCAAAAATTAACTATGACTTCCAATACAAAATCTCCAACACTTCATACAAAGTTTGGGGTAGAAAAATACATAGATAAAATTTTATAATCTGCTACAAATATTGATCTAATAACAGAAAAATAAATCAACACCAAAAACTAGGCACTCTAAACTACTATCTCTGCCAACTGTTGGACATAATCACCACAATGAAACAACCTTCAACACCAATGCAATTTTCGAGTAAAATTGCACCTATAGACCCTTAGAGACAATTTAATTGAGTCCAAATCTCCTTGGTTTACCAGCCTCAAAGATTATTCCCACAATTGTTTATCGTCCTTTGTAGGAAGAGGAAATGCTCAACCAAAATTTGCAACAAGAATGCCCCAAAATGAAGCCCAAATTCATGTTTTATTGAAAAATCTTCAATTTCCAAGTTAGGGACCCAAAAACCATGACCAAGGAGAGATTCCCTTTTTCATGTAGTGCACGTAACCTTTGGTTCCAAGTGTCCATTGATTTATTTTGCTTCAATGCAAGCTTCCATGTGTCGATTAAGTCTTGCAAACATAATTTGCCAAAATTGCTCCAAAATAACTCTTCCCAAATCCCAACACCCAAATTGCACCCATGAAAATAAATTAAAAATAAATATTAATTTATCCCCCAAATTTTATTTTAATAAATTTGTCTTGAAAATCCAAATTACGCGATTTATCCGTAGGCCCTGATTGGCAATTTTGAAAACTAGGTTTACTAAAAATAGTAATTTCTATTTTTTGAAAAAGGGACATTGCACAGTGGTGCATAGGCAATCAAAGTGGGGATTTTTATTAACAATTAAAAACTAATGACACATTGGTAATTAACTAACCAAGATAATGGATATCCCTCTCATGCCTTGAGTGCTCATATAGGCTAAGGATGATTGAGGAAGACAAGCTTCTTAGGGAGTATAAGACTTGTATGGTCAAGTATCCTCATCTATACAAGAGGGTACTCAATTATTTGTTGATCCACATGTGATTTTTCACAATGAAACTCCCTTTCTTGCTCTCTAATATTTAACCTTAGAGTAGATTGAGTAGCACCTAAAAGAAGTATAATTCCTTTGATGTTTAGTGTTGGCTCTATTACATTATTGGATGCCGTGTATTCTCCATGTCTTGTCTTAGTGTATACCCTTCTCCCATGTGTATTTTGTGTGTGTATTTGGGCCTTGTGACTATCTCCTAGCATAGTGGGGTGAGCCTACAAATATCACATGGTCGGGTGTCGTGGTAACCACCATTGGGGATAGAGGTTCAAGGATCAAGACTCTTCATCATACCATGTTCTCTTAAGTTTTTTTTATGTAATTATTACTTCATTCAAATGTCATATTATCTGTTTGAGTGAAATTTGAATCCTATTGTGTAAATTGTAATAATATTGTTATTGGACCTCTCTTTGAGATGAAATGCAACATTGGATAATGAAGTGTATTAATTTAGTTATGTTACTCAGTGTTGGAATTGAGTATGATTGTATCATGGATTTTATACTTATGCAATGAAAATGTTAAAATTAACTTATGAATCTTTCATTTGGGTTTAAAATGAACTTAGTAGTATTTATTCCCCATTGGAGCAACCTAGTATTGTACCTAGGTAGCCCTGTATCACCCAAAATATACCTAGCTCGCCCATAAACTATCCAAGAATATTTGGGAAGCCTTGTTACTAGTGTTTGGTGGCCTAGTAACATAGTGGGGCTGATTGGTTAGCAGTGGGGCAGCCTAGTTTGTAGGTTTGCAAGTCCAAAATTTGGACATCTCTATTGGTGAGACCTAGTCCTGTGCTTGGGTGACCTTGTTCCCTATACAAAAAATAGAATTTTAATGCTTCCTACCTCAACTAGCCAACGGTTTTCCTAGACCAAAGTCACAAATGAATAATTTTCCACCTCATATCCTTCTCATTTCGGTCATTTTCATCAACTAAATCTTCATAACCTAGTCAAAACATCTTTCTCTTCGAACAAGAACATTCTTCTAGGTTTTGGGGCCTTGTATGGAAAACCCTACATATAAAAGTTGTTCCTCATGGTCTTGGGAGTCTAGTGATAATTTTAGCATGTCCTTATGTGTAATTATTGAGAAGTTATGGTATCTTTTTCATCATTTCATGTGCCTTCTTTTGAAGTTTTATGGTTATCAAACCTAGGGTTAGGGAGATTGTACACCTAGTCTTATGAAGACTTGGGAAGGTTTAAATCCTTTATGGTTGGTCTTGTTAGTGTTTTTTACATTCCTAATAGGTCAAGGAGTGTTTTATGGTCTTAATTTTCCACTTGTGCAATGTCATGTTGTGACAAGGTGTCATGTGATGACCTAGTGTGCTTAGTTGCACTAATGATTCATAAGTGTTATAAATTATGTTTCAATAAAAAATCCCATGTATATTTGAGCTATTTTTTTGTGTGTTCCATGGTGGGGCATTACATAACGTTTGGATTAGGCCTTACAAATCTTCATGTTTTATTTTTATTATTTTGTATTATCTATATGCACAAAAGGAAAAGGGATACCACTTGGGGTGGCACATTATTACATGTGTAAATTGTATTATTACATGTTGTAAGAATTATCTAATATCATGTCAATTTGTAAGAGCATCTATGACATTGTAATATGCATAAGAAATTCTGTTATGTGTAAGAGCATGAAAAGAGCAAGTTAATTTTGAATGAGAAAATATACATAGATATTTTACCAACTTATGATGCATAAGTTATTACGCATAAGAGAATATCTCTAAAGGAATAAACAAATCCAAATTGGAGCACCTAAGTTTGGTGGAGTTATGACATGAGATTTTATTCTATTTCAAATTTGGTGTCACAATAATTCATAAGCACTAGATTTTGTGTCATAATTTAGGTTTCATATTTACCCATGATGTGTTACCTCGTGGTTATTTATTTGGTCTTGGTATAATAATTGGATTCTTAGGATGGAGATGGGTAGTACTTGTATTTACAAGGGATTTTACCATCAAAATTAATTGTGTGAGGTCCATTTATAATATTCATTTAGGAGATGGTTATCATGATGCTATGTGTAGATCAATATTATAGTTTAATGGGAGATTTGCTAGTGATGTGGATCATGCATGGAGAATGTATTTATTCAATTGATACATGACACAATGTAAGGTAAATTATGATTAGCTAGGTGACAATTGGGTTTACAATGGCACGGGTTATTCAATTAACACTTGACCACTACATGAGAAAAAATAGATCAAGTGACAATTGAAAATTTTGAAACTCTAGATTTATTAATTTAGATAACTAGACTAGTGGCTCAAGGCATGTTTAATTTTACATGACATGGTCACTTATAATTAGATCCATGTATGGACACAAAGCTTCCAAGAAAATACAATAGATAAATCTATTTTCTATGGATTTGTGTATATCACTATAGATTATCAGTGAACTTGGATTGGGAAGCATAACATGTACCTTAGTCCACAAAAAATAACCTCTTAAAATTAGGGGGTTTTTAGGATCATTGTATAGAATTGAGAAATTAAAATAAGGTTGGAAGATCAATGTTGTTCCTGAGCAGAGATTATTGATTTTGATGAAATCTTCTCCCTAGCTATGAAGTTAACATATATTAGATTATTATTATCTATTCTTATTGCACATAACCTACACGTATCATAAATAGGTGTAAAGACAAATTTTCTACATGGTAATTTGGTGGATGACATCTACATGACACAACCTGAGTACTATGTGGTGAAGGTTAAGATAAGTTTGGTTTGTAAGTTGGTAAGTCTCTTTATGGTCTTAAATATTCCTTTAATGTGGTATCATAATTTTGATACTTATGTTGTGGAGTTGGGGTATATTAGAGCCATGCTATATTATTATTTTTACTTCAATCAAGATGATGACCATTTTACTATTATTTTTTTATATTTTTATGGCATGTTCTTTCTAAGAGTAAGGATATAATCAATAATTTGAAATCTCAAATTTAATTAAGTTTGGCATGAAGGATTGGAGGGTGGAAATTTTCATATTAGGATGGATATCAAGAGTGATAGAGTGAACAAAAAGCATTTGAAAAACTAAAGGAATTATGTTAACTATGTGATGCATTAGTTTAGTATGCAAGGTTATAAAATAATTAGTGTTCCCCTTCCTATGGTAACAAAGTTATGTAGTGTCCAACATTATATGTTATAGAAGACATGAGAAATATCCCATAATATGATAGTATAGTTGGTACAACATCATGAATGGTATGGCTTTCACTAGATACGCTATTCGACATGTAGTGGTATCCTTGAGATAATTTATGGCTAATCCAAGGAAGGAGCATTAGAGTGCAATTCAGAGAGCCTTTAGGTATGTTAAATATAAAATAAAGTATTTTATTTTCTACTAGGGAGGATAAATATTAAGCAGGACTTTGTATATTTATGGATTTTTTTATTATGATTTGGTAAAAGATTGATAGTAAGAGGTCTAATAGTGGGTATGTGTTTACCCTATTTTTTAGTGTGGTTAGTTGGATGAGAAAATCATAGGCTGTTGTTATTCTTTCAAGTATAGAAGCAAAGTATGTGGAAGCTACTTATGCCTAAAAGGAGGCAATTAGGATTTAAATATTATTCTGAAATATCAAGTTGAGGTAAGATATACTGGTTATCATGTGATAATCAAAGTTCCATTAACATGATAAAGAACCCTACTTTTTTATGAGAGGGTAAATCATATTGATGTGCAATATCAATTTATTTATTATATGATGGAAGATGAAATGGTTGTGAACAAGAAGGTTGGCATGTTAGAGAATGTTGTTGTTGATTTGATGAAGCCCATAAGAACACAAAATTTTAGATGATATAGAAGTGCTATGGCTCAGATGTTTCTCCTTAGCAACTAGTCCATTTTTTACTAGGTTTGACCCTTATGTAATTGGTTAAGGAGGAGAATATCGGGGAGGTGGTGTACACATTGTATATTATAATATTTAATATTTTTTCATTGGTTAATATTTTCCTCAGGGAGGTTGTATTTGACATTGCAAAAGTAATTAATATGGGTGACACACTAGGGTCATGGTTTATTGAGCAAATTGTCAATTCAGTTCATTGGGAGAATGTAATTAATATATTTAAGGCCTTCTCAAACATATTCAATGTTGTAAAAGCATTAAATGCTTAGGCTTGTACAATGTAGCCAACTATGGGAAGTTTTTAGTAGTAACATATTGGCAAGAAACTTCTAGTGGTCACATATTGACAAAAAGCTTCTAGAAATTATTCCTCTCATTGATATAAACATAGGGCTTGGGTTGGAGGTTGTTTATTTCATATAATCTTGTGCTTGATTCCTCCTTGAGTGTGGGAATGAAATCTCCTAGAAGATCTTAGAACTTGCAAGTGTATTGTGATATTTTTGGTTGCTAAAAAATATATTAGTTCATAGATTTGAAGGATAGGTTTTTCTTAAAAGGGTCTACCTAAGTATATTGATGCTTTATACTCTTGTGTGATGACTTAATTATTTTCTTTCATTCTTGATATTTTATTATGTTATTGTTATTCTAGAATATTATTAAAAATTATGTAGATAAAATAGTTTATGTCACTCTTAGTGTAGGACTAATTATGAAAATTCATTACATATTCCCTTCCAAAATTGTTTTTCATTTTATATTAGTTCAAACCCATATGTGCAATTTTGATCTAAAAATTTATAGTCCTTGACTTGTTTTATGGCCTTGAATTTTCTATGTGGTCATGAACTTTATACTTCAATTCTATAGATTCTCGTTTGCTTCTACATAGTTGAAAATGTTGGTGTTTAAAAGCACCATTAAAACTTGCTATGCTAAGGACGTGAGGTTAGCTAGCTTCGAACTTTGTGCCTTAGTCAAGCTCCTTGATCAATTCAACAATTTGTAACAAGTTCGTAGACATTCCAAGAATAATGCAAATGGCTAGATCTATCATTATTAATTATAAATGTCGATACAATGTTTTCTATCTGATTGAATAAGGTATAGATGTTTAAACTATACCATCTTGTAATATGGTTAAGGTATTTATCCTTTTATACAAAGCCCTAGCTTTCAAATTTGAATATTTCACAATTGAGTTGGTGGATAATGGCTAGTTTGGATTGGACTCGATTAGACACATGATAAAATTTGATTTTGAAAACTAGGGTCCAAGGTTACATGTGTGGTCTTCAAATTGGGTTTAGGTCACATTTGTGATCTTGACTTGAAACCAAAAAATAACAAAATTAGGGATGGGATGCATATCTATGAAGAAAATGGATCCAAATCCAATCAAATTTGGATTGAGTACCAACTCTCATATGAAAAAATTATCAATAAACACTAAACTATTTTAACTAGAAATTAAAAAATTAAGATAAATCTCAAAAAAAATATAAATGATAATGACACACTTCTCACCTCTCTATATATATAAATTTGTTAACATTTAATAAAATTATATTTGAAATTAATTCTCATACATATGAAACTATAGCAAAAGTGTTATATAAAAACTAAACAAAAATAAATAAAGTTCATAAATATCTCACTTAAAAATAATTGAAATTAATTCCCATATAGCAAAAGTGTTGTATAAAAACTAAACAACAATAAATAAAGTTCATAAATATCTCACTTAAGATTAGCATAAGTAATAAATAGAAAAAAATTCTATAATAAACACTTTCTTAACAACCTTCACCTTTTACTTTCTTATGGCAAGAATTTTTAATGTTCAAAATATTAAAGCTCGTTATATCTCTCTTTTCAACATCCCCTTCAATTATTTTTTTACCATTAGCTTATAATGTGCTTTAATTATAAACTTTAATCATTAGAGGCCATTAGCTTATAATGTACTTGATTATTATTATTTTAAATTGAATTTTTAAGTTGCGTGTTCAATTTGGCATCATATTACTTATAAAATTAATAATACATTATGATTGTCTTTTTATTCTTCCACATTACTAAAGAAAAATGGTGGACAAATCACCCACCTTTATTTGGAAAGTGCTAACTTTAGAAATATCCTAAGGTAATAAAGGCATGGAATCTGATAGGAAGAACATTGACTTCCTATCAAGTTTGTGGCTAATGTATCATGTTTAAAAACATGTCAAATAGAGAGTGCAAGAATGTGATGCATCTATGATCAAGATTGAATATGAACCCTTTTCTTTGAATAATCCATAATCAAAATGACCTAGCATGATGTCTTCAAACTCAAATTCTAGAAAAAAAAAACTAAAGACCTTGACATGCTAATTGATGGGAAATGGTCATATTCTCATAAAGTTGTCATGGGAAAGCCTGAGATTTGAAATTTAAAACTTGAGGATTAGACCATGTGGAAAAATTAATCAAGGGAGCAAAAAATATAAGGAATGGAGCAATCTTGTTTTGAAGTGATATATTTTATATATAAAATTGATGGTTCAAGGTTATAGTCAATCATACACCAAAAAGTCAAATAAAATGCTTGAAACTAGACATTTATTTACTTTTAAATAAATTTGTGAGGATTATATAGGATGCCCCACCCTTGATATTTGAAAGCATACTATGAATTATGAACTTGAAAGTATAGTTTATCAACAACAACAATATGACTGAAAGATCAACAAAATAGAACACTATATAACTTCCCCTAAATAAAAATACTCAACCCAAACACATAAATTCCCCAAAATAACTTCATTATAATGCTCACAATTATGTTTCTTTAAGTGCAACTGAAGCACATTTTTAGAGAAGCGTTCTATTTTGATTTGGATTTCTAAATTTTAATTGTTATCCATTCAATATATTATTGGGAGGAAAGAAACATCCCATCTTCCATATCATTCTTGCTATTATTCTCAACTTCCAAAGTGAATTTTTATTCAAAAGAGAATGGATCCAACTAAAAAATCCATGGTACCTTTAAACAATATTCCAAGTTAGCATGTACAATAGTTCTAAAATTTTCATTGTAAATTCCTCTCCATTCATGTCAACCCTTGATTTCTTTCCTTTAATTTCTTAAGAAAGAACTATATCCTTTAGTATATCCTCAATTTGTATCCATGTATTTTCTCCATTTTTTATCTTCTTAATCTTTTAAGTCTAACATATTTTTCTATCATAAAAATATTCAAATTAGAAGTTTATTTCCTTGGTATTTTTAAGAGCATGACAAAGAGTGGGGAAATGAGTAGGTAAACAATATTTGAAATTCTAAATCAAGAAGTGGTGGATCCAAACCCTTTTGTAGATTATCAACATGGAGAAATCCTTTAGGAAATGTGCCTCTTACTTATAGAGGAGGAAAGGGGAGGTTGAAGGGATTGCTAATTTATTGGTCTTCGAGATAGATATGGGAGGTTTCAAGGGAGCTAAGATTGACCTTCCTCACTCTCATGGGTTGAGTCAGCCATGCAAGGGACATTCAATTGGTGAATCCTTTGGGGAAGAGTTGAAAATCCCAAAAGTTAGTTGGGTGTTATTGTTCAAATCAACAATTAGGCTAAGGATTTCCCTTTAGGTAATGAAACTTTGAAGAAATGACAAGATAAACAAGACCATTCTTCTTTGTTAAAAATTAAACATTCAAATAGAGAGGATAATAGAGAATACATTCAAGAAACTGTGATTAGAAAAGACTAGAAAAAATAGAGGTTGATAAAATGAGGGAATTAATTTATAAGGACTTATCTAACCTCAACCTTTATGAGCATGTGTTGGAAGATAATTTAGAGGGGAAGGAATTTTTTTATTCAAAAGGAGTATTATAAGTAGTGTTCTTACTCAATGAGATAAAAAGTGGCCAAGAGGTGGGCCTTAGGGAGAATCCCTTACGTAAAGTAGGGGAAGAGAATGTATCTATGCCTAAAATAGAGGATGTAAGGGAGATAATCCCTTTTGTTGTAGTTTAACTAAAGAAAATAATATCCCCATTAGTTGTATCCCCAATGACTATGAGTGGAAGTAAGGGTAGCTTAAGAAAAAACTCTCACTTGGACCTATCACAAGAGAAAAATGAGTAAGAAGATGGTAGAATATGGATCATATTAAAATTTAAATGGAAGGCTTACCCATAAGGACCTAAGGGAGAGATAAACAAAGAGGGAAGTGGTGCAAGGAAGTTAAAGTATCCTTCATGTATTATGCACCAAGGGTACACCAAAGACTAAAAAATAAAAATCATGTTGTGAAATGTCAGATGGCTAAATAATTATTATAGTTCATGACCTTATAGAAAACTTAGGAAAAGTAAGTCATACATTTTTCTACTACAAGAAACTAGAGCAAGTAGCATAAATCAAGAATAGTTTCCTTAAGGATAGTGTTTCTAAAGGTATGGATGCTACTAGGGGATTTAGTTTCAATTGTGACTCTTTGGAACCCTTCTTTATTGGATGGGTCATTTTTGAGTGCATAGTAAAATTATTTTTTAATTGTATTTCACCATAAAAAAACCATCAAAGGAAATAAAGTCTTAACAAAGTAGAGTACCTAAATTTTATAAAAACACAATGATCCATATTAAACATAATGTTTAAGGGAAAGTAATATAGAAGACTAATAATTTGAATAAAATGTTTGAGTTTATGGATGGTTTACAAGAAAAGTTTTTGAAGCTCAATCAATATGTTATTGAAAGCATAAAAGTGGCGACTTCAAGAGGAAAAATAGAAAATATTTTTTTGGAAAGTATCTACAAAATTAGTCACAATGCATTAGAATCTAAAGGACTTTGTAGCTACAGTAATGCCTCAATAAAGGTTTAATATCATTTGGAAGTGTATGAAACTAGGTGAAGTACACAAATTTTAGAACCATTGTGGAATAATGTTACAAAAGTTGCATGCAAAGTAGAAGACCTCGCAAAGATTATTTTACTATTAGATTTTGACACATGAATTACAACTAGAGTGATACCTCAATAATGACATCATCTATCATTTGGAAGTGTATGAAGCTAGGTGAAACACAATAACTTTTTAATTAGAGCGGAATAATATTACAAAAACTACATGTGAAGGTAGAAGACCTCACAAAGCTTAATTTCCCATTATCTTTTCATTCAAATATACAAATGATTCTTTCAAAAGGAAGATGGAGGATATAATTAAATAGGATAAGGAAATTTTTTTCTAAGAATCTAGATGAGACAAAAAAATTGGGTTTCAAAGTAAGTTTGGATGATACATTAAGGGAAAGCTCCACTCTTAATTATAAAATGTTGATAAATTTACAAGTCACTACTATACGTTATGGAAAATTTCACTTCAAATAGATGAAGAGTACATGTTATAAAAGATGATATGATAGCCACAAACAATGTAGAGTATACATAATTTTAAAAAATAATATAGGACTCAAATTTTATTTGTGTGTTCAAATTATCTCCATTATCTAATTTCTTAGTTAAGAAATCTCTAGTTTCTTGAATCTAGATACACATTTGTTTTATATGATATTATTGTTGATTAGTATGTATTTAATTAAATGTTTGTAAGACTTTTCATGTAGTATGTGGGGCATTTGATATAAATAGGGTATTACTAATAATGTATTTTTCTACAAGGATGGTCATGAGATGGCATTTCATGGTTTAAGTACAATATTTAAAATCAAATTTGAAAACAATGTTGAAAATTTAGATTACATAAATGGAACATTGAAAAATAGTAATATTGATGAGTCTAGTTTATGGTCTCATTTTTGGGTAGAATTTGTGATCTAGTTGTTGAAGTTATCATGGACTTTGACATTAAGTGTTGATACTTTTATGATATTTTCCTCAAACTATAGACATTGGGCTTAATCTTATTTCTGCAAACCTTTAATGATAATGGCATGTTAAATGAACTGTCTATATTAATTTTGCATGTGGTTAATGAATATTCTTTAAGGTGGTTACAAATATGCAATTATTGTGTGTACTAACATTTCCATGCAGATTTAATTTGAGGATGCTAAATTGAGGAAGGCACTGCCAACTGGGCATGCACCATAACGTCCAACAAGGGAATCGTTCAAAGGTCAAAGGAGGAGGACGGAAGGAGATTCCTCATGCAAACCAAACATAACCGCCTTGTAATGGTCATTATTGATGTTGAGAAAACGTGTGTGATACTACAACACTAAATCTGCAGTTGGACATGCATGTCTGACCGGATTCAATGCATGCATAACCATCACCCCACTTTCTCTATTTTCCCTATATGGTGTCCTCCCAGTTCGTGGAGTTGACTGCCTCATTTAGTTGATAGTATAAATAAAGATCTGATGCTCCTTCTCTGAAGGTTGCGTGATTTGATCTTTATTTAATTAATTAAATTTTGTGTGTGCGTTTGAATAGAACATTGCTTTTATTCTATCTTTATCTTTGTCATGCAAACACTATTCTCTTGTTTTCAAATACCAAACTCGAAGATTAAATCATTATTTAATCTTTATCTATATTCTTAGTTTTTATCACTCATGTCAGTACTAACAGTTATCATAATGCATGTCGAATCTTTTGATCTCAATCATCCGTTGATCTTTTAATCCTGGCCTGTCATTCAAATGATCATTTTTTTATAAATTGATCTGTCTCTCATCATTTCAATCTCTCCTGAAATCGTATGACCTTTGGAAGAAATATTAATCTTCGCTACTTCGCTTTTATCACATATATCAAGGCTATACTTCCACACATGCTGAAAATTTGAGGGCAAGAATACCATCAAGGCGAAATGGAGAAGGACAATCGAGGTCTTTCATGGAAGGATGTAGATATTGGATGAGATCACTCTTTGTTTTATGTTTACGCTTTCTTTGTGCTTTGTTGTTTTACTTTATATTACTTTAGAGTTTAATTGCATTGTTGTGTGATTTAACCTTTCATTGTATTTCCTGATGTTACACCATCCTCTTCATGAAGATCACTCTTTAACATCAAGCGAAGAGTCATTATTAACATTTTTACATGAAATGATCAATGCATGATTGTTGTCATCTAAGGATTCCTCTATAGAAGAATCATAACTCTTTTTCTTGTTCTTACAATCCTTCTTCACATGTCCCCGTTTCCCACAGTTCCAACACTTTACCTTACTCCATCCTTCGAACTTTCCCTTCCCTTCCTTGTCTCCCTTAGGTTCCTTTTTCTCAAGCCTTCCTTTTACAAACAAGGAATCTTGGATTTCCATTTTAGACTTCCTCCTCATCTCCTCTAATAGGAGAGTAGGAATTATATTGTCCATCTTCGGATCTGTACCACTACCACTGATAGTAATAATTAGATTTTCCCAAGATTCTGGTAAAGAGCAAAGTAACAAAATGCATTTATCTTCATCTTCTAGCTTTACATCTATAGATGCTAATTAACTTAGAATCAAATTAAAATAATTTAGATGATTTGGAATAGAATCACCATCTTTCATCTTTAAAGAATACAACCGTCTTTTCAGATACAACTTATTAGTAAGACTTTTAGTTTGATAAATATCACCTATTCTCTTCCACAATTTAAATGCAGTAGTTTCTTCTGAAACATTCAAGAGAACAACATCAACAAGACATAATCTTATGGTCCCTCTTGCCTTCTTATCAAGCTTAGCTCAATCCTCACCTAACATCGTTGTAGGTGACTATGTCTCATTACCAACAACTAACCACTAATCTCTCTCTTCAAGGAGATCCTCCATTTTTAGTTTTCACACCTCATAATTAGATCCATTGAATCTTTGAATATCTAAACGAGAATTAAAACTCATTGTAACAAACTTATTTTCCAAAATCAACAATAACACAATAGTAAAAGCTCCCACTACAGCAAAAAAACTTCAAACTTTTAAGAGAAAGGTGTCCCAAACTCTAACCAACCTCAGCTCTGGTACCAAATGTTGAAAATGGAGGCAATTATGTAGCTTTAAAACTTGTAAAACTATTATAATATAGATCTAAATAAGTGTTCTTTGTTACAATTTCTTTGTGGATGATTATCTGTTTAGATTCATTTTACCATTTGTAGAAGTAGACAAAAGATTGTAGAAGAATAAGACCAGAAGATAGAAGTGACACAACATATACCATGGAGAAACCCTTTCGGGAAAAAACTCCACCAAGAATCAATAGTGCTTGTATTATTTAACCTTAGAACAAGATTACAATAATTCTTTATCAATCCTTGCTTGAGACGCTTCTTTTTCCTTCAACAATTCTTCTTCACAACCTACAATCAAATTTGATAAAATCTCTTCAACTTGCTGCAATAAATAGACAATAATGAGCCTTGTAAACTCCAAAGAGTTTACAATTACAAAGCACAATGCTTATCTCACAAAACCCAGGCCTATTCTTTGCAAGTAGAGTTCTACCGTGAAGATCAATTTCAAAACAAGTCCATCAATTTGGGTGTCCCAAACTGAAGTCATAACTCAACATTGATTATGAAGATATCTTGTAAGCTTCTCCTCAAAGTTGGCACCCAAGAATGGGCCCACTTAACTCAGCCTTATAAAATATCTTATCATGCAAGTGTTAACTCCAAGATGCCAACTTGGGCGCCCAAGGTAGGTCCAAGTCAATCTCTATTAACTGAAACATATCTCTCCATCAATTCATGCAAAAAGGATGCATGATTGATCATCTCCACTTAACTAAATGTATCACCTGTTATCTGCCATGCAACTCGAGTTATTAGTCATGCATTCCAAGTCAGCCGAAGTCAACTAGCATTCAACTGAAACTAACTACATGCAATTGAAGATAATTGAACCATAACTGAACTGAACTGAACTGATCTGAATTGAATTGAACTGAACTCCATGCATGTAAACATCAATCCCTAACTTCTAGGATCTTCTCATGCATTATTGAAGTGTTATCTTTTCTCCAAACAGTTAACTTAACTCAAGGTGAGTTCCACCTTCCATGTGGGTGCCCCATGTGCTCCTATTTTATTGGAGCTATTCATGGGAGTCCCCACATGTTTCTATCATTTAGAATTAATTACAAATGTCAATTTACATGTTCATTTCATTTGAATTTAATCTCTTTCTAATCCTAGTGTTTGGGGAACACTTTCCAAGGACTTAGGAGATACATGAAATAATGTTTAGGATTGCAATTAAATGACATCCTATTCCCAACATTTAATTTGTGCTTGAGACCACTCATCCTCATCCTCTTTATCACTGGGTTGAGGAGGAAAGCCCAATAAAGCCAAAGAGTCACTCATATTTCTTGCCTCCTTTTGGGATAAGAAATGCAACTTTAAGAGGTTCAAAGACAACCTCCCTGCCTAGGACTGGATGTTCCTTCTATTGGGGATCAAAAACCGTAGGGACAAGATTTGCAAAACGCTGAGCAACTGAAGCAAGTTCATTAGTAGAGAATTCCTCCACGAGATTTTTCTCCTTAGCAGAGGTGCCCTCAACAGGTTTGTTCCCACAAGAGTCAATGAGGTGACCAAACTTCTTGCACAACTAGTAGAAGAGATGAGCATTTTCATATTCCAGGGGTTGGGTCCAGTTACCAAATTTTGACTTAAGGAGGATTGAAGATGGTAAGACCATATTAACAACCACATTTACACAAATACGAGCATACACCAGTCTAGATCTCTCTTGAGTAATCTTATCAATAGCCAAAAGGTTACCGAAGGAGTTGGCTATACCTTTTAAGATACCCGTCTCCCAAAACTCCAGAAGTAGGTCTGAAAGACGGACCCACGTTGGAGCTGAGGCACCCAGGTCAGCCGATAGATTAAAAAATATTGTTGTTTAATTTAAACATACACTTTTATTTATTTATTTATAATTATTTAATTATATTTTTAAATTTTAATATGTAAAATATCATTAAATTCATTTTCAAAAATTTTAACAAATATTTTTAAAAAAGAAGTTGAAATCTAATCATTAGTAATTAAGAGTTTCTAAAATATAATAATAATTAATATAAAATTTTAAAAAATATATATGAGCTTTCTACATACTACTAATATTTTTTGAATCAAATATTAAATTTTAAAACCAATCTAGTTGAAATAAAATTAATCTTTCATTAAATAGGAGATTTACTTTAATACATTTAAAGTATTTTAATTACTTGTTTATTTGGATGCAATAATGTGTTTAGTTTTATATATGATGAAGCTTAATTTATTTATCTAGATTAATTTGTGTTTTATTTATGTATTTATTTAATTTGAATATATAAACTATGAAGGTGTACATAATCTTTCACCAGAAAATATTTATAATAGTTCTCTTTATAGTGGAATCACTCTAACATCTCCAATGGACCTACTAGCTAATATAAAGCATAAGAGAGAAATATGTATAGAACAATAAATTGCAATGTCTTAACCACTTTAGTATAAAAAATTTAAGATTTTGAAGAGAGGGTGTAGTCATATACTTTAACTATATGTTTCACATTCAATTCTAATGAATATCGTAGCACTTGCTATAGTAGAGAATGCATTTGTCATAACATAGTCTTGCATTTGCTATAAGAAGTGGTTGTCACCACAATCAATAATTTGTTCTTATTTTTTAGAGGTGTCGTGTTTATACAAGATTTATGATTTAAGTGAAATAAACATTTGAAAATGATATATCTTGGCATCTTTTAAATAGATTTTTCTAAAGATAAATATGCTAGTATTATTATATTGAAAAGTTTACAATAAATTAAGATGACCATACAAATGAAAATTAAAACACAGTCAATATAGTTTTAAAAATTTGAAAACCATAAAACAACTTTCAAAATAAATAAAAAATAATAGTTCTTGAATAAATTAATTATTTAAATAAATGTGTTTATGATGTTTATATTAATTTATTTTATTAATTTATTTTATTTCATATAAAATTAACAATATTATTAAAAAAAAATCACACCAGCTAATGAATGATATTTTGATTTTAATATAATATAATATTAAAATTTAAATGATGTCACTAGATAACAAACACATCAAATAAAAATGACAATTTAGTGACGTCATTTAAATTGTTTTTCTGTCTTCCACACCAGAGAATAATAGAGCCCAAATCACCCATATCACCTTTTTTAAGTCGTGGGGAATATGTTAGCAGACAGACAATTGGAATCTGTTAGCAGACAGTAGCGACAAACTAGCTGACGTGGATTGCCTAAATGGTCCCTTGTTTTACTTTATACTTGGAATTTTACTTCAGTCCTCATCATATCGGATGTCAATGGGTCACTTTCTTTTCTATGTTCTTGTGACTTCTTTTTTTAATATATAATGATATTACATGTAAATATAATACTTAATTTTAAAAAGATAAGTCACTTTTATAGTGATGGATAAATTTTTAATTGGATTTAATTTGAGATTTTTTAAGGAGTTGGTATCGTACATATTTTGATATAATTGAGAAGGAATAAGATGTTTATCTGATTTATGGTGTGATGTCGACTTACATTTTTTGAGTTGTTGAGATGTGATAAAGAATTGGAAATTGGAAATTGAAATTAGATCAATGATTTGAAAAGAGATAATATAAATGTTTTGAAGTCTAAGACTAGATTGTGCATATGATAATTTATATCTACCATTGAATTTTATCTTTGATATTTGTTGAAGTTGTTCAAATATATTTTTACCTCTGTTTGAGGAATTGATGGTGTTAAAAACACCTTTAAGGTTTCTTATAAATAAAAGGAAGACCATTAATTTCTTTTTAATGATAATCAAATCATGTTGTTGATATAATAATTTTGAAAACATGTCAAGCAAAAAGTATAAGAATGTTGATACAACTATGATTGAATTTGAATATAAATACTTGTGTTTTAATAATTCATTATTGAAATGGCCTTGAATGATGTCCTTAAATACGAGTTCTAGATAAACAACTAAAAACCTTTAATATACTAATCAATGATAACATTTATATTCTTAAAATGCCACATAAAAAAGACATAAAATTTGAAATTTTAAACATAAAGAATAAACCATATGAATAACTTAATTTAGAAAAATAAAAACTAAAAAAAACCATCTTATTATGAAACAATAAATTTTACATATAAAATAATAATTCAAGATGAAAATTAATTGATGTAACAAAAGAATCAAATTAAATACAAAAAATCATATATGTATTAAAAATATAAAAATATCCACTTTTATCCTCTATAATAATTAAAGTTCATCTTAACAATCAAATCAAATACCATTTAAAAGTAAACATAAGATGTCTTGCACACATCAAATCAAATTTTGATTCTAATATCAAGAACTTATTTTCCTTGATATCTACTACCTACATTCAAAGATGGACATGGTGTTGGTAAACATCATTTAGAAATTCACTAGGTAAGGATTGTTCTCCTTTGGTCAAAACCTTGTTATTGAAATAGCACATGAAACAATGTTCAAATATAATAGGTAATTAAATGTAATGTGCCTAAAATGTTGGTGCATGGTTGATTTCATTCTCTTGTCATGATGAAAGTGTAACTAAACTTTCATGCTAGATTCCAAACATACTTAGTAATTCACAGATAATCATAATGAATTGGGGTTTGTCCTTTTATATCAAACATCCTGACATTAATTTTTAAATATTTCATGCTTTAGTTGACTCATGCTAGCTAATTAGAAAGGGGAATGAGCTCAACTATAATTTTAAATTTGGAATTGTAAAGATCAACTTTATGCTTCTCGATCTAGCCTTGATCAATTTCACACCCATAGATTTGATTGGAGATGATTAATGGGTAAAATGGGAACAAAGATTGATCCTTGGGGATGCATGAAAATGAGGCCAAATTAAAATTGTGTTATTTCTAACTCCTATGCAAGAATATGCATTTTTTCATGTTAATCATCGTATTAGGGACAACCCTATAAAAATACACTCAAAACGAAATGGAAAAGTAAAGTATGCATTTTTCACTATTAATTTCTACCACAATAAATCACATACATGTGAACTACCATAAGAATTCATGTCAAATTAAAACAAGTAATCAACATAAATTTAAATATTTACTGAACTAAAAAAATGATATGACTAAGCATGTTGATTCTATGAACTCTTTTCATTATGAGAACTACATTTGGAAACCTACAATCATGGAAGAAAAAGTTTCAATGAATAGCATCTATCAATCATTTAGAACTAGGAAAACCCACAACTACTAAAACTATCATAGATGAATAAAAATAAAAAGTGAAAATAAAAAAAAAGGTACATGACTTCACATAGAAAGGAAATAAGGAATCTACTTAGAATAGAAATGATAGTTGAATCTGTAGCTATCCATGGTCTTGGAACATATCTTAGCCATTTTTATTGGTGGTATCCCATATTATGCATGGATCTCTTCCCTAGGCCATTTGCATACACTAAAGGATATATTGTTGGATTTTCATTATAAATATTATGAATGATTATTCTATGTGAAAAATGTTTGTGAAATATTTCTCTAGAAACATGTGTTCAAGTTGTGATACTTGAGGATGAAAACCTCAAATTTGTAGGTGAAACCAAAAGATAGAAACGCTTTTTGGTTTCATTGATGGAGGATGATCTCACATGGAGGTCATGAGTGAGCTTTCAAGGATGCAAAATCTCAACTTCATCTAGCGTATATTTTGTAGTTTTTTGTTGTGGGTAAGCATTGTATTGACACTTTTTTTTTTGTTATAGCAATGTCTTGTAAGAAAGTTTCAAAATTCAATATAAATGAGAAAAATTAAGGATTTAGTTAAAAAAATTAATCATATTGAATCAATATTAGTTTTTTGTTGTGGGAGCTAGGCATAGTACTTTAATTATGTATATATATTATTGCTACAACATACTATCGTCTATTTCAAATCTCTATAATGATAAGAAAGATTTGAAGTTTATTTATATTGTTTCCTTAATTCTAATGTACTATAAACCCAATTGATGTAATACACACTTTGTAGAACCCAATGTGTAATCTAGATAGTTAATATTTTGTATAAAATATGAAAGAAAATTCTTTAGTTTTAACAATATAATATAAAAAAATCACCACCTATTGAATGACATTTTGATTTTGATATAATATAATATTAAAATTTAAATGATCACAAGATAACCAACACATCAAATAAAAATGACAATTTAGTGACGTCATTTAAATTGTCTTTTTTCTCTTCCACACCACAAATCACCGATATAATGTAGGCAGCCGATATGACCTTTTTATAAGTCGTGGAGAATCTGTGAGTCGACGGCAGCGACAAACTAGCTGACGTGGATTACCTAAAATGGTCCCTCGTTTTACTTTATACTTGAAATTTTACTTCACTCCTCATCATATCAGATGTCAGTGGGTCACTTTCTTTTTTATGTTCTTGTGGCTTTTTAGTTCCTGCCACCAAGGCAGGAATACTTATGCATTCGCCCGGAATGCTTTTAACCGGTAGCATCGACCAATCACATTTCGCCATTTAACATATTACTTATTTTTTTGTATAGTTTGAATTTGGAGAGCTATTTTTTATATTGGAAAATTAGCATTTATCTAATTTCCTATTCGTCCGAGTAGCTTTATAAATCATTTTCGTTTTAAAATTTTGGGAAAATGTGAACGCATAAATTGATTAAATAAATTTAAGCAAAGGCATAGTTTTAAAACTGGCGGCTAGAGGTACGTAATCCATGAATGCAGATTAAATGCACTAAAATATCAGGAAAATGCGAGCGCATAGATTGATTAAATAAATTTAAGCAAAGGCATAGTTTATAAAACTGGCAGGTAGACGTACATAATGCACGAATACAAATTAAATGCATTAAATGGCATCAGGCTCAAGGTGAAGGCGCTGGAATGGCTTGGTGGCCACGCGTGGCCAGGGTACTTTGGTCATTTAATATAGAGTTAAGCGACTTGGTATGCATCTCTATTACTTTGCGTGTGTTGTTTTTGTGTTCTGTAAGCGCGTGTTCTGAGGAAGAGTTTGTAGCGACTGAGCAGGAGATGTTATAGTTGCAGAGTCTAGACCCAGAAACGAGTTACTTGAGGTGATAATTTGTTAATTTTGAGAGTTTTGTTACATTAAAGTGCATAATGAAGCTGTATTTCATAGTGCTCTATTGTGTGGCTGAGCAGGGGATTTTGTAGTTGCAGAATTGCGCACTGGACAGCGAGAAACGAATTGCTTGAGGTCAGAAGAGGTAACTTTTCGTTGTTTTCTTCTATTTGATACAAGAAATGCAAGTAGGGTTTCATAGTGCTTTTAGGAATTCTTATACTTTGATTATAAATTCGTATTTTAAACTACTTTTAGTATTATCTATTCGAATTTCTTGTTGAAATGCGAAGGTTTCATTTGCATTTGATAGGAATTATGTAGAAACCCTCTTGTCCATTTTACTTCATGCATGCGAGCCCTATAAAGTTTGTATATTTTTTATTACCACAAAGCAGTCCCATAAAGAGAGCTTTGGAACCAAAATTATGTCAACGTGTGCGATAATGAGAGCTTTCGAACAATGAGTCGATAGTGTGTTGCTTTGAGCTTTTCCATTGTCATCAAAGCATAAAGGATAGAGGGATTTTGTTAAAATTCGTGGTTATTGTCCTCGTAGGCATAAATGCAAACAATGGGAGCATACAGAAAACAGGTGAACTCTTTGACAAAACTCGTCAAAGAAAAACTATTATATATGATTATTTGTTTATCTATTCATTCATTTGTAGAACAAAAAATGGGAAACAAACCCTCTTGTCCATTTTACTTCATGCATGTGAGCCCTGTAAAGTTTGTATATTTTTAATTACTGGAAAGCGGTCCCATAAAGACAACTTTAGAACCAAAATAATGTCAACGTGTGCGATAATGAGAGCTTTCAAACAATGAGTCAACAGTGTGTTGCTTTGAGCTTTTTCGTTGTCATCAAAGCATAAAGGATAGAGGGGTTTTGTTAAAAGTCGTGGTTATTGTCCTCGTAGGCATAAATGCAAACAATGGGAGCATATAGAAAACAGGTGAACTGTTTGACAAAATTTGTCAAAGAAAAACTATTATATATGATTATTTGTTTATATATTCATTCATTTCTAGAACAAAAAATGAGAAACTAATACAATAGTAGGTAGTTATAACCCCCAAAAAGAATCAAACCTGGAACAAGAGGAACATCCAAAAAATTGCGCTTTAAAGTACCTAATGCACTAGAGAATTTACCATAGCAAAATACAAATTTTGATTTTCACAGAGATAGACAAAAGAATGCAGTAGAAACCTATTTTGTGCCAGTAAGCATTTAAATTCTGTTAGATGTCGTGGTTATTGTTCTCATAGGTAGACATGTAAAATACAAAAGCATTTATAGGGAAAGTGAACTGTTTTACAAAACTCCTCAGAAAAATGTGCTTCCGGGGAATGCAATGAGTATTAAATCTGGACACCTTGATATTCACATGTTAACTTTGGCATTTTTATCGAGTTGGTAGCTCTCATTTACTCTTCTTTCATCTGATATCTAATTAATTAGGTGGTTGTTAATTAGTCTTTAAATACATAATAATAAAAAGAAAGAAATAATTATAAATATCCTTGGGGACATTTTAA
The DNA here is from genome assembly GCA_007258455.2 of Sequoia sempervirens. Classification (NCBI taxonomy): domain Eukaryota; kingdom Viridiplantae; phylum Streptophyta; class Pinopsida; order Cupressales; family Cupressaceae; genus Sequoia; species Sequoia sempervirens. The sequence continues at coordinate 170,158,047 of VDFB02358134.1, read as the reverse complement.
TTATGGGTTGTGATTTGTACTTGCATGTAGATGGAGTAAGCACTCAAAAGTCACAGTATATGTAGCGTGTTAGCTAATAGGTCCATGTGACATTTTACTCATGTCAAAGTAGTCAATTCCATATTTGTCATTTATCCTTGTATCATTAGATAACTAATTAATTAGGTAGCTGTTAAATAGTCTTTAAATGCATAGTAATTAAGAGAAAGAACACATTACAATTATCCTTGTACACATTTTACCTAGTGATCAAATTCAAGGAACAAACATACCAAGCAAACAACAATTTGAGATTTTGTAATAGGCAAACTTAGACTGAATGCTTAGGAAGTTAGAAAATTATATCTTGGGGTTATAAAAAGCTATGCCAAATATGTTTTAGAATTCAAATTGCAATGTTGCCATAGAGAAGTGAAGTAATATTGCTTGATGAAATAATTTTAGACTTCGTGCAAAAGAGCAGTTAAATTCATTGCTAGAAGATTTGTGGTACAAGAACCTATGGCAACTAGTTTGTCTAGTTAATCTGATTTACATTTATACTTTTGTCTCTTGAATCTAAAAAATGCTTGCTAGTGTTTTATTGGTTTTGGCTATTAGTATCCATCGCAGTAGGAGTATTATATATTGCAATTGTAATTTTGGGAGTTGTTTGCATTTTGGTCATTTCCTTGAGCTTTATTGCTATTCTTTTAGAAAATCAAACAAATGGTCTTCGTTTTCTAATCAAAGCTTATTACATGGTGCAATGCTTTTGATTGGAAGAAGAGAGGTGGTGTAGCGGTCCAACTATAGCAAATTCTTCAAGAAAAGAGTACAAGGTGAGTTTCTAGAATGAACCTTGTCATTTGTTTACAATTGCATAGAGTAGACAAAGAAAAAGGTTAATTTAAGATTCTCACTATATTGATTGTACTTGCAGTCATACCGTTGCTTTTTGCTACAAGGGAAATCTTTACAAATGGGTATTGTGAATGGCATATGCTATATGGTTCATAAAAATTAAGCGATTGGGGTTCAAAAGTAGATCTTTGTTGCAATAACATGATATCAGAAACACAATTACTATCCAATCAATTTCTTTGGTGGTTGATTGCACTTTATAATTTAAACATAGTCTTTTTTATTTTTAGAGTTTGATTCTGAACCCAAATGCATACTTTGATTAAAACTAGTGGTTGAAGATACATAATTCATTGATGCAAAATCAATGCATTGAATGGCATCTGACTAAAGGGGAGGCTGTTTGGATTGCTAATTAGTCTTTGAATATATAACAATTAAAAGAGAGAAATAAGTATAACTATCCTTGGCCACATTTCACATTTTCACCTTTCAATCAAAGTCAATTAACAAAATAGCAGTTAGACGTAAAGAAGGTTCAAGGAGTATGCTGATAGAAAACCATATTCTAGACAATGGCTAGACAATGTGTTGAAATTGCTTTACAGACTTTGAAGCAAATGCATTTTTCCTTCTGTTTACTTTCATTGTACATCTTAAATGGAAGTTGGGTTTCACATTGCTGCAATGCATTTGGATACTTTGATTATAAAATCATAGTTTAGATCATTTTAAGTGTTATCCATTCAAATCTTTCATTTGAGTCTTGGAGGCAATGCACAGCTGTCCCATAAAGAGAGCTTTGGAACCAATGTGGTGTCATAAAGGATAGAGGAATATTGTCAAATATTGTGGTTATTGTCCTCATAGGCACACATGCAAAATATGGAAGCATATAGAAAGCATGTGAACTCTTTAACAATCCCATGAAACATTGTCTTTCTATGCATCCATGCATACAAGTATGCATGTATATATGTGTGCATGTAATTATGTATATATGTATGCATGTATCTATGTTACCGTGTATGTATGTGTGTATATAACATATTACTATTGCATTTGCTTTAAATGCTTGTGTGCAGCTATGTGTCTATGTATACATTTTATCCAGCAATCAATGTCAATTAATAAACTAGCGCTTGCACCTAAAGAATGTTCAAGGATTGTGCCAATAGAGAACCATATGCATATCAATATGTAAGAGAACATGTATCTAAGCATAGGTGTGTATGGATGCTAATTGTTCTGAATTCTGGTTGCATGTGATTGCATTAAACAATTAAGAATAAGTGCTAGATAATTGAAGTAAAATGACTCCATTCAGTTGGCAGATCAATATTTTCCAGCCCTTTACATGTTAACTGAGAGTTTTAAAGCTTTTGTTGTTCATTGGCAACTAGTTTGGCATTGAACAACAAGTAGAACTTGTTATGAAATGTGGTTTCATAGGCATTATGTAGAAACCCTTTTGTCCATTGTGCAGAGCTCTCCCATAGTGAGAGCTTTGGAGCCAATGTGCTTTGGACTTGTCACATAGTAAGAGCTTCGGAGGAATGTAAGGACAATGTGTTCAAAATGCTTTGGAAACTGTTAAGCAAATCCAATTTAGAGAAGCGAACCCAAACTCTGCAATTGCTTTGAGATTTTTGACTGTCAGCAAAGCATGAAGGATAGAGGAATTTTACTGTTATCAGATGTCGTGGTTATTTTCCTCCTAGGCACACATGCAAAATATGGAGGCATAGACAGCACAAGTGAACTGTTTGACAAAATTTCTGGGTGAAATGTGGTCCCCTGGAATGCAATGAGTATTTAGTCTGCGCACCTTGATATTCACATGTTAACTTTGTCATTTTTATCTAGTGTCTAGTTCTCATTTACTCTTCTATCATCTCATATCTAATTAATTAGGTAACAGTTAATTAGTGTTTAAATACATAACATTTAAAAGGAAGCAATACTTATAATTATCCTTGTGCACATTACACCTATAACTCAAAGCCAATTAACAAAGCAGCAATAGAAAACTATGTCCATGTTAATATGGTAGACAGTATGTATTTGTGCATAATTCTATAAGGATACCATGTGTTGTGATTTCTACTTGAATGAAGTTTGATGAAACAGTTGATAGTTAGTGCTAGACAGCCAAATGAAATTAACTTAGGTAAATGGAAATAGAATGACCCCATCCAATTGCAAAATGAATATTTATGTGGCTTTTACATGATAGCAGGCTTACAGCCATGAGACTTCTTTGAAGCTTAAATGTCACAGTATATGTAGCATATTACCCAATAGCTCTATCTCACATTTCATTCATGTTGATTTAGGCAAGTTCATATTTCTCATTTACCCTTGTATCGTCTCATATTACTCATTGCATTCCCCGGAAGCACATTTTCCTGAGGAGTTTTGTCAAATAGTTCACTTGCATTATAAATGCTTTCATATTTTACATGTTTGCCTACGAGAACAATCACCATGAGCTCTGACAGAATATAAATGCTTGCTGGCAGAAAATAGGTTTCTACTGCATTCTTTTGTCTATCTCTGTGCAAATCAAAATTTGTATTCTGCTATGGTAAATTCTCTAGTGCATTAGGTACTTTAAAGCACAATTTTTTAGATGTTGCTCATGTTCCAGGTTTGATTCTTTTTGGGGGTTATAACTACCTACTGTTGTATTAGTTTCCCATTTTTACTTCTACAAATGAATGAATATATAAACAAATAATCATATATAATAGTTTTTCTTTGATGAGTTTTCTCAAACAGTTCACCTATTTTCTCTATGCTCCCATTGTTTGCATTTATGCCTACGAGGACAATAACCACAACTTTTAACAAAATCCCTCTATTCTTTATGCTTTGATGACAACATAAAAGCTCAAAGCAATACACTGTTAACTCATTCTTCGAAAGCTCTCATTATCGCACATGTTGACATAATTTTGGTTCCAAAGCTCTCTTTATGGGACCGTTTTACAGTAATCAAAAATATACAAATTTTTCTAATTAGTCTTTAAGTACATAGCAATTAAAAGAAAGAAATAATTACAATTATCCTTGTGTACATTTGAACTATTAATCAAAGGAAATTAACAAACTAGCACTAGAAAACCATGTACGTGTTAATGTGTTAGATAGCATGTATTTGTGCATAGGTGTATATGGATGCTATGAGTTGTGATTTGTTCCATTATGTAGCACTTACTATTACTTGTGCAATCAAGCCACATGCAAGTAGAATTCATAATTCATGGCATCCAAATACACTCAAGGACAAATACTAATCAAGGTTGTTGGCATCCTGATAACAAAGATGATGAGATACACCCAATTAATGTATGTCACAACATCTTATTGGATGAAGATGATTTGGATAGGGAGGTTACAAATGAGAATCGTTATTGGTGTGTGAATAATGTTGTTTTTGAAGACTTGTGAAGAAAATTGCATGCCAATACTATTAGTTAAATAATTAGGCAGCTGCTAATTAGTCTTTAAGTGCATAATAATTAAACAAAGAAATAATTACAATTATCCTTGTGTACATTTGAATTGTTGATCAAAGGCAATTAACAAACTAGCACTTGAAAACCATGTGTGTGTTAATATGTTGGATAACATGTACTTGTGCATAGGTGTATGTGGATGCTATGAGTTGTGATTTTTGTTTGCATGTAGCTAGTTTAAACATTTAATAATTAGTGTTGGATAATGGAATGAAATGAACTTGGGCAAATGGAAATACAATGACCCCATGGAGTTGGAACATCAATGTTTATGTGGCTTTAACATGATAGCATATTTGCATACATGAGACTTATTTGAATCTCAAATGTCATACTGTATGTGGCGTATTAGCTAATTGGCTTAACATGATAGCTTTCAAACAAGTTAATTCAGTGATCAATCAAGCTAATTGACTGATGAATTAATTGTGTTGAGTGGTTAATCATAGTTAATTATTAGTCATCTTTATCCTCCAAATTAGTTGAATCAATCTTGCCTATTCACATTGACAGATACACAATCTTTCTGACCATTTTCCCTGCTTTTAATAAAATAGGAGCTTTAGAACAGGATATATACATTCATCTAAGCATGATAAGACATGGATTTAATAAATAAAAGTAGCAATTTGTTACCTTGAGTAACTTGTCTCTTGGTGTTCATTCAATGAGCACAGGAACTTTTGCTCTGTCACTGTAAACGTCCCCTTTGTATTAATAAAAGTTGTCAGTTTTGAAATCTATGCCTCTGCTTAAATTTATTTGTATATGGAGTAACATTGTTTTCAAATGCATGACTAATAATAACACATATATTAAAAAACTTTGAATCAAAATACACAAATCATTAAAAAAATAATATTTCCCTCTTTGCCTTATATTGTTACAGATAGAGCTTCTTTTCAATGATCATATGTATACCTCACATATTCCTAGCCTAACTGTATTAACTTAGAGAGTCTTGAGAAATTGCCAGAAGAGCCGACTATTTTCATCTTTGCATAGGCATCCACTGTATTCCACACTATATTATTGTTCATATGTTCGTGTAACTTTATTTTAAAGCATTTGAACACACAATGCTTCACAATCATTGCAGCTTGCAAGTGAATTCAAATTTTTTTAAGACATATACAAAGAATAGATAACAGATGGCTTAAAATATGCATATATTCAATCTTTAAAATCATAGAATTGATTGGTATGTGTGAAATGCTCATGGTCTACTATTTGACTAGGAAGTTTTTCAAGCATTTGAAGACTAAAGCTTTTCCTTCGGCTTTCTAGCACTCACTTGGATAAACTGTTTTGTATAGTCTGAATTTTATTCGCTCCTAGCGTTAAGGCAGGAATACTTATGCATTTGCCCATAATGCTTTTAACCGGTAGCATCGACCAATCACATTTCACCATTTAACATATTACTTATTTTTTTGTATAGTTTGAATTTGGAGAGCTATTTTTTATATTGGAAAATTAGCATTTATCTATTTTCCTATTCGTCCGAGTAGCTTTATAAATCATTTTCATCTTAAAAATTCGGGAAAATGCAAATGCATAAATTGATTAAATAAATTTAAGCAAAGGCATAGTTTTAAAACTAGCGGCTAGAGGTACGTAATCCATGAACGCAGATTAAATGCATTAAAATATCAGGAAAATGCGAGTGCATAGATTGATTAAATAAATTTAAGCAAAGGCATAGTTTATAAAACTAGCGGGTAGACGTACGTAATGCATGAATACAAATTAAATGCATTAAATGGCATCTGGCTTGAGGTGAAGGCGCTGGAATGGCTTGGTGGCCACACGTGGCAAGGGTACTTTGGTCATTTAATATAGAGTTAAGCCACTTGCTATGCATCTCTATTACTTTGCATGTGTTGTTCTTGTGTTCTATAGGCGCATGTTCTGAGGAAGAGTTTGTAGCAACTGAGCAGGAGATGTTATAGTTGTAGAGTCCAGATCCAGAAATGAGTTACTTGAGGTGATAATTTGTTAATTTTCAGAGTTTCATTACATTAAAGTTCATAATGAAGTTGTGTTTCATAGTGCTTTACTTGGACTATCACTATCACTTTGTGTGTGATGTTTCGGTGCATGTATGTATCCATGTCTCTATGTACATATGCATCTATCTATGTGCATATCTATGTAAACATTTGTAGATGCATGTATGCATGTATGCATATGTCTCTGGATATATCTATGCATATATGTATTTATGCATATATGTATGTGTCTATAGATGCATCTATGTGTATATGCATGCATGCATGTATGTTTATGTCCATACATGCATTTATATGTGTCTACATAGATGCATATGTGCATATGTATACATATGTATATATATATATGTGTGTGTCTATATGTCTTTTCTACGAAAGAGTTTGCAGTGGCAGGGCAAAGGTTGTCATGGATCCAAAAAGGACACTCGTAGACAAGTTACTTCAAGCAATAAATAGTTATTTTTGTCAGTTTTCTTTCATTTTAGAGTCTATAGGCAGATTGGGTTTCACAGTGCTCAGCCTACACTAATCTTCATAGACTGGTTCCTTGGATGAACAATTGTCTTTTGTCCAGTGTACAATATGGGAGCTTAACAATAACTTGGTGCTTATGAGTCCTCTAAAGATTACATATCTTCAATCACTGCAGAACTGTTCCACAGTGCAAGCTTTAGAGCCATTGTGCTGTTAGCATGTGCCATAATGGGACCTTTGGAAGAATATGTGGACAATGTGTTGAGAAGGCTTTATAAATTGTCAGGAAAATGCAATTTACAGATATAAGCCTAAACTCCACAATTGCTTTCAACTTTCTCGTTGTCATTAAAGCATAAAGGAAAGAGGAATTTTTCCAAACTTCTAATTTATGTACTTTTGAATGATAATTCACCTTATTATTTAATGAATCAAATTATCTTAATTAATTAATCTTCTTTTCCCTTCTATCATTTCATATCTAATTAATTAGGTAACTGTTAAATAGTATTTACATTCATAATAATTAAAACAAAGAAATAATTATAACTATCCTTGTGCACATTTGACCGATCAATCAAAGTCACTTAATAAATCTGATTCCACCTGTTTACTGATAGTATTGGTATGCAATTTCCTTGAGAAGTCTTGAAAAAGAGGATTACTCACACACCAATAAGGATTCTCATTTATAACGTCCCTATCCAAATCATCTTCATTGAATAAGATGTTGTGGCATACATTAATTGGATGTATCTCATCATCTTTCTTATCAGGATGCCAACAACCTTGGTTTGTATTTCTCCTTGAGTGTATCTTAAAGAGCTTATGCCACAATTGCAATAACAGAATTACACTAATGCATAGATATGCAAAATATGTTCTATATTATAAGGTACACAAATAACAATAAGTATTTTAAAATTATAAAATGCAATTTGCATTATAAGCAACAAAAGTTCTTACTTAGGTTCTTTTTTGTCGAAATGAATCTACATAAGAATTATGTTTTCTTTTTATGAATAACATAGTATATGTCACTTACTGTACTCATTTGTCTAGATTGTCCTTGTAACAGCGATCGGTGCTTTCAAGTCTATTTAAACAATCCTTTGTACATTGCTGCAAGTATACTTGATCATCCAATAGCACATTGCAAGGTCAGCTTTCCAAATTGTCTTTCTGCTTTTCTTGAAATGCAATTGAAATTTTTCAATATAATGACTACATAAAGTTCTGTTTCATGTTTTCATTTTGCCATCTTGTATTCCTCATCTCTCTTGTTCCATTTTCGTAGACATGCTACTATTGCAATCAAATGTGTAAAGCATTTATGTCCAAAGAAATTAGAAACAGGAGTGGCAATATGTTACACAACCTTGTGTTATACATTTATAACAGTTTTTGAATTGCATTTCAAGAAAAGCAGAAACTAAATTTTTATTCATATTATTTCATCTATGGAATTTACAGCTTTTGCAATAATTATTAGAGACATTGAGTTCAATGTTGAATAGTTATATTGTTCATGTCATGACTTCAACATTTCTTTTCTTATGTTGCTTAGTTTTTGATAGACCTCTATGCTCTTCCTTGATGTTGTTATGCAATCAATGGTCTGAACATTCAAGATATTGGAATACTGTGCCCACTTCTACCCCACAAGACAATGCATATATGTTTCTTTCACCCATTACATGTCAAATTGCATTATCTGACAAAGTTAACATGCAAAAACCAAAGTGTCCATTATGAATACTTATTGCATTCCATGGGACCACATTTCTTTGAGGAGTTTTTTTGAACAGTTCGCTTCCCTTGTATATGCTTCCATATTTTTCATATGTGCCTATGAGCACATTAACTATAACAGTTCACAAAATTCCTTTATCCTTTATGCTTTCACCATAGCAAAAAAGCTCAAAGCAATTGTAGAGCTTAGGTTTAGAGAACACGGGCTTACAAAACACAAAAAACAACACACACAAAGTAATAGATATGCATAGCAAGTGGCTTAACTCTATATTAAATGACCAAAGTACCCTGCCCATGTGTGGCCACCAAGCCATTGCAGCGCGTTCACCTCCAGCCAGATGCCATTTAATGCATTTAATTTGCATTCATGCATTGTGCTCGCATTTTCCTGATATTTTAATGCATTTAATCTGCATTCATGGATTACGTACCTCTAGCTGCCAGTTTTAAAACTATGCCTTTGCTTAAATTTATTTAATCAATTTATGCATTCGCATTTTCCTGGATTTTTAAGACGAAAATGATTTATAAAGCTACTCAGATGAATAGGAAAATAGATAAATGCTAATTTTCCAATATAAAAAATAGCTCTCCAAATTCAAACTATACAAAAAAATAAGTAATATGTTAAATGGTGAAATGTGATTGGGCGATGCTACCAGTTAAAAGCATTCCAGGCAAATGCATAGGAAAATTAAAAATGGGTTCACAGGAAATAGCTTTTGATTCTGAATCCATATGCATTGTTTGATTAAAACTAGTGGCTGAAGGTACATAATTCATTGATGCAAAATCAATGCATTCAATGGAATCTGACTAAAGGGGAGACTGTTTGGATTGCTAATTAGTCTTTCAATATATAACAAGGTTCAAGGAGAAAACTCTCATTATCGCACACATTGACATAATTTTGGTTCCAAAGCTCTCTTTATGGGACCGCTTTGCAGTAATCAAAAATACACAAACTTTACAGGGCTCACATGCACGAAGTAAAATGGACAAGATGGTTTCTACATAATTCCCATCAAACGCAGATGAAACCTTCTCATTTCAACAAGAAATTCGAATAGATAATACTAAAAGTAGTTTAAAATACGAATTTATAATCAAAGTATAAGAATGCCTTAGCTACAATTGCAGAGTTTAGGTTTACATTGTTCCAAACTTCTCATTATGGCATAGGTTAACAACACATTGGTTCTAAAGCTCTCTCTATGAGACAGCTCTACAACAATTGAAGATATATAGTCTTTATACGGCTCACATGCAGTCAACAGAATAGACAAAAGGGCTTCTACATAATCCCTTTCAAACCACATTTCATGGATCCACATTTATTCGACGACTTTTGTCAAATAGTTCACTTGCCTTTTGTATGCTTCCATTTTTTGCATACGTGCCTATGAGGACAATACCTATGACATTTCACAAAATTCTTCTATTTACATGCTTCCATGCATCCTGCCCATAGGTACACATATACATGCATCCATGTGTACTACAATACATGCATCTATATATACATGCACGCATGGATATATGTATCTATGCAACTTCATATGCAATCCATGGATATTTCCATACATGCATATTTAAGCATTTATGTATCCAACTATGCATGTATCTATCTATCCGTGTAACTATGTTTCTATGTATTCTTCTACCTATAGATGCATCCACACATATATGTATTTGTGCTTCTATGTGCATATGTATACAGGCATCTATCCATATATGTGTCGATGTATCTATGGATACATCTATTCATAGATACATGTATCTATGCATCTATGGATACCATGATGGATGTCCACATCCGTGTATCTATGGATACATGTATCAAGTAGCTTGTTTCTGGGTCTTAACTCTGCAGCAACAACATCTCCTGTGACTACACAGATCTGCAGAATAACAGAAATGAAATGCTCAAAGTAATTGCAATGCATCTCTAGTCACTTAAATCTATATTCCATGACAAATCCACATGCCATTTAATGCATTCACTTTGAAACACAAACAACAAAATAGATAAATACCAGTTTCCAAATAAAAAAAATAACTTTTGAAACATCAACTTCCAGAATTAAATAGCAATATGCACAAAGTGATCATATTACCCTAACTAGATGACTATGAAGCACATGTTACCTATGCGATCTAAAATCTAAAGATACTAAGATATGCAATTGCTTATTGCCTCAAGCACTGAGTGCACCCGATATGCACTACCATTCACATTTTCTTAATTTCATGATCTAAAAACTCAAGGATCTCAACACCTTGTTGTGTACGACAAAGAGTAAGGAATGGGCCTTGAGCTTTTCTTCTGTGTATCTATCTAGACAATCAGCCCTATGATGATTTTATAAAGCATAACCAATAAAAAACTGGCAATTGCTCCACCCTATGATGAAAGAAATGATGACTTCATAGGCTTTTTATTCCATTCATTTGAATTTCCAGGCTTCAATATCTTTTCTTCCCGTTTCAAATACATTTTATAATCTACTTATATCCTTTCCTTGTATCACACCAATGCCTTCCATTCCTTTCTTCTTTACATCCACCTGCCTCATTCATATTTTTATATCTTGCATTTATTTTTCTATGTACAGCTGAAAATTGTTAAATTCATACCATTTCCACTCCATTCATTTTCAAATTCAGGTTTCCATATCCATATACACCTATGCACAAGTACATGTTATCCAACATATTAACACACACATGGTTTTCTAGTGCTAGTTTGTCAATTGCCTTTGATCAACAGTTCAAATGTACACAAGGATAATTGTAATTATTTCTTTGTTTTAATTATTATGTACTTAAAGACTAATTATGTCAACATGTACGATAATTACATGCACACATATATACATGCATACCTCTATGCATGGATGCATAGAAATACTATGTTTCATGGGATTTTTAAAGAGTTCACTTGCTTTCTCTATGCTTCCATATTTTGCATGTGTGCCTATGAGGACAATAACCACAATATTTGACAATACCCCTTTATCCTTTATGACAACACTTTCATTCCAAAGCTCTCTTTATGGGACAGCTGTGCATTGCCTCTGAGACTCAGATGAAAGATTTGAATGGATAACACTTAAAATGATCTAAACTATGATTTTATAATCAAAGTATCCAAATGCATTGCAGCAATGTGACACCCAACTTCCATTTAAGATGTACAATGAAAGTAAACAGAAGGAAAAATGCATTTGCTTCAAAGTTTATAAAGCAATTTCAACACATTCTCTAGCCATTGTCCAGAATATGGTTTTCTACCAGCATACTCCTTGAACCTTCTTTAGGTCTTACTATTATTTTGTTAATTGACTTTGATTGAAAGGTGAAAATGTGAAATGTGGCCAAGGATAATTATACTTATTTCTCTCTTTTAATTGTTATATATTCAAAGACTAATTAGAAATCCAAACAGCCTCCTCTTTAGTCAGATGCCATTCAATGCATTGATTTTGCATCAATGAATTATGTACCTTCAGCTATGCTTTCAAAGAATAAGTTGACAGTGTGTTGCTTTGAGCTTTTCCATTGTCATCAAAGCATAAAGGATAGAGGGATTTTGTTAAAAATTGTGGTTATTGTCCTCATAGGCATAAATGCAAACAATGGGAGCATACAGAAAACAGGTGAACTGTTTGACAAAACTTGTCAAAGAAATACTATTATATATGATTATTTGTTTATATATTCATTCATTTCTAGAACAAAAAATGGGAAACTAATACAACAGTAGGTAGTTATAACCCGCGAAAAGAATCAAACCTGGAACAAGAGCAACATCCAAAAAATTGTGCTTTAAAGTACCTAATGCACTAGAGAATTTACCATAGCAGAATACAAATTTTCATTTGCACAGGGATAGACAAAACAATGCAGTAGAAACCTATTTTATGCCAGCAAGCATTTAAATTCTGTCAGATGTCGTGGTTATTGTTCTCATAGGCAGACATGTAAAATATGAAAGCATTTATAAGGCAAGTGAACTGTTTTACAAAACTCCTCAGGAAAATGTGCTTCCGGGGAATGCAATGAGTAATATGTCTCTTTTACTACATGTCATTGTCTATCTATGTATCCTCAGATACAACCATCCATATATTGATTCATGTATATATGTGACTATGTATACATGTACCTATTAGTATATGTAGAGATGTTTCTATCGATACATGTAGACATTAGTATATGCATTTATGCATCTTTGAATACTATGCATGGATACATGTATGTATGCATATATGGATTCTATGCATGCCTACATGTGTATCATGTATCACAACAACATTTGTACCATACAGAACAAAGAAAGATATGAACAAAATATTGCACTTATGCAGTCAAACAGAGGGCTTTCTAGATAATTATACAGTGATGCACACATTCATGCTCTCCAACATATTAACATGCACATGGTTTTCTACTGCTACTTTGTTATTTCGCTTTCATTGACAGCTAATATGTATAGAAGCATAATTGTATTTATTTCTTTCTTTTTATTTCTGTGTATTTAAACACTAGATAGCAGCTACCTAATTAGTTACATATCAGATCAAACAAGGGTAAATGAGAAATATGGAACTGACTAGATTGACATGAGTCGAATGTCACCTGGTCCTATTAGCTGATACGCTATGATTACTGTCACGTTTTAGCATCTAACAAGTCTCATGGCTCCAAACCTGGTATCATCTAAAAGCCACATAAATATTCAGTTTCCAACCTGATCGGGTCATTCTATACTTACTATTAATTGTTTAATACAACTACATGCAAGTAGAAATCACAACTCATGACATCCTTATACACTTATGCACAAATACATGCTCTCTAACATATTAACATGCACATGGTTTTCCATTGCTACTTTGTTAATTGGCTTTGATTTATAACTGAAATATGCACAACAATAATTATCATTATTTCTTTCTTTTAATTATTATGTATTTAAAGACTAATTAACAGCTACCTAATTAATTACATATGCATTTTTACAAGGGTAAATGAGCACTAGAAACTCGATAACAATGACACAGTTAACATGCCAGTATCAAGGTGTTCGGTCTAAATACCCATTGATTACAATATGCTAAACATATTTCAATTTTATATGGTTCCGTATATGCATATATAAATATCTCTTTTTCTTCATCTCATTATGTATCTGTGTATCCATAGATGCAATCATGCATATATCAATTTATGCATATATCTCACCATCTCTTTATGCATCTGTCTATATATGTATGGATGTATCTATGGCTACATGTATACATCAATTTATGCATATATGCACCTATGAATTGCATGCACACATCCATGTATATATGCATCTATCGATATCTTGCATGGATACATGTATATATGCATGTATGGACTCATGCACCTATGTATATGTCTTTTTCTTTTCCCATTTGCAGATGCATATATGCATATTTCTACACATCCATGTATCTGCACAACTCTCTCTGTAACATATCTATCTATGTCTGTATACATGTGTCTATGCATCCATCTATACATGTGTGCATGTACAACATGCACATATGCATTTGTGCACCTATGCTGGCCACTCATGGCCACCAAACCATACCAGCACCTTCCCCACCAGCCAGATGCCATTTAATGCATTTGCTTCAATTATTTTGACCTCTCTATGTGTTCGCATTTTCCTGATATTTCAATGCATTTAATTTGCACTCATGGATTGCATACCTCTACTCGCCAGTTTTATAAACTATTTCCTTAAATTTATTTAATCAATCTATGCGATCTCATTTCACTGATTTTCTATAACAATAATGATTTATAAAGCTATTTTGATAAATAGAAACAGATAAATGCTAATTTTCCAATATAAAAAAATCAAAAGTTGTATGTTGACATACAATCATGCATATTGTCCATACATGCATATATGCATATATTCCTTCATCCATATTTCCATGTGTATATGAATACATCCTTCCATGTAACATATGCATTTGTATCTATATGCAAATATGCATGGATCCATGTATACATGTATTCATTTCTCCATTTGTCCATGTAGTTCTGTCTTCTGTGTATACATGTGTCTGTCGATGCATCCATGCATATATCTGTGAATAGCTCTACGTATTTCTCTGTCCATGCATTTATTGTTTTCTAATGCATCAGCATTTTCATTTTTTTAGTTTCATGACCTTCCATATTTATTGTTTTCATTTTGTGTTTTTTAACAAGTTTTTGGTAATGCTAATCCGTCTTGATGTATTTGTTTGCATTTCTACTAGAGACGGTCTAATCACTCCAATGGTTACATATAAGATGTTGGCTGCTCAAAAACAAAATGTACATATATTTACATATTTTAAATCTACATTAGCTTGGGTGATTTCTAATACATAAGTAGGGTGTTTATAGGAGCTTGTAGTTAGTTTATTATCATCATATTTTGAATTTTGTTCTTCTTGGAGACTTTTAGAGCTTGTCTCTTGAAAGTGACTTACTATTATCAAGTATTTGTAGTATATTTCTTACTTTATTGTTTTATTGTGCAATTTGATTCATTACAAGTGGTATTACAGAATAATATTGGCACTATGAAGACAAGAAAAAATGATATATGTTATTTTAGAGTTCATTTTAGGAAGTGTATATCTCTCTAATTTGATAAATATTTTATTGGTTTTCAAATATTTTTCAAGGTCATATTCAAGTTATTGCAATATAAATTCTAAGGTAATATCCTTAAATATCATTATATTTTTATAGCTACTCTTCTCTTGTCGCATTTTGAGGAAGCTCAAGGATCTCGGCACCTTATTCAGTACGAAGGAGAGTGAGAAATGGGACATGAGCCTTTTTTCTGTCTTTGTATCAAGACACTCAGCCCTATGATGATTTTAAAAAGCATAACCAATAACAAACTAGACATTCTTCCACCCTTTGTTGGAAGAAATGATCACTTCATACCCTATCGATTCCATTCATTTCCATTTCTACCCTTGCACGTCCTTTCTTCTCAAATCAAATACATTTCAAAATCCATTTATATGCTTGCCTTGGATCACACAAATCTGTTGCATTCCCTTTTTCATTCAATCCAGCTCCCTCATTCAAATTTTTATTTCTTGCATTTAATTTTAAGCGTATAACTAAAAAATGATAAACTCGTAACATTTACATTCCATTCATTCTCATATCCACTCTTGCATATCCTTTCCTCCCATATCAAATACTTTTCATAACTTATTCATATACCTTACTTGCATCTCATCATTCTCTCAATTCCCTCTCTTTGTTGCACATGCATAACTCATTCTTCTTTTTTACCCTCACATATCTTTATCTATCTATACCTCAAATATACCTTCATCCATCACAACAAAATTCACACCATACCAAACAAAGAAAAATATGAAGAAAATATCAAGGTTATGCAATTAAACACTGAGGGCTTCCAAAATAACTATCATAACATAGAGTTGTATTCAACAGTTCTTTTCAAAACATCTTTTCTAAATCTTGTTTATTATAGATCCCTAAAAGCGTGTATGACAGTTTCTTAAAGGCTAAAATGTGTAATCAGATTTGACAAAAATTTACATGTATCCATGCATTCAAATGCATCATTAGATATCCTTTATACACTTGTTCAAAAAACAATAATGTATATGTTTCAAATGCAAATTGTTTCTGACATTTCTAACTTTATGCACATAGGCATATATAGATTCTTGTTTACGTACCAAATTACATGGACACATGTACACATCCATGCATGCACAAATGTTTACATGGATCCATATATTTATGCATTCCTTCCATATATGCATTGGTGATAAGTAGTTCATTTTTCCTATTTTCTTTCGTTTACTACTGCAAATGCAAGTTGAGTCTCACTGTGCTTTGATGCATTTAGAATGCTTTGATTATAAATTTCTATTTCTAATCGATTTTAGTGTTTTCCATTCAAATTTCTCGTTCAGATGTCAAGGATTCTTTTCACTCTTCTATGCATTCTGAGCACATGGATGCATGTGTACATGCATGCATGTATACATAGATGGCTCAAGCATTCTTACAAATCTTTAAGATTATTTCCATTTAATAATTCAAACAAAAAAATAATACATTTTTGCTTCCTGAATAAGATCATAAAGGACATTTGTTACTGCAAATGTATACATACACACATGTAGAAATACAAGTATTCATTGGTATATCTATCAAAAAGTCCACGTATTTATTATTTTCATAGTATATGCATAACAACTTCTACTTTGTTTTCTCTGACTCTTGTATCCTTAAATATCATTATATATTTATATCTATTATTCTCTTGTCGCATTTCGAGGAAGCTCAAGGATCTCTGCACCTTGTTCAGTACAAAGGAGAGTGAGAAATGGGACATGAGTCTTTTTTCTGTGTTTGTATTCAGACACTCAGCCCTATGATGATTTTAAAAAGCATAACCAATAACAAACTAGACATTCTTCCACCCTTTGTTGGAAGAAATGATCACTTCATACCCTATCAATTCCATTCATTTCCATTTCTACCCTTGCACGTCCTTTCTTCTCAAATCAAATACATTTCAAAATCCATTTATATGCTTGCCTTGCATCACACCAATCTGTTGCATTCCCTTTTTCATTCAATCCAGCTCCCTCATTCAAATTTTTATTTCTTGCATTTAATTTTAAGCATGTAACTCAAAAATGATAAATTCCTACCATTTACATTCCATTCATTCTCATATCCAAGCTCGCATATCCTTGCCTCCCATATCAAATACTTTTCATAAGGCATTCATATACCTTACTTGCATCTCATCATTCTCTCAATTCCCTCTCTTTGTTGCACTTACATAGCTCATTCTTCTTTATTACCCTTACATAGCTTTATCTATCTATAGCTCAAATATACCTTCATCCATCACAAAAAAATTCACACCATACCATACAGAGGAAAAAATGAAGCAAATATCAAGGTTATGCAATTAAACACTGAGGGCTTTCAAAATAACTATCATAACATACAGTTGTATTCAAGAGTTCTTTTCAAAACATTTTTTCTAAATCTTGTTTATTACAGATAACTAAGAGCATGTATGACAGTTTCTTGGAGACTAAAATGTATCATCAGATTTAACAAATATTTACATGTATACATGCATTCAAATGCATCATTAGATATCCTTTATACACTTGTTCAAAAAACAATAATGTATTATTCTTTTGTTTCGATCATAAATGTTTTTTATATATCTTTCAAATGCAAATTGTTTCTGACATTTCTAACTTTATGCACGCAGGAAGATATAGATTCTTGTTTACATACCAAATTACATGGGCACATGTACACATTGTTGCATGCATAAATGTTTGCATTGATCGATATATTTATGCATTCCTTCGATATATGCATTGCTTATAAATAATTAATCTTTCCTGTTTTCTTTCATTTAATACTGCAAATGCAAATTGTTTCTGACATTTCTAACTTTATGCATGCAGGCATATATAGATTCTTGTTTACATACCAAATTACATGGACACATGTACACATCCATGCATGTATAAATGTTTACATGGATCCATATTTTTATGCTTCCCTTCGATATATGCATTGCTAATAAGTAGTTTTTTTCTATTTTCTTTCATTTAATACTGCAAATGCAAGTTGAGTCTCATCGTGCTTTCAGACTCGTTCAAATGTCGGGGATGATTTTCACTCTTGTGTGCATTATGTGCACATTGATACATGTATACATAGATGCCTCAAGCATTGTTACAAATGTTTCTCTCTCAATAATTTCAATGCAAAGTGCTATAAACATGTGAATTATTTAAGTGTAGCTACATTTTATCTCAGGTAATAAGGTTCTTTATATCTTTGCAAATTATTTTTTGTTTAATATATATACACAAAAATATTTGTTCGTATTACATAAACAAGTTTAAGATCTTATTTATAACAAAATCAATAGCTTTCTAGTGATTCATCTAAGAATTTATTGTAATATTTATTTGACTTATTACATTTTAATAAATCAAATTATTACATTTTATTTTGAATGCAAAGTGCTATAAACATATCAATTATTTTAGTGTAGCTACATTTTATATTACGTAATAAGGTTCTTTATATCTTTGCAAATTATTTTTTGTTTAATATATATACACAAAAATATCTATTTGTATTACATAAACAAGATTAAAATCTTATTTATAATAAAATCAATAGCTTTCTAGTGATTCATCTAAGAATTTATTGTAATATAATTACATTGTTCTATACACAAAAATATGTTTTCGTATTACATAAACAAGATTAAAATCTTATTTCTAATAAAATCAATAGCTTTATATAGAACTAACTTTCATATTACATTAAAAAAAAGATTGATTGATCTTAGAAAAGTTTACAAATAGACATTACACTAGCACACTAAACATAATTTTATTTACAAATAGACATAGAAGCAAAAAAAAGAGGTATGGTAAACTTTGTTTGGACATGCATATAGATATGTGTCTATATGCAATAATGCGGGGACATGTAAAGAATGCAATATTTTTTGGTGTCTGGACACATGTTTTTGTAAATTGTTGCAAATGATATTTGATGCTTTAGAAATATTCCTACATCAAAACTTTGTTGGAATTGAAATGACTAATGAATTTATGGGGCGAAAGGTTTATTAAAAAAAAAAATTAAAAATTGTGCATTGTTCATAAGTAGTTTATTTCTCCTGTTTTCTTTCATTTAATACTGCAAATGCAAGTTGAGTCTCCTCGTGCTTTAAGACTTGTTCAGATGCCGAAGATGCTTTTCACTCTTCTATGCATTATCTGCACGTGGATAAATGTATACATGCATGCATGTATACACAAATGACTCAAGCATTGTTACAAACATTTAAGATTACTTGCATTTAATAATTTAAACAAAACAAGAATACATTTTTTCTTCCTGAATAAGATCATAAAGGATGTTTCTTGTTGAAAATGTATACAGACTCATAAAAATACAAGTATTCATTGGTATATCTATAAAAAAGTCCACGTATACATGGTACCCAAAAATACAATTTTGCATGCATCCATCGACACATGTCAACTGTTCAAATCTCTCTATGGACCACATTTCCCATGGACCCTAAACATTCCACGCATTAATGCACCATTGCAAATTATTTCAAACTTTCCTACCTAAATTTAATACATTTATATTCCTATCTCCTATCTAATTACTTTTTCTCACTCATAGCTAGATGCTTTTTACCTCTTGGCAGGAACTCGACGCTTGCGTCACTTGTTTTAATATATAATGATATTACATGTAAATATAATGTTGTTTTAAATAGATAAATCATTTAATAATAGTGATGGGAGAAATTTTTAATTGGATTTAATTTGAGATTTTTAAAGGAGTTGGTATAGCACTTATTTTGATATAGTCGAGAAGAGATAAGATGTTTATATGATTTATGGTGTGATGTCAATTTTGATTTTTTGAGTTGTTGAGATGTGACAAAGAATTAGAAATTACAAATCAGAATTAGATCAATGATTTTAAAAGAGATATTCTAAATGTTTTGACGTCTTAGACTGGATTGTGCATATGATAGTTTATATTCTATTGAATTTTACTTTTGATATTGCAGAAGTTGTTCAATTGTATTTCTAGCTTTGTTTAAGGAATTGATGGTGCTAAAAAGCACCTTTAAGGTTTCTTATAAACAAAGAGAAGACCATTAACTTTTTTAATGGTTATCAAGTCATGTTGTCAATGTAATAATTTTAAAAACATGTCAAGCAAAAATATAAGAATGTTGATACAACTATGATTGAATCTGAATATAAATACTTGTGTTTTAATAATCCATTATTAAAATGGCCTTGAATGATGTCCTTAAATATGAGTTCTAGATAAACAACTAAAAACCTTTAATATACTAGTCAACAATAACATTTATAATCTTAAAATGTCACATACAAAGACATAAAATTTGAAATTTTAAACATAAAAAATAAACCATATGAATAACTTAATTTAGAAAAATAAAAGACTCTAAAAAAACCATCTTATTATGGAACAATAAATCTTACATATAAAATAATTCAAAATGAAAATTGATTGATGTAGCAAAATAATCAAATTAAATACGAAAAATCATATATGTATTAAAAATATAAAAATATCCACTTTTATCCTCTATAATTATTAAAATTAATCTTAACAATCAAATCAAATACCATTTAAAAGTAAACATAAGATGTCTTGCACACATAAAATCAATTTTTGATTCTAATATCAAGAACTTGTTTTCATTGATATCTACTACCTACATTCAAAGATGAACATAGTGTTGGTAAACACCATTTAGTAATTTGCTAGGCAAGAATTGTTCTTCTTTGGTCAAAACCCTGTTATTGAAATAACATATGAAATAATGTTCAAAGATAATAGGCAATTAAATGTAATGTACCTAGAAAGTTGGTGCATGGTTGATTTCATTCTCTTGTCACGATGAAAGTGTAACCAAACTTTCATGCTAGATTCCTAACATACTTAGTAATTCCTAGATAATCATAATGAATTGGGGTATGTCCTTTTATATCAAACACACTAGCATGTAGTTTGAAATATTTCATGCTTTAGTTGACTCATGATAGCTAATTAGAAAGGGGGGAATGAGCTCAATTATGATTTTAAATTTAGAATTCTAAAGGTCAACTTTATGCTTCTAGATCTAGCCTTGATCAATTTCACACTCAAAAGATTGATCCTTGGAGATGTGTGAAGATGAGGTCAAGTTATAATCAAGTGTTATTTTCCAACTTCTATGCAAGAATA
This sequence comes from Sequoia sempervirens, assembly GCA_007258455.2. Lineage (NCBI taxonomy): Eukaryota > Viridiplantae > Streptophyta > Pinopsida > Cupressales > Cupressaceae > Sequoia > Sequoia sempervirens. Next base: position 170,136,563 of record VDFB02358134.1, on the reverse strand, counting down.
TGTCTTTTTTCATGTTAATCATCGTATTAGGGACAACCCTATCAAAATAGACCCAAAACAAAATGGAAAAGTAAAGGGTATGCATTTTTCACTATTAGTTTCTACCACATTAAATAACATGTGAACTACTATAAGGATGCATGTCAAATTAAAACAAGTAATCAACATAAATTTCAAAATTTATAAGCTAATAAAATGATATGAATAAACATGTTGACTCTATGAAGTCTTTTCATTATGAGAACTACATTTGAAAACCTACGACCATGGAAGAAAAAGTTTCAATGAGTAGCATCTATCAATCATTTAGAACTAGGAAAAACCACAACTACTAAAACTATCTATGAATAAAAATAAAAAGTGAAAAGCAAAGGTGCAATGACCTCACATAGAAAGGAAATAAGGAATCTACCTAGAGTAGAAATAGGATTTTTTTTGAAAAGTAATAATGACTCTTCTTAGTATAGGAATATTATTGCATATAAAATGGAAATAAGGCTCTATCTAGAATATAAATAATCATCATAACCATGATCTCATCAGTATAATCATAGTAATTAAAGGAGAATTAATGATATAATATCCCCCTTTAGTTGGTTGCATACAATTGATGTAATGAATTGCAAAAGAAGAGAAAATATATGGTTGTGTAAAACTCAAAAATCATGTAAGGATGTGTATCCCCAAAAAACTTAAGACAACTTAAAAGGATCAAGACATGAAACTATGCTCCTCCTCTATTGTGAGGGGATCCCTTTATTAAAGATCTATGATAGTATTATACATGTGATGGCATATACAAGTTTATTCACACATATGGAAAATCTTGTTCTAAAAAAAAAAAACTAATCATTCAATTTGCACAAAGAAAAGATAATAAACTATTTAGATGAACTGAGACTAGATTTATTCCTTGTAGTGTTGATTTATTACAAAATATGAATCTAGTTGAAATAAGAAAATAATCAAACAATAATGACTAATTCCTTTAACCAAAAAACAAGTTTTATAAAAATGAACAAGGAGTGTTTAGTGTATCTCATGTTTGTGATCTTTGGTTATATTTTTGGACATGATCTGCATACCTATACCTTTATATTTGATTCAGGATTATTCATATCATCATTATTTTGTATTATCAATTTTGGATGCACCTTTTGATACAGTTATATTATTATTATGTTATGATGGATCGTGTTGTATTTTATTGATAATGCACATGTATGCCTTAGATGATTGTTTTATGATTATTTTGTATACCCTATTCAAGAATTGTATGTGCTTTGACTATTATGTATATGCATAGGTACACTTGATGTGTGCTGAGTGGATACAGGTACAGGGAATTTTTCCACCTAACTTCACAAGTCTGAGTTATTCAATGGTGGTTATATGGGAGATTTCACATTGGTCATAATTGTTAGGCTTACTCATCGTACTCGATTTGAATGTGACTTCTTATTATTTTATCCATGTTGACTGAATACCATCTTTGGTATGATTCTAGATATCGTACCCTTCTTGTGGATGTCTAGTGAAATTATGTTTAATGCCTTATTAAATTTTGGATTTTTGTAAATTTAGTTCCCTCATAAACAATTTCTAATCTTCCATTAAAGATTTTTACCAAAATGCCAAAATGGAGAAATCAGGTGCAAAGAAACTTCAGCAATAAACTCCAAAGTTATCACTAAATAATGTGCCAATGGAATAAGCATTAATTGCTACAAAAAAGCATGATTTTAAAATTTTTTTTGGTTATAAACAGCAGCGAATAGCAACCAAAAGCATATTTCAAATTACATTAATTTGAATGCAAATAAATACCCAAACTTCACCAAAAATCAACTATGGCTTCCAATACAAAATATCCAACACTTCATACAAAGTCTAGGGCAGAAAAATACATATATAAACTTCTATAATCTACTATAAATACTGATAACAATAGAAAAATAAATCAACACCAAAAACTAAGCACTCCAAACTACTATCACTGTCAACTACTTGACATAATCAACACAATGAAACAACCTTCAACACCAATGCAATTTCAAAGTAAAATTGTACTTGTAGACCCTCAAAGCCACTATATTTGAGTCCAAATATCTCTGTTTTACCAGCCTTAGAAATTATTCCCACAATGGTTTATTAGCCTTTGTGGGAAGAGACAATGCTAAGCCAAAATCTGCAACAAGAATGCCCCAAAATGAAGCCCAAATTCATTTTTTATTGAAAAATCTTCAATTTCCAAGTTATGGACCCAAAAATAATGACCAAGGAGAGATTCCATTTTGCATGTAGTACATGTAAGCTCTAGTGCCAAGTGTCCATTGATTTCTTTCGCTCCAATGCAAGTTGACATGTGTCGATTAAAGTCTTGCAAGCATAATTTGTCAAAATTGCTCCAAAATAACTCTTCCCAAATTCCAACACCCAAATTGGACCCATAAAATAAATATTAATTTATTACCCAAAATTGATTTAATAATTTTTTCTTGAAAATCCAAATTACTTGATTTATCTGTAGGTCCTGATTGACAATTTTGAAAACCAAGTTTACTAAAAATAGTAATTTCTATTTTAATAAAGGGGACATAACAAGTCCTCCCTCCCAAAAATTTCTTGTCCTCAAGAAATTACAAACATTATGCTCTAAAAAACTTATGCCAAAATGATATGTCATGCTAAAATGCATATTAAGCCCTGATCATGTACTTGTGAAGAGTTGCATTCTTTGTCAAAGAGTATTGTGCAAAAATGAGGACTCAAATTCCTTTGCTCCAATGCTATGAATCCAAAAAAAAATCTATGCAATCCAAGATCTTGTATGTGTAAGTAATTGATGCATACATTCTCATACTCCAACTGAAACACATCTTCCCACAAAGGTTTAATCAACTTGCCAAATGCACTAGTGTGAGATGAGACGAACCTGTAACTCCTGAGACCTTTCCCAATGATAAAAATCTGATTTTTTCTACTTTTAGGACTGTTATAAGATATAATTCACTCCCCATTACAGAAAATATGAATTTTGGAAATGGTTACTTCTCTTACCTTCACGGTGCTAAAATATTTAGTGCAGGAATGTGTAAGAAAAATCCCATACTTAACCTTAGCTTGTGAAATATTGCTTTTAGCTTCATGGACTGATCTATGATAGAAAAATTACAATAGAGAAGTGGAAAATAACAACATAAAACATGCATCATACATAGCACAATTCTCCCAATTTTAAATTTGCAAGCAACAACCCATATGTACTAAAGTCGTTGTTCTTCCCGAGACTATCTACAAGCACAAACTTATCACCTCATTTTTGTGACTCATCACTTTGAATATTTTTCCAAGGAATACCATACAATTTTAGGTACACCCATGTTATAATCCCCAATACATATAAATCCCATCAAATATTCATAGAATCTCCAAATCACATAATATTGCCAACATTGTTCTACTCTAAATTGAAAAACTAAAGTCACAAATTCTAAAGATGATATGAATTGGGAAAATAACAATAAGAAATGATCTACAAGAGCATAAAATTGATCTACAATAGAAGCACACTCCCCAATACACAAAACCCATAAATCTTCACACATTTTCATTGGATACATGTAGACAACATACACATATTGCACTACAAGAACAACTTCACTATATCTTCTCCAAATAAGTGTTATGATGGGTGGATTAGTTCTCTCTAATATTTTAGACCTTCTTCTAACATCATCAATCAAGGATTCTTCCCCCAAACACACCAATCTATAGTTGTTCATAACTAAATTTATTGAAATTAGCAACATGCAATTGATGTAACAACTACCAAAATGACAAACCTGGGTAATAGTCATCAATATGTCTAATGTTGAATTAATGGGAAGCAATGTGAGGTTTGAAAATATCTTCACCAACATCTGCACACCTTTGAAATTCTTCAAAATCAGCAACCCATAAATTATTTTTGTAACACCCCGTCGTGTGAACCCCAAAGGACAATTAAACAATAATTACAGCACAATTTTTTTTTAAAAAAAAAGTTAACATAACATACATGTAATCCACATTAAGTCATAACATGAATTTCATTTAAGTAGATTCATTAACACATACATCCCTTGGGGTACACGAGGAGTCATTACGAGACTTAGATCCACACAATGACAATAAAGAATAAAAGCCAAAAATATAATCCATAACAAAGTAAATATTAACAAATGTAACACATACATGAAAATTCATTGATAAGAAACCATCTGTGTACATAAATACAACATATGCAAGATTAACTTAACACATTGAATAACAACTGCCATGACCAATATCCTCACTGAGTTTAACATTACATTACAGTACAATGTTCTAGAGGTACAATGATACAACAGTGTTTCCAAACATGAACGGAAACCATACAACAAGAATCATGATACAAATGAAAAGATGAATACACAATATCATAACTGGCTCCAAGACAAATACAACTCTGGAGTCGCTGCAATAACACCAATCCGCACCTCTCGATCCTTGACTGGGGACCCAATGGGTGCTTAGCACGTTCCACCTGACCACGTGAGTCCGAAGACCCACCCCCCGTGCTAAGAGCTAACAAGAAAGAGACCTCAACCAAGAACATCCAAACAGGGAACCACAAGACTCAACAACATACAAAAGTATCATAAAACTCAAGGATTACAATGACTTAATCAACAACATCCAAGGGTCATCAAAATAACTTAAAATCATAAATCTCATCATATGAATCAAAGCAATGACCAGTAAACAAGTAACCAAAGGATGACCATGAAACACTTCCAAATCAAACTGAATTAATAAACATAATACAATTCCAAATTGCAATTAAACAATACAATAACATCATATCACAGTACCAAAAGAGTACAAGGGCGTAAGTCAAATATCAATGAGATCATACAAGACCACAAAGTGCACCAAAGATGTATCAAGGCAATATTCCATAAATCAATATAAGTCCATTTAACCACAATCTAAACCAACTCCCATAACATACTTCCAGAGGAACACAATAAAGTAAAAACACCTGGGCAACTAGGGGAGAGTGTCATCGCATAGTCCTACATGGGCTGTCCAGTGCTCTTCCTCCCAACTAGAGGCGCCGGTCCCATCTATGGCTGTCCTGTGCCCTTCCTCCCAACCGGAGGCACCGGTCCATAGGGTGACTCATGCGGAGCCGTAAACCTCTCATGAAGACAAGGTCACGACCTTTCCGACCACGGCCTTCTCAGCCTTCCATTAGTCTGCGGAAGCACTAATGAAGACGAGGCATCCATTTTTAAATCTTATAATGATATTACTACCCAACCCTCCTAAGTTAATTATTAGGTTTTCACTTGATTACTAACTCACTCGTGGGTTATCCTGTGCCCTTCCCCTTAAACGGGGCACCGGCCCCCACGAGGAGCCACTCTCCCTAGAGACCCAACAACATCAAACCAAAACCAAAGGTTGTACAACATAACAAGAACATTAGATCACAATAGAGAAACATGCGAGGCATTACCCTTCTTGCTATAAACACAAAATCAAAGTCTCAACAATTCCCGTACAACCCTTTCAAAATCATGAAACCAAAACACTTACCACATCAAGGGCACCTAAAGAGAGAACATCAACTGACAATCATCTCAAGCCTCTAGAAGCCAAAAAGAATGAAAACCAACAAACAAGGGTAAAATGAAGCACACAAGTTTTTCCCCAATAATTCCAACACAAGGATAAAATTTCCCTCAAATATGAGATTAACTCAAAAAAACCACAAAAAAGAAGATTCATCAAGACCCATCCACAATTCAATCAACCCTAAAACACAAATACAATCCACATATCAACAATGGTGTCACCTCAAAAGGAAATCATAGAAGAAAATCAACCTTTAATTCACCAAAAATCACTCAACATCCAAAAACCACCAACTAGGCGTTCCACGGGAGACCTCAATTTTCTCCTCACAAGAACCCCTTAGAGTGGTACGTAAATCACCTTCATAAAAATCAGCAACATGACAATGACAACAATAATCCATTTACATTCCCAAATAAAATCCAACCTACTCAATAACAAAACAATTACAATCTCAAGTTTCTAAATAACTATCCATGATTAGACACTCAAATTGTCATAAAGTGATCCACTAGCTAACAATCCAAATGAAATAATTAAGAATGAAAGCTCAATTCAAGGAATAATTCATTTTGTTGATTCAAGTTTATAAAACTACCATAATGAAGTCAAATAGAGTTTACTATAATACTTAACCACAGCCAAGGATACACAATTCCATAAAAGTTCAGTACAAACACCCATGACACGATACTCAACAATTACTTAATTAGAATATACAAATAAGAGAATCATTGTTCCTAGTAAATTTCTATAAGATGGGAGGAGTTAGATATTAAGATAATATTTATTTAATTCTTAAACTAAAAGAAATATAAAAGAATTAAAAGATAACACTAAATTAATACTATAAAATTAAATCACCAAATAAGAGAACATATAAGAAAAAGTCAATATATACTTTATATTTTAATTTTCATTAAAATAAATCTCACGTTAAAATTTTTAACCTACCTTTCCACTCTAAATTAGATACAATGATTAATAATATTCTAAAAGAACATATGTTTCCTCTTAAAGTAACAAATATGAGAATTCTATACTTCCATCCTTAATACAAAATGACTAACTACATGGCAATATTTCATACCAACAATTAATAACTTTATTTATTCAAAACAAGATCCTTTAATTATATATCACTTCAACCAATATCCAGCCTATTTATTGTAAAACAAATATATATTTAACTTCACTTTCTTAATACAAATAAGAGATCATTTATCTAGCTAGGATATAAATCTAATCCTTCACAACATAACCTTAACCTAAATAAAATTAATATCTTCAGTTAACCTACTCTAATTCATTCACTTCATTAACTAAATATCTTTCAATGTAATTTCCTTAACTACCCATATTACTAATATTACCTAAAAGCAAGATATTAATTCATTTCATAATAGCAATAAATGAATACACCCTTCGCATAATATTTACCTTAAACCTATTCATAAGATTCCATATTGTACATGTGTTTATTATCTCTCACTCAACCGAATACTAATATAGAAAAGTTCCAGGAGAAGTCAGCCTTTAATAAATACTTAAATCCTATATTATGCCCAATATATAAATGCTATTATAGAATGCAAAATCATTACTATGTTTTATATTATGATCACATATAGTTACATATATATACAGAACATAAATATGTTTATTTTCAAGAATTATGCATCGAAAGAACCCTAAGTCATTTCCATAAAAAAAGAACAACCAGAAGAAAATTAAGCGAATTAAATATAGACTAAGGACATGAAGAGGCATTCTATCTGGTGTTAAGTACAGAGACTGCGATGGAAAAGAGCAGACAAAATGACAATGAAATAAGAGAGATCATTTAAACTTTTTAAACTTCCTATTATGCTCAAGCTCGCGGCTGAGGCAGGATGACAAGAAATCAGAGGGATTATTTAAATCTATACACCCTACCATGTTCAAGGGCGCCACAGAGACAGGTCATCAATGAAACCAGTGAGATTATTTAATTTACTCCACCTTTGCAAGTCTAAACGTTGCAGCTGTGACAGGTTGCCAATGGTTTCAGGGAGACTATTTAATTATGTACAATGCCTCAACTCTAAATGGCATCACAGTGATAGGTTGCCAAGTATACTAAAAAGTGAATAATGGAATTTAGAAATATCGCCATCTACTTGCATTATTATCAAATCTCAAATGTTATCCGCAAGACTGAAGGGAAAAGAAAGGTGAGGTGCAAAAACGTGACTTAAGAGAAGGAGAATTAAGGTACAACTTTTCCTTTTTGAACCAGACGCATTTCTATTTGGCAGCGAGTTTCCAGAGACGCGCTCAGATTGCAGTTTGGGAGATAAATTTATTTTCAAGTGCTGCAACTGCGATAGATTGTCAGAAGAATCAAGCAGGTTATTTAAATCTTCAGATTTTCCTATGAGGTTCAAGTGCGCAGTTGAGACTAGAAGATATTCAAACACTAACATAAGTTAAAGGAACATAAGATGCATAATACGATTGGTACCACCAATGGAATAGGACATATAAAATAACTCTATGAACTTATTAAATTTCATGTAGGACATATAAAATATGCAGCAAGACAACCATCGAATACCAAGAAATCCTCCTTCTGCCCTTAAATGAAATTTAATAACAACACTATTAACAATTGCGAACCCATAGCAATATAATGAAGTTTTAAGAGGAGGGCAATCAAATGCAATAGAGAAAATCAATGGCCAACCTGAAACCTACGCTCAGAAATGATGAGGATGAATAGAAAACCTCCACCTCACAGCCACAGATCCTTCCTTCACACTGGATCTCCAAAATTAATTCAGATCGAAAAACAATATCAAAATAAAACCCATATTCTATAATTTTCTTTCAAAAGTATTGTGCAGAGCAAGTATTCAATTTTTTTCCAAAAATCCCCCCCAGAGTTGTCTCTTCAATTCTAATTTATGAGTTTCAATGATTGAAATCTTTGCCTGGAAGGTGATGAGACAAAGGAAGATAAAGCGTATACCATCTTTTCCAGCTTCTCTTTCCTTTTACTCTTCCCAAAATCTTATCACAATGCTTTATTATTATTTATTTATTTAGCATTAAATGATTATTTTTCCATTTTTCAACTGATTTCCTTGCTTTAATCCTTATTCAATCTTGAGTTCAAATTTTAAATATTTTATCTATGTTAATATTTAATTAAATTCACTCATTAGACAATAATTATTTTTATTAAATTCATTTACTTACAATTTCTTTCATCTTAAAATAAGAAATTTTCAATGATAATACAATCAACATTTATTATTAAATCTAGCTCTTTATTTGATCCCAAACCAAATCAAGTGATCTTAAAGATTAGATTAATTTGATAAATTACATCTAGTCATAATATTAGTGATATTGTCTAACATAAAAATCAAATTAAATAATGCAATCCCAAAATCCTCATGACCTAGCAAATCACCAACCACACGCAACAAGCGAAAATGACATGGCCACCAAACAACCAACTTCCTAAATTTCAAGAATGACCAAAACGGAGGGGCATTACAATTTTCTTCAACAAGCTAGATGGTTCAGATCTATAATTTGAAACCATTTCTTGAAACTTCGCTCTCCATGCTTTCAAACTTCATGGAGCTCATCCTTTGCAATACAACCATAACAACTCCATTTCCTACAACATCACATCCTTTAGACAAAGATGGTAAGAAATTTGAAATGAAAATTGCATAGCATGATATGGTTACCTTCACAAACTTAACCCAATCTTCTTGTGTTCTTCCCATCAATGTTGTAGCTTCTTTCTTTGTTCGGATTGAAAGAATTTCACATGGACCACTGAGATGCATGATATTGAAATAATTACCACTTCCCTTGAGTTGCTTCCATTGTTGTACCTTCGCATGTGAATACCCCTTAATGGAGACATCTTGTAACTCCTCATAAACACAAAGTGTAGAATATGTCAACCTCATGCTCTCAAATTGAATGAAGCCCAACATTTGTGTTAAGGAAGCCCAAATATCATCCCCTAAAATATCATATCCTTTCACAAATGGATTTGAAATGAAAAGTACATGGCATGAGTTGTTTACATTTTCAATCCCTTCCAAAGATTCTTTTGTTGCATCCTCTTGAAAGCCCTAAACACCAATGTCTTGGTCAAGATATGTGACATCATTCTCTCATAGTTTCCAACTCTATGACATGTTGGATTCCTTTAACCAAGAGTATTCCTAGGAACATGTTACTAAAAACTATGCTATGCTAGTTTGGAAACACTCAAAAATAAAAATGAAGACTATAATTCTTACCATAAAATGTGATAGCATGCATATCCTCCATCACTAAACATCTTATTGTCCATGAAACCCTTCTTTTGCAAGAAGTCTTTAGATATGTGTCTACTCCCATTGTTTCCTTAGATACACCTTCAAATACCATATTTTCCCCTTCACATGTGTTCTTTATTATTCTAAAATGGTGATTATGTAGAAAGTCACACATGGAATGCAACCATTGCACACACATAACTATTTGAATACTCGAAGAGTAGAATGCATTACATACCCAATGTTTTGGTATTGAGATTTGTAATCTCCTTAGTGGATGTATCAAATTAAAATTGCATTCTCCATCATTCTTTTGCTACACACCTCTATCACCAACACCACCATGGCTGTCCCAATCCTCATAAACTTCTCTTTTACCAAATTTATGGAAAACATGGCTACTGTGTTTATGCTCATAACCAAGGATTATGTGTCTTTCATCAACTTCAAGGTTGTTATATTTTGGGTTAGAATCAAAACTAAATAATAACAAATTTGATTTGTATTCAACATCATCATCATACCTTTCATCCCTAGCTTTCTCAATGTTATCCTCCTCACATAAATCTTAAGATGAAATTGAAACAACATTGGGATGAAAGGGATATTCATTCCAATGAAGAACCTCAACATGCATAGGTGTTGGCATGCTTGAGTCCCAAGTAAAAGTGGGTTGATTGCTGCAATCAAGGCGAAAGTATTCATTGTGATTCTCATGTGTTATTTCCTTTTTGAGAGATTCATGCTCCAACTTCCTAGAACTAAAATCTTCCTTTGCTGATTTAGGAATTTATGAGAAATTCATAGTAAAATTGTCACTCCCATAATGAAAAATCATTAGTAGGATAAGGTTGAGCTATAGAATCCATCATGAAATAATTTTCAACAATAGAGCTATTATTTTTACCATTCTCACTTGGCACTAGCTCCTTCTTTTCCATAATTACATTTTCTTGAAATGGAAGCTCACTAGAAATCACTGAAATATTTTCTTTAATTAAAGAATCATTACCTTCAACCACTATGGCTTGGAGTGCCTCTAGCCAAACTCTCTTCTTTTTTCAAATCTAATTTTTCTTTATGTTGCATCATCACCATCTCCTCCATATCTTGAATTTGTGTCTCAAGTGTTTTTAGCATTGTCTCAAGTTCTTTATCATCTTTCAACTTGTTTTCTTCAAATCTACCAATCAACCTTTGACAAAATTCATCAAATATATTTACCTAAATGTGATTTTGGGTGTTCATACCTTGGTACCACCAATCATGAGCAACTCCTTCAAGGTGCAAGATCACATACTGAATAGAAAATTTATCCTCCATGGAGCTAGAATAGAACAGTCTTGCATCTCAAATAACCATTCTCTAACTGAAATCTTCCCTGACCCATCAAAAGTTGGTGCTGAAGATTTTGTGACTTTGCTCCCAAGATCTCTTCCATTAGAGTCTAAATGTTATCTACAAATTTATGGCCATCATGCTTTGCATCTAAGTGATATAATCATTGTATGGAATTGCATTTCTAAATCCTTCATCTTGATTAATATATGTTTCTTTGATGGTCGCTAGATCCCTGGCCAAAACTTCCATGTGATCAACCATCTTTTAACTCCTCTTTCCTTTTGAAAAATATGATCAAACCCTTAGGATAGCAAGATCATGGCTCTAATACCATTGTAATATCCCTCATAATAATTTATAAGATGCCATTAAATATTTTTACCAAAGCACTAAAATGGTGAAATTTGGTGCAAAGAAACTTCAACAATAAACTCCAAATTTATCATTAAATAATGTGCCAATGGAATAAGAATGAATTGCTACAAAAAAGTGATTTTAACAAAAAAATTGTTATAAACAACAACAAACAACAACTAGAACCATATTTAAAATTACATTAATTTGAATGCAAATAAATACCCAAACTTAACCAAAAATCAATTATGGCTTCCAATATACAATCTCCAACACTTCATACAAAGTCTAGAGAAGAAAAATACATAGATAAAATTTTATAATCTGCTACAAATATTGATCTAACAATAGAAAAATAAATCAACACCAAAAACTAGGCACTCCAAACTACTATCTCTACCAATTGCTTGACATAATCACCATAATGAAACAACCTTCAGCACCAATGCAATTTCTGAGTAAAATTGTGCCTATAGACCCTTAGATCCAATGTCCTTGAGTCCAAATCTCCTTTATTTACCAGCCTAAGAGATTATTCCCACAATGTTTTATCATCCTTTGAAAGAAGAGAAAACACTCAACCAAAATCTGCAACAAGAATGCCCCAAAATGAAGCCCAAATTCATGTTTTATTGAAAAATCTTCAATTTCCAAGTTAGGGACCCAAAAATCATGACCAAGGAGAGATTCCCTTTTGCATGTAGTGCATGTAACCTTTTGTGCGAAGTGTCCATTGATTTATTTCACTCCAATGCAAGCTGCCATGTGTCGATTGCAATCTTGCAAGCATAATTTTCCAAAATTGCTCCAAAATAACTCTTCCCAAATTCCAACACCCAAATTGCACCCATGAAAATAAATTAAAAATAAATATTAATTTATCCCCAAAATTTATTTAATGATTTTTTCTTGAAAATCCAAATTACCCGATTTATCCATAGGTCTCGATTGGCAATTTTGAAAACAAGGGGATATTACATAATGGCGCATAGGCAATCACAGTGTGGGGATTTTTCTTAACAAGTGAAAACTAATGAAACATTGGTAATTAACTAACCAAGATAATGGATATCCCTCTCATGCATTGAGTGCTCATATAGGCTAAGGATGATCTAGGAAGACAAGCTTCTTAGGGAGTATAAGACTTGTAAGGTCAAGTATCCTCATCTATACGAGAGGGTACTCAATTCTATGTTGATCCCCATGTGAGTGTTCGCAATGAAACTCCCTTTCTTGCTCTCTAATATTTAACCTTAGAGTAGATTGAGTAGCACCTAAAAGAAGTATAATTCCTTTGATGTTTGGTGTTGGCTCTATTACATTATTGGATGTTGTGTATTCTCCATGTCTTGCGTTAGTGTATACCCTTCTCCCCATGTGTATTGTGTGTGTATTTGGGCCTTGTGACTATCTCCTAGCCTAGTTGGGTGAGCCTACAAGTATCACATGGTCGAGTGTTATGGTAACCACCATTGGGGACAGAGGTTCAAGGATCGAGACTCTTCATCGTACCATGTTCTCTTAAGTTTTTCTTATATAATTATTACTTCGTTCAAATATAATATTGTCTATGTAAATAAAATTTGAGTCCTATGGTGTAAATTGTAATAATATTGTTATTGGACCTCTCTTTGAGATGAAATGTAACATTGGATAATGAAAAGTGTATTAATTTAGTTATGTGACTCGATGTTGGAATCGAGCATGATCATATCATGGATTTTATACTTATGCAATGCAAATGTTAAAATTAACTTATGAATCTTTCATTTGGGTTTAAAACGAACTTAGTAGTCTTTATTCCCCATTGGTGCAACTTGGTATTGTACCTAAGTAGCCCTATATCACCCAAAATTTACCTAGCTTGCCCATAAACTATCCAAGTCTGTTTGGGAAGCCTTTTTACTAGTGTTTTGCGGCCTAGTAACATAGTGGGGCTGATTGGTTAGTAGTGGGGCAGCCTATTTTGTAGGTTTGCAAGTCCAAAATTTGGACATCTCTATTGGTGCGACCTAGTCCTGTGCTTGGGTGACCTTGTTCCCAATACAAAAAATAGAATTTTAATGCTTCCTACCTCAGCAAGCCAATGGTTTTCCTAGCCCAAAGCCACAAATGAATAATTTTCTGCCTCATATCTTGCTCATTTAGGTCATTTTCATCAACTAAACCTTCAAAACCTATTCAAAAAATCTTTCTCGTAGAACAAGAACATTCCTCTAGGTTTTGGGGCCTTCTATGTGAAAACCCTACAAATAAAAATTGTTCCTCGTGGTCTTGGGAGTCTAGTGATAATTTGAGCATGTCCTTATGTGTAATCATTGAGGAGTTATGGTATCTTTTTCATCATTTTATGTGCCTTGTTTTGAAGTTTTGATCTGGTTATCAAACCTAGGGTTAGGGAGATTGTACACCTAGTTTTTTGATTACTTGGGAAGGTTGAAATCCTTCATGTTTGGTCTTGTTAGTGGTTTTGACATTCCTAATAGGTCAAGGAGTTTTGTGTGGTCTTAATTTTTCACTTGTACAACATCACGTTGTGACAGGATGTCATGTGTTGACCCAATGTGTTTAGTTGCACTAATGATTTATAAGTGTTATAACTTGTATTTTACGAAAAAAAATCCCATGTATATTTGAGCTATTTTTTTTTGTGTTCTATGGTGGGGCATTATAGAGTGTTTGGATTAGGCCTTATAAATCTTAATGTTTTATTTTTATTATTTTGTATTATTTATATGCACAAAAGGAAAAGGGCATACCACTTGGGGTGACACATCATTACATGTGTAAATTGTATTATTACATGTTGTAAGAATCATCTAATATCATGTCAATGTGTAAGAGCATTTGTGACATTATAATATGCATAAGAAATTCCCTTATGTGCAAGAGCATGAAAAGGGCAAGTTAATTTTGAATGAGAAAATATACATAGATATTTTACCAACTTATGATGCATAAGTTATTACTCATAAGAGAATATCTCTAAAGGAATAAACAAATCCAAATTGGAGCACCTAAGTTTGGTGGAGTTATGACATGAGATTTTATTCTATTTCAAATTTGGTGTCACAATAATTCATAAGCACTAGATTTTGTGTCATAATTTAGGTGTCATATTTACCCATGATGTGTTACCTCATGGTTATTTATTTTGTCTTGGTATAATAATTGGATTCTTAGGGTGGAGATGGTTAGTACTTGTATTTACAAGGGATTTTACCATCAAAATTAATTGTGTGAGGTCCATTTATAATATTCATTTAGAATATGGTTATCATGATGCTATGTGTAGATCAATATTATAGTTTAGTGTTAGATTTTCTAGTGATGTGGATCATGCATGGAGAATATATTTATTCAAGTCATACATGACACAATGTAAGGTAAATTATGATTAGCTAAGTGAAAATTGGGTTTACAATGGCATGGGTTATTCAATTAATACTTGACCACTACATGAGAAAAATTAGATCAAGTGACAATTGAAAATTTTGAAACTCTAGATTTATTAATTTAGATAACTATACTAGTGGCTCAAGGCATGTTGAGCTTCACATGGCAAGGTCACTTATAATTAGATCCATGTATGGACACAAATCCTCCATGAAAATACAATAGATTTAAATCTATTTTCTATGGATGTGTGTATATCACTATAGATTATTAGCGAATTTGGATTGGGAAGAATAACATGTGCCTTAGTCCACAACAAATAACCTCTTAAAATTAGGGGTTTTTTTAGAATCATTGTATAGAATTGAGAAATTAAAATAAGGTTGGAAGATCAAGGTTATTCCCGAGTAGAGATTATTGATTTTGATGAGATCTTCTCCCTAGCTACGAAGTTAACATTTATTAGTTTATTATTATCTATTCTTATTGCACATAACCTACAAGTATAAGAAATAGGTTTAAAGACAAGTTTTCTACATGGTGATTTGGTGGATGAGATCTACATGACACAACTTGATTACTATGTGGTGAAGGTTAAGATAAATTTGGTTTGTAAGTTGGAAAGTAGAGCTATGGTCTTAAATATTCCTTTAATATGGTATCATAATTTGTGGAGTTGGGGTATATTAGAGCCATGTTATATTATTGTGTTTACTTCAATCAAGATGATGACCATTTTACTATTATTTTTTAATATTTTTATGGCATGTTCTTTCTAAGAGTAAGGATATAATAAATAATGTGAAATCTCAAATTTAATTAAGTTTGGCATGAAGGATTGAAGGGTGGAAATTTTCATATTAGAATAGATATCAAGAGTGATATGGTGAAAAAAAAAGCGTTTGGAAAACTAAAGAAATTATGTTAACTAAGTGATGCAATAGTTTAGTATGCAAGGTTATAAAATAATTAGTGTTCCCCTTCCTATGGTAAAAAATTTATGTCAAGTAGTGTCCTTCAACATTATATATTTATAGAGGACATGAGACATGTACCATAATATGATAGTATAGTTGGTACAACATCATGTATGGTATGGTTTTCACTAGATACGCTATTCAACATGTAGTGGTATCCTTGAGATAATTTATGGCTAATCCAAGGAAGGAGCATTAGAGTACAATTAATAGAGCCTTTAGGTATGCTAAATATACAAGAAAGTGTTTTATTTTCTACTAGGGAGGATAAATATTAAGTAGGAATTTGTATATTTATGGATTTTTTTATTTTGATTGGGTAAAATATTGATAGTAAGAGGTCTACTAGTGGGTATGTGTTTACCCTATTTTTCAGTGTGGTTAGTTGGATAAGAAATTCATAGGTTGTGGTTACTCTTTCAAGTATAGAAGCAAAGTATGTGGAAGCTACTCATGCCTGTAAGGAGGCAATTGGGATTTAAATATTATTCTGAAACATCAAGTTGAGGTAGGATATAATGGTTATCATGTGATAATCAGAGTGCCATTAACATGGCAAAGAACCCTACTTTTTTGTGAGACGATAAAGCATATTGATGTGCAATATCAATTTATTTATTATATGATGAAAGATGAAATGGTTGTGAACAAGAAGGGTGACATGTTAGAGAATGTTGTTGATGATTTGATGAAGCCCATAAGAACACAAAAGTTTAGATGATATAGGAGTTCTATGGGGATGTTTCTCCTTAGCAACTAGTCCATGTTTTACTAGGTTTGACCCCTACATAATTGGTCAAGGAGGAGAATATCGGGGAGGTGGTGTACACATTGTATATTATAATATTTTATATTTTGGCATTGGTTAATATTTTCCTTGAGGAGGTTGTATTTGATACTGCAAAAGTAATTAATATGGGTGACACACTAGGGTCATGGTTTATTGAGCAAATTGTCAGTTCATCTCATTGGGAGAATGTAATGAATATATTTAAGGCATTTTCAAATATATTCAATGTTGTAAAAGCATCAAGTGCTTAGGTTTGTATGATATAATCCAACTTTGGGAAGTTTTTAGTAGTAACATATTGGCAAGAAACTTCTAGTGATCACATATTGGCAAGAAGCTTCTAGAAATTATTCCTCTCATTGATATAAACATAGGGCTTGGGTAGGAGGTTGTTTATTTCATATCATCTTGTGCTTGATTCCTCCTTAAGTGTGGGCATCAAATCTCTTAGAAGTTCTTAGAACTTGAAAGTGTATTGTGATTGTTTTGGTTACTAAAAAATGTATTAGTTCATAGATTTGAAGGCTAGATTTTTCTTAAAAGGGCCTACCTGAGTATATTGTTGCTTTATACTCTTGTGTGATGACTTAATTATTTTCTTTCATTCTTGATATTCATTATGTTATTGTTATTCTAGAATATTATTAAAAATTATGTAGATAAAATAGTTTATGTCACTCTTAGTGTAGGACTAATTATGAAAATTCATTACATATTCCCTTCCAAAAATGTTTTTCATTTTATATTAGTTCAAACCCATATGTCCAATTTTGATCTAAAAAGTTATAGTCCTTGACTTGTTTCTATGGCCTTGAATTTTCTATGTGGTCATGAACTTTATACTTCAATTCTATAAATTCTCATTTGCCTCTACATAGTTGAAAATGTTGGTGTTTAAAAACATCATTAAAACTTGTTATGCTAAGGAAGTGAGGTTAGCTAGTTTCAAACTTTGTGCCTTAGTGAAGCTCCTTGATCAATTCAACAATTTGTAACAAGTTTGTAGACATTCAAAGAATAATGCAAATAGCTAGATCTATCCTTATTAATTATAAATATTGATACAATTTTTTTCTATCTGAATGAATAAGGTATGAATGTTTAAGCTATACTATCTTGTAATATGGTTTAGGTATTTATCCTTTTATACAACACCCTAGTGTTCAAATTTGAATATTTCACACTTGAGTTGGTGGATAATGGCTTGTTTGGATTGGACTAGATTAGACACCTGATAAAATTTGATTTTAGAAACTAGGGTCCAAGGTTACATGTGTGGTCTTCAAATTGGGTTTAGGTCACATTTGTGGTCTTGACTTGAAACCAAAAAATAACAAAATTAAGGATGGGATGCATATCTGTTAAGAAAATGGATCCAAATCCAATCAAATTTGGATTGAGTACCAACTCTCATATGAAAAAATTATCAATAAACACTAAACTATTTTAACTAGAAATAAAAAAATTAAGATAAATCTCAACAAATATATAAATGATAATGACACACTTCTCACTTCTATATATATATATATTTAATAAAATTATATTTGAAATTAATTCTCATACATATAAAACTATAGCAAAAGTGTTATATAAAAACTAAACAACAATAAATAAAAATCATAAATATCTCACTTAAAAATAGCATAAGTAATAAATAGAAAGAATTTCTATAATAAACATTTTCTTAACAACCTTCACCTTTTACTTTCTTATGGCAAGAATTTTTAATGTTCAAAATACTAAAGCTCGTTATATCTCTCTTTTCAACATCCCCTTCAATTATTTTTTTACCATTAGCTTATAATGTGCTTTAATTATAAACTTTAATCATTAGAGGCCATTAGCTTATAATGTACTTGATTATTATTATTTTAAATTGAATTTTTAAGTTGCGTGTTCAATTTGGCATCATATTACTTATAAAATTAATAATACATTATGATTGTCTTTTTATTCTTCCACATTAGTAAAAGAAAAATGGTGGATAAATCACCCACCTTTATTTGGAAAGTGCTAACTCTAGAAATATCCTAAGGGAATAAAGGCATGGAGACTATAGCCACATAATACATGTGGATTGCATATATGGTCCCTCATTTTACTTTATAGTTGGAAGTTTATTTAGCCCCCCATCATATCGGATGTGAATGGCTCTATGTTCTTTTTTATATTCTTTTGACCTTTTTTAATATGGATTGATGTTACATGTAAATATAATTTTTAATAATAAACAAATACATCACTTACATAAAGTGATTTAAGGATAAATTTATAGTAAAATTTGAGACTTTTTAGAGAGTTTGAAGTGGTATAGAATTACTCACTTAGGGATAAGATATTTATCGATTTATGGTGAGATGTCAATTTTAACTTTTTGTATTGGTTGAGATATGACAAAGACTTTTAATTTAAAAATTAGGCTTAGATAAGTTATCAAGAGCCTAGACTAGAGTTATTCTAAAGCATAGAGTAGAGTTATTCTAAATGTTCTAAAGTCTTGGATTTGGTTGCTCATGCATATTTTTCTACGGACAATTTTTTGTACAAGTTTCTATCCATTAGTGAATTTTACCTTTAGTATGTGTAAAAGTTGTTTTGATGGGTTTATACTTACATCTTAGAAACTAATGGCGCTAAAAAGTAATTTTGGGGTTTACCATAGATAAAGGGAAGAACATTCACTTCCTATCGAGTTTGTGGCTAATGTAGCACATTTGAAAACATGTCAAATAGAGAGTGCAAGAATGTGATGCAACTATGATCAAGATTGAATATGAACTCTTTTATTTGAATAATCCATAATCAAAATGACCTAGAATGATGTCCTCAAACTCAAATTCTAGAAATACAACTAGAGACCTTGACATGCTAATTGATGGGAGATGGTCATATTCTCATTAAGTTGTCATGGAAAGCTTGAGATTTGAAACTTAGAACTTGAGGACTAGACTATGTGGACAAATTAACCAAGGGAGGAAAAAAATATAAGGAATAGATCAATCTTGTTTTAAAGTGACATTTTATATATATAATTGATGGTTTGAGGTTAGAGTCAATCATACACCAAAAAGTCAAATAAAATGCTTGAAACTAAACATTTATTTATTTTTAGATAAAGTTGTGAGGATTCTATAGGATGCCCACCCTTGCTATTTGAAAGCATAGTATGAATTATGACCTTCAAAGTATAGTTTATCAACTACAACAATGTGATTGGAAGATCAACAACATATAACACTATAACTTCCCCTAAATAAAAATACCCAACCCAAACACATAATTCCCTAAAACATCTTCATCTAATGTTCTCAATTATGTTTCTTTAAGTGCAATTGAAGCACCATTTTCAAAGAAGCATTCTATTTTGATTTAGATTTCTAACTTTTAATTGTTGTACATTCAATATTTTTTTGGGAGGAAAGAAACAACCCATCTTTCATATCATTCTTGTTATTATTCTTAACTTCTAAAGTGAAGTTTTCTTCAAAAGATAATGGATCCATATTATAAAAATTCATGGCACCTTTAAACTATCTGCCAAGTTAGCATGCAATAGTTCTATTTTTTTTTTACAATTTCCTCTCCATTCATGTCAACCCTTGATTGCTTTCCTTTAACTTCTTGAGAAAGCACTACATCCTTTAGTATATCCTCAAATTGTATCCATGCCTTTTCTTCATTTTTATATTCTTAACCTTTTAAGTCTAATATATTTTTCTATCATAAAAAATTCAAATTAGAATTTTCCTACCTTGATATTTTATGAATAGGATGGAGAGTGGGAAAATGAGTAGGTAGATAACATTTGACATTTTGAATCAATTAGTGGATCCAAACTCTTTTGTTGATTGCCAACATGGAGAAATACATCAAGTAGTAGGCCTCTTATCTATAGAGGAGGAAAGGGGAGTTTGAGGGGATTGCTAATTTATTGGTCTTCAAGATGGATAGGGGAGGTTCCAAGGGAGCTAATATTGACCTTCCTCACTCTCATGGGTTGAGTATTTATGTAAGGGACACTCAATTGGTGAATCCTTTGGGGTAGAGTTGAAAATTCCAAAAGTTAGTGTTATTGTTCAAATCAATGATTAGGCTAAGTATTTCCCTTCAGGTAAGGCAACTTTGAAGAAAGGACAAGATATAAAAGGTCATTCTTCTCCTTGAAAATTTAAACAATCAAATGGAGAGGATGATAGAGAATGCATTCAAAAAGAGATTAGCAATGAAAAAATCCATACCTTGATAAAATAACAATATTAATTTCCAAGGACTTCTAGCCTCAACCTTCATGAGCTTGTGTTGGAAGATAATTTAGAGGGGAAGGAAATTTTTTATTCTAAAGGAGTTGAATTACTAATGGTCTTACTCAATGAGATAAAATGTGACCAAGAGGTGGGCCTTAGAGAGAATCCCTTGGGTGAAGTAAGGGAAGAGAAGGTAGATATGCCTAAAATAGAGGATGTAAGGGACACTATCCCTTTTATTGTACTTTCACTAAAGGAAATTATATGCCCATTAGTTGCATCCCCAATGGAAATGAGTGGAAATAAGAATCTCTCAAGGAAATACCTCTCACTTGGGCATATGAATAGGAAAAAAAGGATTAAGAAGATGGTATAATATGGATCGTATTAAAATAAAAATGGAAGGCTTACCCATAAGAACCTAAGGGAGTGAGAAGCAAAGATGGAAGTGGTGCAAGGAATTCAATGTACCCTTCATGTATTATACACCAAGGGTACACCAAAGACTAGAAAATAAAAATCATGTTGTGAAACATCAGATGTGTTGAATGCACAAGAAAATTGAGAGGGGGGGTGAATTAGTTGTACCTTAAATGTTCATCCAAAACCTTATTAACATTCACATCCGCATTCATTCATTAAACCCTTAAATTTGTTATGATGAATTAGCATGAAAATTAAATGACAAAAACTGAAACAACTTAACACCATACACAAGAGAGCACCATATTTACATGGAAAACCCAATCAGGAAAAAACCACGTTGAGGATTAGCTCACAATATAAGTAGTATCAACACCAAATACAATAGGGCTCATTGCCCAAGGAAGAAAGGCTCACTACCAAAATAGAAAAGAAGATACAGAAGAAATGTTACACAGAGAAAAGCATCTCAATGTAATAGAGAATCCACCACAATGACATCAACAACTTCACATTCTAATTGAAGAATTGTAGCCACTTTCTACTCACTGCATCCAGTAAACTAACACATGAAAGCTCACATTGCACTTCTCAATTTTGCACTCTAACACACTACACTTCGCATCATTCACATCTCTCGCATCTATCTTAACATCGTTAAAAAATTCAACTCATACTTATACTATCTTCTTGACCTTGAAACCTTCTCCAAGGTCGACTGTGCACCTCAAACACGTAAATTTATATTAGGTCGGCGTAAAAACACTTATGTGGTGAATATAACTGAAATCAAACCACATCAAATAATAAGTGGGACCCAAATCAACAACACCATGAAACAAAACACTTCTACAAACAATGATTATACATCACATGTAGTGTAAACACCAAGTTAACTATTACACATGTAAACACCATTAAAATTTTAAGTACACACTTCCTCAAACCCAAGGACAACTTGTAAACCACACACCACACTTGAACATGATCTAGGATATTCCAAAAGCAACTTGAAATCCAAAAAAGTCGTTTGCAACAACCTTCACTTGAAGAATGTACACACCCAATACATCCAAACAACTCTGTCATACACTGTAACTTATAAAACCATCTTCTGAAGCACCAAACCTCAAACCACCTTGACTGAGGTAAACTACCAACACCATCAACACACCTTCATAATCACAAGACCTGAAACCACTCTACGGAGAAACGCGGAGCAAAGAAATTTCTCCTAGACACCTCTGCAATGCACAGTCGCACACTAGTGAACACAACTTCTTCCATACGAAAATCCATTCCACCAAACACCTTTGACCTATTCTCACCAACATATCTGAATTGCATAGGTAGATCTTTAACCTAGAAAAAATGTGAAGAAAAAACTAGAACACAACTATGTCACCCAAAACATCACTTCAACACATTATTTCCTCTTTTTATCAATTTTTCTCAAAAGCATTTGGAAACCAAGCACCAGAGACACATCCTCATCATCTTCAGTGCTTCCATAACACAACTGAAAACTACTTAGACTCTTGCAACAATCTTATTCACCAATAGACATCAATGACAACACTAACTGCTCATACTTGCAACAATATCCCCCTTTTCATTGATGGCAACACATGATGTGAAAAACCATCAAAGACACAACAACTCTGAATACCAACACTGCAACTCATCATATTACTTCTGTTTTACACATTGTTCTCTCTCTCTCTCTCTCTCTCTCTCTCTCCCTTTGAAGCTTGTTTTCTTTACTTGTTTCTCTCTCCCTTAATAAATTTATCTCCTTGATAACTTGTTCCTTTTTCACGCGACTCTCTCTCCCCCTTATTACTTATTATTTTTCACATATTTCTCTTCCCCCCTTTGACATCAATGGAAAAGGAAAAAAATGTTTGCATTGTTTATTCTCTTCCTTTGACATCAAACAACTTGCTTACTAGTGCTCTGCAACACCTTTCCTTTACTGCTCTAAATACTCCCCCTTAGGAACACATACCAAACTGTACTAAATCAGAAACCACTGCAAAATGACAACACACACTCTTCTGACTACAACAACCAACAATGCAACTACCTACTCCCCTAAGAGGTAGCCACGAACATTAGTCTAGAATAAATAATGAATCTTTAGATCCACTAAACTAATGCATCTCCTTATGCATCTAGTTCAAAGGAGGGGAAATAACCCCCAACTTCTCCTTGAGATACTCAAAAGTATCCTTAGGAAGAGCCTTAGTGAATATATCAGCAATATGATCCTTTGTAGGCACATATTCAAGCTTCACTTCATTCTCCACAACCTTCTCTCTTAGAAAGTGATATCTGATTGAAATATGTTTTTTCTATGAATGCATCACTGGATTCTTTGAAATATTGATTACACTTGTATTTTCATATAAGATAGAAATAGGCTCATCATACACCACTCTAATATCCTTCAATTTTTTCCTCATCCACAACACCTATGTGCAACAAGATGCTACTACAATGTACTCAGCCTCTATAGTAGATAAAGAAATTGAATCTTGTTTCTTACTTAGCCATAATACCAATCTCCATCCAAGAAGGAATGCACCACTTGTAATTTTCATATCATCAACATAACCAACCCAATTTGCATCCATGTAAGCACTCAAAGTGAAGTTAGTATCCTTTAGATACCACAAGCCATGATCCAGAGTTCCCTTCAAGTATCTCAATATCCTCTTTACTGTTGCAACATGTGACTCTCTAGGATCTTCTTGAAATCTAGCCACAAGACAAACTACATGCCTGATAGCGAGTCTAGTATCCATTATATATATTAGTCCACCAATCATTGATTTGTATTTTTTATGATCAGCCTTAGGAGATTCATCATTTTTGCTCATCTTGCAACCAGTAACCATAGGATTACATACCGGTTTAGAGTCCTCCATTCCAAACTTATTCAACATTTTTTTGACATACTTTGATTGTGAAATGAATATACCTTTGTTTGATTGATTGATTTGTAGCCCAAGGAAGAAATTCATCTCCCCAAACATAGACATCTCAAACTCTTTCTGAATCTCTTCTGCAAACTTCTTACACATAGCTTCATTTCTTCCAAAAATTATGTCATCAACATACACAACTAAAATCAAGATTTGATCTTCAACTTTAAAGTAGAGATTACTATTTGTGGTACCTTTATTGAATCCTTGTATCAAATATTTATCCAATCTTGCAAACCAAGCTCTGGGAGCTTGCTTTAATCCATATAATGCCTTCTTCAATCTGCAGACCATATTTTGTTTATCTGATAACTGAAATCCTTCTGGTTGTTCCATGTACACTTCTTCTTCCAATTCTCCATTCAAGAAAGTAGATTTCACATCCATTTGATATACTTTAAATCCTTGTGTGTTGCAAAAGCTAAAAACATTCTAATAGCTTCCATTCTTACCACTAGAACAAATTTCTCCTCAAAATCTATTCCTTCAACTTGTGAATAGCCCAATTACACACAAGACTTACCTTGTTTCTCACCACTTGTCCATTCTCATTCAGTTTGTTTCTGAACACCCACTTAGTTCCAATTATGTTTTTGTTTGCAAAGCTTGGGACAAGTTCCCAAGTCTGATTTCTCTCAATCTACAGTAGTTCTTCTTCCATAGCTTTCATACAATGTTCATCTTTGCATGCCTCAATCACTAATTTAGGTTCAAGTTAAGAAAATAAACACAAATTTACCTCTTCTTTAACAACTTTCCTTCTTGTTAATACACCTTTTCTTTTGTCTCCAATCATTTGTTCTTTAGAATGATTCCTATGCACATACTTAGGGGTTCTAGCTATCTTTTCCAGAGCTTCTTCTTCTTCTTCAAAGTGTACTTCCTTTTCCTTAGCTTTTTTAATTTTTCTCTATAATCAGGCTCATTTGATTCATATCCATCTATCACCACCAAGTTTTAAAAAATCTCATCAACCTTGACACTTGCACTTTCAACAATCTTTCTATCTTTTGTTGTAGCACCGGTAGGCTTTACTTTTGTAGAATATCCAAGGAAGATTCCTTCATTATACCTTGCATCAAACTTTCCCAAGTTTTCTTTATCTCTTCTGATATAACATTTACTTCCAAACACTCCAATGTACTTGACAGTAGGTATCCTTCCATACCGCAATTCATAGGGAGTCTTTGTGTTGTTTGCTTTTGCTTGAACTCTGTTAAGTATGTAAATAAAAGTATGAATTTCTTCTCTCCAGTAGACTTCTGGTAGGTTTTCTTCTTTCATCATAGTCCTTGCAACTTCTTGAACAATCCTATTTTTTCGCCTCCATTTTTGTTGAAGGATTCCCTGAATTTAGATTGGTACCTCTTCATGCCCTTAGTTCCTCCTCACAGCATATTAAATTCATTGAGTGAACTCCTCCCTCTATAAACCCTCAAACATGATCCTTTATATCATTCATCCTCAACCATAGCACTTTAAATGTTTAGGAAAGACCTATCAAGGTTCAATTTTTCTTTGAGAAAAGTAACCCATATCCATTCTAGAATATCATCAATAAGAAGCTTATGAAATACCTATCCTGCTTGGAAAGAGATTCTTCTTGTGGGACTAAGATCTGTATGAACAACTCCAACAATCCAGAGGCAGAATAGCCATTCCTTTTCCCTCTGGAACTTTTTCTTGTTTGCTTTTAATCCGGGCAAATCATGAGAAAACAGTGGTATGCATTGTAATCTTTGTTAGATCTGCACTTTGCTTGGCAGGCGATATAGTTGCACCGGTATAAAATTAATATGACATATATGCCATGAATAGATTTCAGGCTGATGCATGAGTCATAAAAAGTAAAATAACACCACTTCCCGGTGAAACATTTCCATCCATCATTGCTTCCAACAAATCCTGGAGTTCCGAGCCTTACGGTCTCCCATCATCATCCACAGAGCATAAGATTGTATCCTTTGCTTCATTTTTCAACACTCAAGAGGTTATTCCTTAAACCTTTAACATAGTAGACATCTTCAATATTATGATTTCCATCAAAACTGATTGAACCTATTCAACATATCTTAGCACCTGAATCATCACCAAATCTAACAAGTCCTCCATCATACTTTTCAAGTTTAACGAAATTACTCTTTTCTCTAGTCATATGATTAGAGCATCCACTATCAATGTTCCAATAGTTCTTATCATGTCTATCATGAAAAGTATATACCAAAGTACCTTCGGTCTTATCCTTTCTCTTCAAAGGGCATTCCTTCACACATCTTTCAGAGTTAGCAAAAATAGATTCATCTTTTAAAGCCATGAACAAGAATTCATCATCATCATCTCCATAGTCAAATTCATCATAAAAAATAATTGCATCTTCTCTAACATAATATCTTTTCTTAATCATCTTACCTTTGTTCTCCTTGTTTTTGTCATTCACAACTCTGTTTGGACATATTGAAGCATAGTGACCTATCTTTCCACAACTGAAACATGTGAAGGGAAACTTACCTTTGTACTTACCAGTACCCCTTCTCATTCTTCTCACAAATTTAGCCTCCACATCATCAAGATCTTCCTTATCTGGTTCTTTACTCTTCTTTGATTTTGTAGCCTTAAAAGCAGTCTCAACTTTTGCACCATTGTTGGTACTGAATTCTCTCATTTCAAATGTAGTTAAAGAGCCATACAATTGATCTCTAGTATAATGATCTAGATTTTGAGATTCCTCAATAGCAACAAATTTATGACTGTAAGCCTTAGGAAGGTTTCTAATAATTTTCTTTACCACTTTTGGTTCTTTAACTTTTCCACCAAGACCTCTGATGGAGTTGACCACTTCATCTACCCTCTGCATATAGCTTGTAATGTTTTCATCTTTAGACATTCGAAAGTTCTCAAATGTGATCTTTAAATTCCGCATCTTAACTTGTTTGACCATATCATCTCCTTCATAAATACTTTCCAACTTTTCCCAAATTTCTTTTCTAGTTTTCATATTCATAACTTTCACTAATTCAAAGTTTGTAAGACTACTCAGGAGAGCATACCTTGCTTTACAATTACTTTCATTGGCATTGAATTCAACTTTAGTGCTTAGACCATTTGTAGGCATAGTATATCCATTCTTAACTAATTTCCAAACACCATATCCCTGATTCTCTAGAAAGCCTTCCATCCTTGTTTTCTAGAATGCATAGTCCATTCCATCAAATATAGGGATCTCCTTCTTATGCACCATCCTGGATCTACCTTCAACGGTTAAGCCTTCTTC
>VDFB02358134.1:170013699-170108685 GCA_007258455.2 Sequoia sempervirens | reverse complement strand
GATACAATGTTTTCTATCTGATTGAATAAAGTATAGATGTTTAAACTATACTATCTTGTAATATGGTTAAGGTATTTATCCTTTTATACAAAGCCCTAGCTTTCAAATTTGAATATTTCACACTTGAGTTGGTGGATAATGGCTAGTTTGGATTGGACTAGATTAGACACATGATAAAATTTGATTTTGAAAACTAGGGTCCAAGGTTACATGTGTGGTCTTCAAATTGGGTTTAGGTCACATTTGTGATCTTGACTTGAAACCAAAAAATAACAAAATTAGGGATGGGATGCATATCTATTAAGAAAATGGATCCAAATCCAATCAAATTTGGATTGAGTCCAACTCTCATATGAAAAAATTATCAATAAACACTAAACTATTTTAACTAGAAATTAAAAAATTAAGATAAATCTCAAAAAAAATATAAATGATAATGACACACTTCTCACCTCTCTATATATATAAATTTGTTAACATTTAATAAAATTATATTTGAAAGTAATTCCCATACATATGAAACTATAGCAAAAGTGTTATATAAAAACTAAACAAAAATAAATAAAGTTCATAAATATCTCACTTAAAAATAATTGAAATTAATTCCCATATAGCAAAAGTGTTATATAAAAACTAAACACCAATAAATAAAATTCATAAATATCTCACTTAAGAATAGCATAAGTAATAAATAGAAAAAATTTCTATAATAAACATTTTCTTAACAACCTTCACCTTTTACTTTCTTATGGCAAGAATTTTTAATGTTCAAAATATTAAAGCTCGTTATATCTCTCTTTTCAACATCCCCTTCAATTATTTTTTTACCATTAGCTTATAATGTGCTTTAATTATAAACTTTAATCATTAGAGGCCATTAGCTTATAATGTACTTGATTATTATTATTTTAAATTGAATTTTTAAGTTGCGTGTTCAATTTGGCATCATATTAATTATAAAATTAATAATACATTATGATTGTCTTTTTATTCTTCCACATTACTAAAGAAAAATGGTGGACAAATCACCCACCTTTATTTGGAAAGTGCTAACTTTAGAAATATCCTAAGGTAATAACGGCATGGAATCTGATAGGAAGAACATTGACTTCCTATCAAGTTTGTGGCTAATGTAGCATGTTTAAAAACATGTCAAATAGAGAGTGCAAGAATGTGATGCATCTATGATCAAGATTGAATATGAACCCTTTTCTTTGAATAATCCATAATTAAAATGACCTAGCATGATGTCTTCAAACTCAAATTCTAGAAAAAAAAACTAAAGACCTTGACATGCTAATTGATGGGAAATGGTCATATTCTCATAAAGTTGTCATGGGAAAGCCTGAGATTTGAAATTTAAAACTTGAGGATTAGACCATGTGGAAAAATTAATCAAGGGAGCAAAAAATATAAGGAATGGAGCAATCTTGTTTTGAAGTGATATATTTTATATATAAAATTGATGGTTCAAGGTTATAGTCAATCATACACCAAAAAGTCAAATAAAATGCTTGAAACTAGACATTTATTTACTTTTAAATAAATTTGTGAGGATTATATAGGATGCCCCACCCTTGATATTTGAAAGCATAGTATGAATTATGAACTTGAAAGTATAGTTTATCAACAACAACAATATGACTGAAAGATCAACAAAATAGAACACTATATAACTTCCCCTAAATAAAAATACCCAACCCAAACACATAAATTCCCCAAAATAACTTCATTATAATGCTCACAATTATGTTTCTTTAAGTGCAACTGAAGCACATTTTTAGAGAAGCGTTCTATTTTGATTTTGATTTCTAAATTTTAATTGTTATCCATTCAATATATTATTGGGAGGAAAGAAACATCCCATCTTCCATATCATTCTTGCTATTATTCTCAACTTCCAAAGTGAATTTTTATTCAAAAGAGAATGGATCCAACTAAAAAATCCATGGTACCTTTAAACAATATTCCAAGTTAGCATGTACAATAGTTCTAAAATTTTCATTGTAAATTCCTCTCCATTCATGTCAACCCTTTATTTCTTTCCTTTAATTTCTTAAGAAAGAACTATATCCTTTAGTATATCCTCAATTTGTATCCATGTCTTTTCTCCATTTTTTATCTTCTTAACCTTTTAATTCTAACATATTTTTCTATCATAAAAATATTCAAATTAGAAGTTTCTTTCCTTGGTATTTTTAAGAGCATGACAAAGAGTGGGGAAATGAGTAGGTAAACAATATTTGAAATTCTAAATCAAGAAGTGGTGGATCCAAACCCTTTTGTAGATTATCAACATGGAGAAATCCTTTAGGAAATGCGCCTCTTACTTATAGAGGAGGAAAGGGGAGGTTGAAGGGATTGCTAATTTATTGGTCTTCGAGATAGATATGGGAGGTTTCAAGGGAGCTAAGATTGACCTTCCTCACTCTCATGGGTTGAGTCAGCCATGCAAGGGACATTCAATTGGTGAATCCTTTGGGGAAGAGTTGAAAATCCCAAAAGTTAGTTGGGTGTTATTGTTCAAATCAACAATTAGGCTAAGGATTTCCCTTTAGGTAATGAAACTTTGAAGAAATAACAAGATAAACAAGACCATTCTTCTTTGTTAAAAATTAAACATTCAAATAGAGAGGATAATAGAGAATACATTCAAGAAACTGTGATTAGCAAAGACTAGAAAAAATAGAGGTTGATAAAATGAGGGAATTAATTTATAAGGACTTATCTAACCTCAACCTTTATGAGCATGTGTTGGAAGATAATTTAGAGGGGAAGGAATTTTTTTATTCAAAAGGAGTATTATAAGTAGTGTTCTTACTCAATGAGATAAAAAGTGGCCAAGAGGTGGGCCTTAGGGAGAATCCCTTACGTAAAGTAGGGGAAGAGAATGTATCTATGCCTAAAATAGAGGATGTAAGGGAGATAATCCCTTTTGTTGTAGTTTAACTAAAGAAAATAATATCCCCATTAGTTGTATCCCTAATGACTATGAGTGGAAGTAAGGGTAGCTTAAGAAAAAACTCTCACTTGGACCTATCACAAGAGAAAAATGAGTAAGAAGATGGTAGAATATGGATCATATTAAAATTTAAATGGAAGGCTTACCCATAAGGACCTAAGGGAGAGATAAACAAAGAGGGAAGTGGTGCAAGGAAGTTAAAGTATCCTTCATGTATTATGCAGCAAAGGGTACACCAAAGACTAAAAAATAAAAATCATGTTGTGAAATTTCAGATGACTAAATAATTATTATAGTTCATGACCTTATAGAAAACTTAGGAAAAGTAAGTCATACATTTTTCTACTACAAGAAACTGGAGCAAGTAGCATAAATCAACAATAGTTTCCTTAAGGATAGTGTTTCTAAAGGTATGGATGCTACTAGGGGATTTAGTTTCAATTGTGACTCTTTGGAACCGTTCTTTATTGGATGGGTCACTTTTGAGTGCATATTAAAATTTATTTTTTAATTGTATTTCACCATAAAAAACCATTAGAGGAAATAAAGTCTTAACAAAGTAGAGTACCTAAATTTTATAAAAACACAATGATCCATATTAAACATAATGTTTAAGGGAAAGTAATATAGAAGAGTAATAATTTGAATAAAATGTTTGAGTTTATGGATGGTTTACAAGAAAAGTTTTTGAAGCTCAATCAATATGTTATTGAAAGCATAAAAGTGGCGACTTCAAGAGGAAAAATAGAAAATATTTTTTTGGAAAGTATCTACAAAATTAGTCACAATGCATTAGAATCTAAAGGACTTTGTAGCTACAGTAATGCCTCAATAAAGGTTTAATATCATTTGGAAGTGTATGAAACTAGGTGAAGTACACAAATTTTAGAACCATTGTGGAATAATGTTACAAAAGTTGCATGCAAAGTAGAAGACCTCGCAAAGATTATTTTACTATTATATTTTGACACATGAATTACAACTAGAGTGATACCTCAATAATGACATCATCTATCATTTGGAAGTGCATGAAGCTAGGTGAAACACAATAACTTTTTAATTAGAGCGGAATAATATTACAAAAACTACATGTGAAGGTAGAAGACCTCACAAAGCTTAATTTCCCATTATCTTTTCATTCAAATATACAAATGATTCTTTCAAAAGCAAGATGGAGGATATAATTAAATAGGATAAGGACAATTTTTCTAAGAATCTAGATGAGACAAAAAATTTGGGTTTCAAAGTAAGTTTAGATGATACATTAAGGGAAAGCTCCACTCTTAATTATAAAATGTTGATAAATTTACAAGTCACTACTATACGTTATGGAAAATTTCGCTTCAAATAGATGAAGAGGTTATAAAAGATGATATGATAGCCACAAACAATGTAGAGTATACATAATTTTAAAAAATAATATAGGACTCAAATTTTATTTGTGTGTTCAAATTATCTCCATTATCTAATTTCTTAGTTAAGAAATCTCTAGTTTCTTGAATCTAGATACACATTTGTTTTATATGATATTATTGTTGATTAGTATGTATTTAATTAAATGTTTGTAAGACTTTTCATGTAGTATGTGGGGCATTTGATATAAATAGGGTATTACTAATAATGTATTTTTCTACAAGGATGGTCATGAGATGGCATTTCATGGTTTAAGTACAATATTTAAAATCAAATTTGAAAACAATGTTGAAAATTTAGATTACATAAATGGAACATTGAAAAATAGTAATATTGACGAGTCTAGTTTATGGTCTCATTTTTGGGTAGAGTTTGTGATCTAGTTGTTGAAGTTATCATGGACTTTGACATTAAGTGTTGATACTTTTATGATATTTTCCTCAAACTATAGACATTGGACTTAATCTTATTTCTGCAAACCTTTAATGATAATGGAATGTTAAATGAACTGTCTATATTAATTTTGCATGTGGTTAATGAATATTCTTTAAGGTGGTTACAAATATGCAATTATTGTGTGTACTAACATTTCCATGCAGATTTAATTTGAGGATGCTAAATTGAGGAAGGCACTACCAACTGGGCATGCACCATAACGTCCAACAAGGGAATCGTTCAAAGGTCAAAGGAGGAGGACGGAAGGAGATTCCTCATGCAAACCAAACATAACCACCTTGTAATGGTCATTATTGATGTTGAGAAAACGTGTGTGATACTGCAACACTAAATCTGCAGTTGGACATGCATGTCTAACCAGATTCAATGCATGCATAACCATCACCCCACTTTCTCTATTTTCCCTATATGGTGTCCTCCCAGTTCGTGGAGTTGACTGCCTCATTTAGTTGATAGTATAAATAAAGATCTGATGCTCCTTCTTTGAAGGTTGCATGATTTGATCTTTATTTAATTAATTAAATTTTGTGTGTGCGTTTGAACAGAACATTGCTTTTATTCTATCTTTATCTTTGTCATGCAAACACTATTCTTTTGTTTTCAAATACCAAACTCGAAGATTAAATCATTATTTAATCTTTATCTATATTCTTATTTTTTTATCACTCATGTCAGTACTAACAGTTATCATAATGCATGTTGAATCTTTTGATCTCAATCATCCGTTGATCTTTTAATCCTGGCCTGTCATTCGAATGATCATTTTTTTATAAATTGATCTGTCTCTCATCATTTCAATCTCTCCTGAAATCGTATGACCTTTGGAAGAAATCTTAATCTTCGATACTTCGCTTTTATCACATATATCAAGGCTATACTTGCACACATGCTGAAAATTTGAGGGCAAGAATACCATCAAGGCGAAATGGAGAAGGACAATCGAGGTCTTTCATGGAAGGATGTAGATATTGGATGAGATCACTCTTTGTTTTATGTTTACGCTTTCTTTGTGCTTTGTTGTTTGACTTTATATTACTTTAGAGTTTAATTGCATTGTTGTGTGATTTAACCTTTCATTGTATTTCCTGATGTTACACCATCCTCTTCATGAAGATCACTCTTTAACATCAAGCGAAGAGTCATTATTAACATTTTTACATGAAATGATCAATGCACGATTGTTGTCATCTGAGGATTCCTCTATAGAAGAATCATAACTCTTTTTCTTGTTCTTACAATCCTTCTTCACATGTCCCTGTTTCCCACAGTTCCAACACTTTACCTTACTCCATCCTTCGAACTTTCCCTTCCCTTCCTTGTCTCCCTTAGGTTCCTTTTTCTCAGGCCTGCCTTTTACAAACAAGGCATCTTGGATTTCCATTTTAGACTTCCTCCTCATCTCCTCTAATAGGAGAGTAGGAATTATATTGTCCATCTTCGGATCTGCACCACTACCACTGATAGTAATAATTAGATTTTCCCAAGATTCTGGTAAAGAGCAAAGTAATAAAATGCATTTATCTTCATCTTCCAACTTTACATCTACAGATGCTAATTAACTTAGAATCAAATTAAAAGAATTTAGATGATTTGGAATAGAATCATCATCTTTCATCTTTAAAGAATACAACTGTCTTTTCAGATACAACTTATTAGTAATACTTTTAGTTTGATAAATATCACCTATTCTCTTCCACAATTTAAATGTAGTAGTTTCTTCTGAAACATTCAAGAGAACAACATCAACAAGACATAATCTTATGGTCCCTCTTGCCTTCTTATCAAGCTTAGCTCAATCCTCACCTAACATCGTTGTAGGTGACTATGTCTCATTACCAACAACTAACCACTAATCTCTCTCTTCAAGGAGATCCTCCATTTTTAGTTTTCACACCTCATAATTAGATCCATTGAATCTTTGAATATCTAAACGAGAATTAAAACTCATTGTAACAAACTTATTTTCCAAAATCAACAATAACACAATAGTAAAAGCTCCCACTATAGCAAAAAAACCTTCAAACTTTTAAGAGAAAGGTGTCCCAAACTCTAACCAACCTTAGCTCTGGTACCAAATGTTGAAAATGGAGGCAATTATGTAGCTTTAAAACTTGTAAAGCTATTATAATATAGATCTAAATAAGTGTTCTTTGTTACAATTTCTTTGTGGATGATTATCTGTTTAGATTCATTTTACCATTTGTAGAAGTAGACAAAAGATTGTAGAAGAATAAGACCAGAAGATAGAAGTGACACAACATATACCGTGGAGAAACCCTTTCGGGAAAAAACTCCACCAAGAATCAATAGTGCTTGTATTATTTAACCTTAGAACAAGATTACAATAATTCTTTATCAATCCTTGCTTGAGACGCTTCTTTTTTCTTCAACAATTCTTCTTCGCAACCTACAATCAAATTTGATAAAATCTCTTCAACTTGCTGCAATAAATAGACAATAATGAGCCTTGTAAACTCCAAAGAGTTTACAATTACAAAGCACAATGCTTATCTCACAAAACGCACACCTATTCTTTGCAAGTAGAGTTCTACTGTGAAGATCAATTTCAAAACAAGTCCATCAATTTGGGTGTCCCAAACTGAAGTCATAACTCAACATTGATTATGAATATATCTTGTAAGCTTCTCCTCAAAGTTGGCACCCAAGAATGGGCCCACTTAACTCAGCCTTATAAAATATCTTATCATGCAAGTGTTAACTCCAAGATGCCAACTTGGGCGCCCAAGGTAGGTCCAAGTCAATCTCTATTAACTGAAACATATCTCTCCATCAATTCATGCAAAAAGGATGCATGATTGATCATCGCCACTTAACTAAATGTATCACCTGTTATCTGCCATGCAACTCGAGTTATTAGTCATGCATTCCAAGTCAACCGAAGTCAACTAGCATTCAACTAAAACTTACATGCAATTGAAGATAATTGAACCATAACTGAACTGAACTGAACTAATCTGAATTGAATTGAACTGAACTCCATGCATGTAAACATCAATCCCTAACTTCTAGGATCTTCTCATGCATTATTGAAGTGTTATCTTTTCTCCAAACAGTTAACTTAACTCAAGGTGAGTTCCACCTTCCATGTGGGTGCCCCATGTGCTCCTATTTTGTTGGAGCTATTCATGGGAGTACCCACATGTTTCTATCATTTAGAATTAATTACAAATGTCAATTTACATGTTCATTTCATTTGAATTTAATCTCTTTCTAATCCTAGTGTTTGGGGAACACTTTCCAAGGACTTAGGAGATACATGAAATAATGTTTAGGATTGCAATTAAATGACATCCTATTCCCAACATTTAATTTGTGCTTGAGACCACTCATCCTCATCCTCTTTATCACTGGGTTGAGGAGGAAAGCCCAATAAAGCCAAAGAGTCACTCATATTTCTTGCCTCCTTTTGGGATAAGAAATGCAACTTTAAGAGGTTCAAAGACAACCTCCCTGCCTAGGACTGGATGTTCCTTCTATTGGGGATCAAAAACCGTAGGGACAAGATTTGCAAAACGCTGAGCAACTGAAGCAAGTTCATTAGTAGAGAATTCCTCCACGAGATTTTTCTCCTTAGCAGAGGTGCCCTCAACAGGTTTGTTCCCACAAGAGTCAATGAGGTGACCAAACTTCTTGCACAACTAGTAGAAGAGATGAGCATTTTCATATTCCAGGGGTTGGGTCCAGTTACCAAATTTTGACTTAAGGAGGATTGAAGATGGTAAGACCATATTAACAACCACATTTACACAAATACGAGCATACACCAGTCTAGATCTCTCTTGAGTAATCTTATCAATAGCCAAAAGGTTACCGAAGGAGTTGGCTATACCTTTTAAGATACCCGTCTCCCAAAACTCCAGAAGTAGGTCTGAAAGACGGACCCACGTTGGAGCTGAGGCACCCAGGTCAGCCGATAGATTAAAAAATATTGTTGTTTAATTTAAACATACACTTTTATTTATTTATTTATAATTATTTAATTATATTTTTAAATTTTAATATGTAAAATATCATTAAATTCATTTTCAAAAATTTTAACAAATATTTTTAAAAAAGAAGTTGAAATCTAATCATTAGTAATTAAGAGTTTCTAAAATATAATAATAATTAATATAAAATTTTAAAAAATATATATGAGCTTTCTACATACTACTAATATTTTTTGAATCAAATATTAAATTTTAAAACCAATCTAGTTGAAATAAAATTAATCTTTCATTAAATAGGAGATTTACTTTAATACATTTAAAGTATTTTAATTACTTGTTTATTTGGATGCAATAATGTGTTTAGTTTTATATATGATGAAGCTTAATTTATTTATCTAGATTAATTTGTGTTTTATTTATGTATTTATTTAATTTGAATATATAAACTATGAAGGTGTACATAATCTTTCACCAGAAAATATTTATAATAGTTCTCTTTATAGTGGAATCACTCTAACATCTCCAATGGACCTACTAGCTAATATAAAGCATAAGAGAGAAATATGTATAGAACAATAAATTGCAATGTCTTAACCACTTTAGTATAAAAAATTTAAGATTTTGAAGAGAGGGTGTAGTCATATACTTTAACTATATGTTTCACATTCAATTCTAATGAATATCGTAGCACTTGCTATAGTAGAGAATGCATTTGTCATAACATAGTCTTGCATTTGCTATAAGAAGTGGTTGTCACCACAATCAATAATTTGTTCTTATTTTTTAGAGGTGTCGTGTTTATACAAGATTTATGATTTAAGTGAAATAAACATTTGAAAATGATATATCTTGGCATCTTTTAAATAGATTTTTCTAAAGATAAATATGCTAGTATTATTATATTGAAAAGTTTACAATAAATTAAGATGACCATACAAATGAAAATTAAAACACAGTCAATATAGTTTTAAAATTTTGAAAACCATAAAACAACTTTCAAAATAAATAAAAAATAATAGTTCTTGAATAAATTAATTATTTAAATAAATGTGTTTATGATGTTTATATTAATTTATATTATTTCATGGATGGATTCGGACTCGATGGCTCTGCGCGGCGCCTGGGTGAGAGCTAGGGCCCGCGTGCCCTAGCTCTTCTGTTCTGCATTCTATCTGTGTGCGGCGTCCAGTCTGGTGGTGAGCTCTCGTGGGGTGGGGTGTTTGCTGTTATTCAGGGGTGCGCTGGTCAGGCTGGGTTCTCGGCCTTTGTCTTGCTTGTGGGCGGATCTTCCTTCTGCGTTTTTTGCTGTTGACGGCATTTCCTTGGCGAGTGTGTTCAGTGTTCTGATACTGTGGGTCTCCTTTGCCATCTCTCACCTTTGGTAGGGTGCTGCTTTGCGATCCATGGAGAATCAGGGTTTTGTTATTTCTGAGGTTTCCTCTGGGGACTTGGAGATGGTAGAGCCATCTTCTTCGCTGCATGTCAGTGGTAAGGATCTGATGGGTAAACCCCAGTCTGGTGATGGGGTTTCATCTTCAAAAGGGGTTTTTCGAGTAAAAAAAATAAACGGATGTTTGGAGAGATCCGAGGAGCGACCAGTTTTGGTTATTCAACCTGAACAAGTTGTGGAGGATGTCGAATATTGGTGTAATCATGCCCTTATTTGCAAATTTTTGGGCCTTCGTCTTTCTCTACCTATTTTGGATTCCTGGGCACGTCGAGTTTGGAACCCAGAAAGTGATATGGAGATTATTTTGGCTGCTAATAATTATTTTCTAGTTATCTTTTCAAGCATGTCGGATAGGAATAGGGCTTTTGAAGGGGGGCCATATTTCTTTAACCAGGTGGGGCTCTTCAATAAGCCTTGGCACATGGGCTTCAACTCTGCTGAAGAGATCCCCTCGCGAGTTCCTGTGTGGGTTCGATTGCCGAGGCTTCCCTTGGAATTCTGGAGGGAAGATATTCTTCACTCAATTTCTTTGCTTCTTGGAAAACCGGTGGGATCGGCTACACAAACTCAAGACCGTAAGGTAATTTCCTTTGCTCATATTTGTGTAGAAGTTGATTTAAATAACCCGTTGCCAGATTCTATGGAAATTCGCTTGGGATCTTCTTCTTGGATCCAACAACTAGATTACGAGACCCTGCCTTTTAGATGCAGAATTTGTCATGAATATGGTCATTTACACCGCAAATGCCCTAGAAATAAATCCTCCCCCTTGGCATCCTCTGGAACTCCTGGGGGGGTCAAGGGGAAGGCCCCTTTGTCCAATGAACCGGTGGATGATGAGGGATTTACTCAGGTTAAGCCCCGTAACAAAGGTAAAGGTAAAAAGAGAACCTGGTTGGATAGACAAAATGAAGGCACTTTTAACAAGTTTGATGTTCTTGAGGATTTGGTACAAGAGGAAGGTATTCCAGTAGAGCTCTCTTCTAGGGCTAAGGGTGTGCATGAGATTCAGGAGGAGGATGCAAAGAAAGAGGAGCAATTTTTATCTCCAGAGGACCATCAGGTTGTTCAGTTGACTATGGATTTGCCTTCCCAGGTTCAGGATATCAAGGACCTTCAGGGGTCACAAGCTACAAAGGATTCTGTGGTGATGGCTCCTGATCCTCCTGCTCCTAAGGGGGCCTCAGATTGTGTGAAGAGTAACAAAGCTCCTCCTAGTTTAGGTTTACAACAGAAATCCTTTAAAAAGGGGCCGCTTGATAAACCGTCAAGGAGTGGACGGAAGACTGATCAAGAGAAGGTCAAGATTATGGGTGATACTTTGGTTGAGTCTGGGTCTGTGAAACCCATTGATTCCCATTTCTCCCACCCCCATAAATGATCGTTTTATCATGGAATGTAAGGGGGTTGAACAACATCCCTAGACAAAAGGCTGTTCGCAGACTAATTGAATCTCAGTCTCCTGATGTGGTCTTTATTCAAGAAACTAAGCTTACCGTGGAAGGTTTGGATAATTGTGCTCCATGTATCTGGCCCCAAGGTAATTGGCAGGGGGTGGGTGCTTTGAACAGTTTAGGGGGGGTGGCTTGCTTCTGGAATCCGAGGAAAGTTTTCCCCATATGGTGGTGTTCTAGTCGGTCTTCCATTTCTCTGGTTGCCTCTAGTTTGGAGACTGGAGAGAGGTGTCTTTTTTCTAATATCTATGCTCCTACTGATTTCTCTGGTAAGTCAAATCTTTGGGCTCACATCAGATTTATTCGAGCCTTAGACCCGTTTCTCCCATGGATTATGGCTGGTGATTTTAATGCTGTTACTAGCTTGGATGAAAAGCAAGGTGGGTTAGCTAGGCTTGACCCTTCTGCAAGTCTGCTCAGGGATATGATTAGCTCTTTGAATCTCATAGATGTGAAGCCTACCAATGGTGTCTTTACATGGAATAATAGGAGATGTGGTGTTGAGGCCATCTCTGAAAGGCTTGATAGATTTCTGGTTTTGTGCTATTGGATGAACAGTAGGTTGATCACCAGTTCAGAAATTCTTGATTGGAGGGACTCTGATCACTGGCCCATCAAGCTCTCTGTCACTACTTATGGTGTCACCAAAAACCCTTCTTTCAAATTTCAGTTAATGTGGTTAAGAGATCAGTCTCTGCATGATCTTATGGTGGATTGGTGGTATGAGGGGATGCCTGCCCATGGGACAAACATGTTTACTTTTAGTAAGAGGCTTCAACATGTGAAGTACAGACTCAAGAGATGGAATAAACAATGTTTTGGGAACCTTCATGCTCAGAAGCTGGCAGCTCAGGCCAAGTTGGATATCATCACTCGTCAAATTCGGGACCAGGGGTTGACCTCTGATCTAAGTAAAGCTGAGTCCTTGGCTCTCAAGGGTTTAGAAGAGTGGGAGCTTCGGGAAGAGATCTTCTGGAAGCAGAAATCTCGAGTTGATTGGCTTCAGGAGGGGGATAGGAACACTGCTTTCTTTCATAATTCGGTGAAGGCTCGGAGGCAAGGATGTTCTATCTCCTCTCTTGTTTCGCCTGAAGGGGCTCAACTCTCCTCCAGTGCTAATATTTCTAGGGAAGCGGTCAATTATTTTTCAAACCTATTTTCTAGGGAGGATCTTGCTGCTGGGGTTGAGGAGAGGGCCATCTTGGAATGTATTGCCCACCTAGTCTCTGCTGAGATGAATGGAGCTCTCTTATGCCCTATTTTGTTACCTGAACTAGAGAAAGTGGTGTTTAATATGAAAAAAGGTAAGGCTCCTAGCCCGGATGGGTTTCCGATTGAGTTCTTTCAGGAGTTCTGGGAAATAATAAAGTTTGATCTGCTCGAGGTGGTTCAAGAATCTCATAGGAACAAACAGATGCTCAAGTCCATGAATTCTACTTTCTTGGCTCTCATACCTAAGAGGGAGGGGGCTAATCAGTTGGTTCATTTCAGGCCTATTGCGTTATGCAATGTGGTGTACAAGATCATCACTAAATTGATTGCAGAGAGACTCAAACCACTCCTCAGTACTCTGATCTCCACTGAGCAGGGTGGTTTTGTTGAAGGAAGACAAATTTTGGATGGTGTTGTGATAGCAATGGAAGCTATTCATTCTATGGCTCATTCTAAGGAGAGGGCTATGTTCATTAAACTTGACATGGCTAAAGCTTATGATCGGGTGAGCTGGGAGTTCTTGCAAAAAATTCTCTTGACTTTTGGCTTTGATGAGGAGTGGGTTAATTGGGTTCTTAGTTGTGTGACCTCGTCCTCCTTCTCTGTTCTCATTAATGGGGAACCCTCTGACTTGTTCAGTGCTTCTCGGGGTCTTCGGCAAGGGGACCCTTTATCTCCTTATTTATTCATTCTCATGGCGGAGGGCCTTGGAAGATTTATTAAGTCTCAGGTGCGGCAAGGTTTTATCCAAGGTTGGAGCTGGAATAATTATCTCCCTTCCTACTCTCATCTTCAGTTTGTGGATGATACTGGGTTGATGGGCATGGCTAGAATTAGTGAGGCAGTGAACTTCAGGAGAGCCTTAGACATCTACTTAAAGGCTTCAGGTCAGTGTATTAATGACGACAAATCCTCCATTTATTTCTTTAATACCCCTCGGCTTATTCAGAGCAGGATTGCTAGGATCCTTAGATTTCAGATTGGGTCTCTTCCCTTGATGTACTTGGGGATCCCTTTGGCTTTGGGATCTCAGCGTAGAGATTACTGGCAGGGGATTTTGGATAAATTTCGGAGTAAGGTTAGTCATTGGACATACAGATGGCTATCTTCTGCTGGGAGAGTAGTTCTTCTAAAGACCGTGGTGCAGGCCCTCCCCATTTATAGGTGTTGTGTGCAAGTTCCCCCTTCCACCTTTGTGAAGGAATTTGATGCTTTGTCTCGGAAATTTCTTTGGGCAGGTAGCCTTCTTTCCTCAAAGTGGAGTTTAGTCAAGTGGGAGTCTGTTTGCAGGCTGAAGCATGCTGGGGGCCTTGGTCTTAGGTCTATGGCTCTTGCTATCACGTCCTTGGCTGCTAAGCTTTACTGGAGGTGGTGTAACCATCAGGATCAGGATTGGGCTAAGATTCTTTCCCACAAGTATCTTCCTGGTGTTGATAGCCTGGATGTGCCACGATTTGATTTGGTGGGTAAATGATCTTGTATTTGGGAAACCCTCAAGAAGGGAGCTCAGCTGATTAAGGAGGGTCTCTTCTGGGTCTGTGGTAGAGGCTCTGATGCTTTGTTTTGGCAGGACTCTTGGGATGGCCACCCTCCTATTCTTTATAGCTTCCCTCAGCTTTAGCCTCTTTGCCATATTTTTTCTGCGGCTGGTTGGATAAAGGTGGAGCATTTTAAAACTGTCAAGCGTATTGGTCAGGTGGAGGTAGCTTGTTGGAAGGACCCGCAGGAGTGGCCAATGGGGGGTTCCGAGGAGGATCGTGCTGCCCTTACTAGAATTTTGGAGGGCAGGCTCTGCAGCTCCCTTAATGAGAGGGACGCTTTGGCTTGGAGTCCTAGTCCAAATGGTAAATTTACTGTGGCCCAAGGATATGCTGTGCTTGACAAGAACTTATATGGCCCCGCAGAGGTGCATTGGGGGAAAAAGGTTTGGGACAACTTTTCTTGGCCCAAATGCAATTTCTTCTTATGGTTGGTTGCTCAGAAGAAGTGCCTCACTTGGGAAAATCTCTGCAAGCGAGGTTTCCAGGGTCCTTCTATTTGCTTCCTTTGTTCGCACAGTGAGGAATGTACCTCCCATTTGTTCTTTCTTTGCCCTTTTTCTAGAGAGATATGGCATAGATGGTGGGAGGCTTGGCATCATGGTTGTATTCATGCTTCTTCCCTTATTGAATTCTGGGAGAGTTTGGGCAGGCCTCCAGCGAAGACTCCTTTCTTGCAGGTGGCTTGGACTGTTGGCCCTGTTCTTATCCTCTGGAACCTTTGGTTGGAGAGGAACTGTAGAGTCTTTGGTGGCTCAAATTTGGAGAGTTTTCAGTTGTGGAAGAAGATAATTAGCAAGCTTCAGGAGACTATTTCTGCTAAGTGTGATATGTCTGAAAATATTGATCCTGGTGATCTTGCTATCTTGCGGAATTTGAACCTAGGGGATAGTAGAAGGGGAAGCATTGTGGGAAGAAGACCCCGTCATGTCAAGCAACGTGTTTGTCGTGATGGGCGTTGGTCGCCTCCCCCAGTGGGGGTCCTTAAGATCAACACTGATGGTTCTTCTCGTGGGAATCCTGGTCATGCTGGTGTTGGGGGTATTGGTAGAGGTAATGATGGTGGTGCAGTGTTTTTCTTCTTTATTTACAAAGGTCAGCACTCTAATAATTTGATGGAGGCTCTTGCTATTATGATTGCTGTTGAGCGTGGTTGCTCTTTAGGCTGGAGGAGGATCATTTGTGAGTCAGATTCTCAGATTGTGGTGGATATGTTGAACAACCAGAGGCTGGGTGATGTTAGTTGGCAATTAGCCTCTGTGGTCAGACAGATTCTGAGTCTATGTAGTTCCTTGGATTCTGTCTCCTTTTGTCATATCCCTAGGGAATGGAACAGAGTGGCTGATTGTTTGGCAAAGTGGGCTTCTGAGAATGTGGATGGTTGGGATATTAGTGCAAGGGAGGTCTTACCTTCTGATTACCTTGAGACTCTGGAGAGGTTGTTAGTGGAAGACATGAATTTGTAAGGTTGTTTTTGGTGGTTCTTGTAGTGGTCTTGCCTTGGTGGGCATCTTGCTTTTGCCTTGTAATTTTGTTTTGATTGAATAAAAAATTTTACCCCTTCTTTTTTCTTTTTTTTTAAAAAAAAATTATATTATTTCATATAAAATTAACAATATTAAATTAAAAAAATCACACCAGCTAATGAATGATATTTTGATTTTAATATAATATAATATTAAAATTTAATGATGTCACTAGATAACAAACACATCAAATAAAAATGACAATTTAGTGACGTCATTTAAATTGTTTTTCTGTCTTCCACACCAGAGAATAATAGAGCCCAAATCACCCGTATCACCTTTTTTAAGTCGTGGGGAATATGTTAGTAGACAGACAATTGGAATCTGTTAGCAGACAATAGCGACAAACTAGCTGACGTGGATTGCCTAAATGGTCCCTTGTTTTACTTTATACTTGGAATTTTACTTCAGTCCTCATCATATCGGATGTCAATGGGTCACTTTCTTTTCTATGTTCTTGTGACTTCTTTTTTTAATATATAATGATATTACATGTAAATATAATACTTAATTTTAAAAAGATAAGTCACTTTTATAGTGATGGATAAATTTTTAATTGGATTTAATTTGAGATTTTTTAAGGAGTTGGTATCGTACATATTTTGATATAATTGAGAAGGAATAAGATGTTTATCTGATTTATGGTGTGATGTCGACTTACATTTTTTGAGTTGTTGAGATGTGATAAAGAATTGGAAATTGGAAATTGAAATTAGATCAATGATTTGAAAAGAGATAATATAAATGTTTTGAAGTCTAAGACTAGATTGTGCATATGATAATTTATATCTACCATTGAATTTTATCTTTGATATTTGTTGAAGTTGTTCAAATATATTTTTACCTCTGTTTGAGGAATTGATGGTGTTAAAAACACCTTTAAGGTTTCTTATAAATAAAAGGAAGACCATTAATTTCTTTTTAATGATAATCAAATCATGTTGTTGATATAATAATTTTGAAAACATGTCAAGCAAAAAGTATAAGAATGTTGATACAACTATGATTGAATTTGAATATAAATACT
Source organism: Sequoia sempervirens (assembly GCA_007258455.2). Lineage (NCBI taxonomy): Eukaryota > Viridiplantae > Streptophyta > Pinopsida > Cupressales > Cupressaceae > Sequoia > Sequoia sempervirens. Next base: position 170,091,697 of record VDFB02358134.1, on the reverse strand, counting down.
TGTGTTTTAATAATTCATTATTGAAATGGCCTTGAATGATGTCCTTAAATACGAGTTCTAGATAAACAACTAAAAACCTTTAATATACTAATCAATTATAACATTTATATTCTTAAAATGCCACATAAAAAAGACATAAAATTTGAAATTTTAAACATAAAGAATAAACCATATGAATAACTTAATTTAGAAAAATAAAAACTTAAAAAAAAACCATCTTATTATGAAACAATAAATCTTACATATAAAACAATAATTCAAAATGAAAATTAATTGGTGTAACATAAGAATCAAATTAAATACAAAAAATCATATACATGTATTAAAAATAGAAAAATATCCACTTTTATCCTCTATAATAATTAAAGTCCATCTTAACAATCAAATCAAATACCATTTAAAAGTAAACATAAGATGTCTTGCACACATCAAATCAAATTTTGATTCTAATATCAAGAGCTTATTTTCCTTAATACCTACTACCTACATTCAAAGATGGACATGGTGTTGGTAAACATCATTTAGAAATTCACTAGGTAAGGATTGTTCTCCTTTGGTCAAAACCTTGTTATTGAAATAACACATGAAACAATGTTCAAATTTAATAGGTAATTAAATGTAATGTGCCTAAAATGTCTGTGTATGGTTGATTTCATTCTCTTGTCATGATGAAAGTGTAACTAAACTTTCATGCTAGATTCTAAACATACTTAGTAATTCACAGATAATCATAATGAATTGGGGTTTGTCCTTTTATATCAAACATCCTAGCATTAATTTTTAAATATTTCATGCTTTAGTTGACTCATGCTAGCTAATTAGAAAGGGGGGAATGAGCTCAACTATAACATGATATTTTAACATGCTATCATGTATTTCAAATCTCTATAATTATAAGAAAGATTTGAAGTTTATTTATATTGTTTCCTTAATTCTAATGTACTATAAACCCAATTGATGTAATACACTTTGTAGAACCCAATGTGTAATCTAAATAGTTAATATTTTGTATAAAATATGAAAGAAAATTCTTTAGTTTTAACAATATAATATAAAAAAATCACACCACCTATTGAGTGACATTTTGTTTTTGATATAATATAATATTAAAATTTAAATGATCACAAGATAACCAACACATCAAATAAAAATGACAATTTAGTGCCGTCATTTAAATTGTCTTTTTTCTCTTCCACACCACAAATCACCGATATAATGTAGGCAGCTGATATCACCTTTTTATAAGTCGTGGAGAATCTGTGAGTAGACGGCAGCGACAAACTAGCTGACGTGGATTGCCTAAAATGGTCCCTCGTTTTACTTTATACTTGAATTTTACTTCACTCCTCATCATATCGGATGTCAATGGGTCACTTTCTTTTTTATGTTCTTGTGGCTTTTTTTTAATATATAATGATATTACATGTAAATATAATGTTGTTTTAAATAGATAAATCATTTAATAATAGTGATGGGATAAATTTTTAATTGGATTTAATTTGAGATTTTTAAAGGAGTTGGTATAGCACTTATTTTGATATAGTCGAGAAGAGATAAGATGTTTATCTGATTTATGTTGTGATGTCAATTTTGATTTTTTGAGTTGTTGAGATGTGAAAGAATTAGAAATTGCAAATTGGAATTAGATCAATGATTTAAAAAGAGATATTCTAAATGTTTTGACATCTTAGACTGGATTGTGCATATGATAGTTTATATTCTATTGAATTTTACTTTTGATATTGTAGAAGTTGTTCAATTGTATTTCTAGCTTTGTTTAAGGAATTGATGGTGCTAAAAAGCACCTTTAAGGTTTCTTATAAACAAAGAGAAGACCATTAACTTTTTTAATGGTAATCAAGTCATGTTGTCAATGTAATAATTTTAAAAACATGTCAAGCAAAAAATATAAGAATGTTGATACAACTATGATTGAATTTGAATATAAATACTTGTGTTTTAATAATCCATTATTAAAATGGCCTTGAATGATGTCCTTAAATATGAGTTCTAGATAAACAACTAAAAACCTTTAATATACTAGTCAACAATAACATTTATAATCTTAAAATGTCACATACAAAGACATAAAATTTGAAATTTTAAACATAAAAAATAAACCATATGAATAACTTAATTTAGAAAAATAAAAGACTCTAAAAAAACCATCTTATTATGGAACAATAAATCTTACATATAAAATAATTCAAAATGAAAATTGATTGATGTAGCAAAATAATCAAATTAAATACGAAAAAATCATATATGTATTAAAAATATAAAAATATCCACTTTTATCCTCTATAATTATTAAAATTAATCTTAACAATCAAATCAAATACCATTTAAAAGTAAACATAAGATGTCTTGCACACATCAAATCAATTTATGATTCTAATATCAAGAACTTGTTTTCATTGATATCTACTACCTACATTCAAAGATGAACATGGTGTTGGTAAACACCATTTAGTAATTTGCTAGGCAAGAATTGTTCTTCTTTGGTCAAAACCCTGTTATTGAAATAGCATATGAAATAATGTTCAAAGATAATAGGCAATTAAATGTAATGTACCTAGAAATTTGGTGCATGGTTGATTTCATTCTCTTGTCACGATGAAAGTGTAACCAAACTTTCATGCTAGATTCCTAACATACTTAGTCATTCCTAGATAATCATAATGAATTGGGGTATGTCCTTTTATATCAAACACACTAGCATGTAGTTTAAAATATTTCATGCTTTAGTTGACTCATGATAGCTAATTAGAAAGGGGGGAATGAGCTCAATTATGATTTTAAATTTAGAATTCTAAAGGTCAACTTTATGCTTCTAGATTTAGCCTTGATCAATTTCACACTCATAGATTTGATTGGAGGTGATTAATGGGTAAAATGAGAACAAAGATTGATCCTTGGAGATGTGTGAAGATGAGGTCAAGTTATAATCAAGTGTTATTTTCCAACTTCTATGCAAGAATATGTCTTTTTTCATGTTAATCATCGTATTAGGGACAACCCTATCAAAATAGACCCAAAACAAAATGGAAAAGTAAAGGGTATGCATTTTTCACTATTAGTTTCTACCACATTAAATAACATGTGAACTACTATAAGGATGCATGTCAAATTAAAACAAGTAATCAACATAAATTTCAAAATTTATAAGCTAATAAAATGATATGAATAAACATGTTGACTCTATGAAGTCTTTACATTATGAGAACTACATTTGAAAACCTACAACCATGGAAGAAAAAGTTTCAATGAGTAGCATCTATCAATCATTTAGAACTAGGAAAAACCACAACTACTAAAACTATCTATGAATAAAAATAAAAAGTGAAAAGAAAAGGTGCAATGACCTCACATAGAAAGGAAATAAGGAATCTACCTAGAGTAGAAATAGGATTTTGTTTGAAAAGTAATAATGACTCTTCTTAGTATAGGAATATTATTGCATATAAAATGGAAATAAGGCTCTATCTAGAATATAAATAATCATCATAACCATGATCTCATCAGTATAATCATAGTAATTAAAGGAGCATTAATGATATAATATCCCCCTTTAGTTGGTTGCATACAATTGATGTAATGAATTGCAAAAGAAGAGAAAATATATGGTTGTGTAAAACTCAAAAATCATGTAAGGATGTGTATCCCCAAAAAACTTAAGACAACTTAAAAGGATCAAGACATGAAACTATGCTCCTCCTCTATTGTGAGGGGATCCCTTTATTAAACATCTATGATAGTATTATACATGTGATGACATATACAAGTTTATTCACATATATGGAAAATCTTTTTCTAAAAAAAAAAAACTAATCATTCAATTTGCACAAAGAAAAGATAATAAACTATTTAGATGAACCGAGACTAGATTTATTCCTTGTAGTGTTGATTTATTACAAAATATGAATCCAGTTGAAATAAGAAAATAATCAAACAATAATGACTAATTCCTTTAACCAAAAAACAAGTTTTATAAAAATGAACAAGGAGTGTGTAGTGTATCTCATGTTTGTGATCTTTGGTTATATTTTTGGACATGATCTGCATACCTATACCTGTATATTTGATTCAGGATTATTCATATCATCATTATTTTGTATTATCAATTTTGGATGCACCTTTAGATACAGTTATATTATTATTATGTTATGATGGATCGTGTTGTTGTATTTTATTGATAATGCACATGTATGCCTTAGATGATTGTTTTATGATTATTTTGTATACCCTATTCAAGAATTGTATGTGCTTTGACTATTATGTTTATGCATAGGTACACTTGATGTGTGCTGAGTGGATACAGGTACAGGGAATTTTTCCACCTAACTTCACAAGTCTGAGTTATTCCCTAATGGTGGTTATATGGGAGATTTCACATTGGTCATAATTGTTAGGCTTACTCATCGTACTCGATTTGAATGTTACTTCTTATTATTTTATCCATGTTGACCGAATACCATCTTTGGTATGATTCTAGATATCGTACCCTTCTTGTGGATGTCTAGTGAAATTATGTTTAATGTCTTATTAAATTTTGGATTTTTGTAAATTTAGTTCCCTCATAAACAATTTCTAATCTTCCATTAAAGATTTTTACCAAAATGCCAAAATGGAGAAATCAGGTGCAAAGAAACTTCAGCAATAAACTCCAAAGTTATCACTAAATAATGTGCCAATGGAATAAGCATGAATTGCTACAAAAAAGTATGATTTTAACATTTTTTTTGGTTATAAACAGCAGCGAATAGCAACCAAAAGCATATTTCAAATTACATTAATTTGAATGCAAATAAATACCCAAACTTCACCAAAAATCAACTATGGCTTCCAATACAAAATATCCAACACTTCATACAAAGTCTAGGGTAGAAAAATACATATATAAACTTCTATAATCTACTATAAATACTTATAACAATAGAAAAATAAATCAACACCAAAAACTAAGCACTCCAAACTACTATCACTGTCAACTACTTGACATAATCAACACAATGAAACAACCTTCAACACCAATGCAATTTCATAGTAAAATTGTACTTGTAGACCCTCAGAGCCACTATATTTGAGTCCAAATATCTCTATTTTACCAGCCTTAGAAATTATTCCCACAATGGTTTATCAGCCTTTGTGGGAAGAGACAATGCTAAGCCAAAATCTGCAACAAGAATGCCCCAAAATGAAGCCCAAATTCATGTTTTATTGAAAAATCTTCAATTTCCAAGTTATGGACCCAAAAATAATGACCAAGGAGAGATTCCATTTTGCATGTAGTACATGTAAGCTCTAGTGCCAAGTGTCCATTGATTTCTTTCGCTCCAATGCAAGTTGACATGTGTCGATTAAAGTCTTGCAAGCATAATTTGTCAAAATTGCTCCAAAATAACTCTTCCCAAATTCCAACACCCAAATTGGACCCATAAAATAAATATTAATTTATTACCCAAAATTGATTTAATAATTTTTTCTTGAAAATCCAAATTACTTGATTTATCTGTAGGTCCTGATTGACAATTTTGAAAACTGGGTTTACTAAAAATAGTAATTTCTATTTTAATAAAGGGGACATAACAAGTCCTCCCTCCCAAAAATTTCTTGTCCTCAAGAAATTACAAGCATTATGCTCTAAAAAACTTATGCCAAAATGATATGTCATGCTAAAATGCATATTAAGCCCTGGTCATGTACTTGTGAAGAGTTGCATTCTTTGCCAAAGAGTATTGTGCAAAAATGAGGACTCAAATTCCTTTGCTCCAATGCTATGAATCCAAAAAAAAATCTATGCAATCCAAGATCTTGTATGTGTAAGTAATTGATGCATACATTCTCATACTCCAACTAAAACACATCTTCCCACAAAGGTTTAATCAACTTGCCAAATGAACTAGTGTGAGATGAGACGAACTTGTAACTCCTGAGACCTTTCCCAATGATAAAAATCTATTTTTTTTTGCTTTTAGGACTGTTATAAGATATAATTCACTCCCCATTACAGAAAATATGAATTTTGGAAATGGTTACTTCTCTTATCTTCACGATGCTAAAATATTTAGTGCAGGAATGTGTAAGAAAAATCCCATACTTAACCTTAGCTTGTGAAATATTGCTTTTAGCTTCATGGACTGATCTATGATAGAAAAATTACAGTAGAGGAGTGGAAAATAACAACATAAAACATGCATCATACATAGCACAATTCTCCCAATTTTGAATTTGCAAGCAACAACCCATATGTACTAAAGTTGTTGTTCTTCCCGAGACTATCTACAAGCACAAACTTATCACCTCATTTTTGTGACTCATCACTTTGAATATTTTTCCAAGGAATACCATACATTTTTAGGTGCACCCATGTTATAATCCCCAATACATATAAATCCCATCAAATATTCATAGAATCTCCAAATCACATAATATTGCCAACATTGTTCTACTCTAAATTGAAAAACTAAAGTCACAACTTCTAGAGATGATATGAATTGGGAAAATAACAATAAGAAATGATCTACAAGAGCATAAAATTGATCTACAATAGAAGCACACTCCCCAATACACAAAACCCATAAATCTTCACACATTTTCATTGGATACATGTAGACAACATACACATATTGCACTACAAGAACAACTTCACTATATCTTCTCCAAATAAGTGTTATGATGGGTGGATTAGTTCTCTCTAATATTTTAGACCTTCTTCTAACATCATCAATCAAGGATTCTTCCCCCAAACACACCAATCTATAGTTGTTCATAACTAAATTTATTGAAATTAGCAACATGCAATTGATGTAACAACTACCAAAATGACAAACCTAGGTAATAGTCATCAATATGTCTAATGTTGAATTAATGGGAAGCAATGTGAGGTTTGAAAATATCTTCACCAACATCTTCACACCTTTGAAATTATTCAAAATCAGCAACCCATAAATTATTTTCTTCAACAAGCTAGATGGTTCAGAGAATAATTTGAAACCATTTCTTGAAACTTCACTCTCCATGCTTTCAAACTTCATGGAGCTCATCCTTTGCAATACAACCATAACAACTCCATTTCCTACAACATCACATCCTTTAGACAAAGATGGTAAGAAATTTGAAATGAAAATTGCATAGCATGATATGGTTACCTTCACAAACTTAACCCAATCTTCTTGTGTTCTTCCCATCAATGTTGTAGCTTCTTTCTTTGTTCGGATTGAAAGAATTTCACATGGACCACTGAGATGCATGATATTGAAATAATTACCACTTCCCTTGAGTTGCTTCCATTGTTGTACCTTCTCATGTGAATACCCCTTAATGGAGACATCTTGTAACTCCTCATAAACACAAAGTGTAGAATATGTCAACCTCATGCTCTCAAATTGAATGAAGCCCAACATTTGTGTTAAGGAAGCCCAAATATCATCCCCTAAAATATCATATCCTTTCACAAATGGATTTGAAATGAAAAGTACATGGCATGAGTTGTTTACATTTTCAATCCCTTCCAAAGATTATTTTGTTGCATCCTCTTGAAAGCCCTAAACACCAATGTCTTGGTCAAGATATGTGACATCATTCTCTCATAGTTTCCAACTCTATGACGTGTTGGATTCCTTTAACCAAGGGTATTCCTAGGAACATGTTACTAAAAACTATGCTATGCTAATTTGGAAACACTCAAAAATCAAAATGAAGACTATAATTCTTACCATAAAATGTGATAGCATGCATATCCTCCATCACTAAACATCTTATTGTCCATGAAACCCTTCTTTTGCAAGAAGTATTTAGATATGTGTCTACTCCCATTGTTTCCTTAGATACACCTTCCAATACCATATTTTTCCCTTCACATGTGTTCTTTATTATTCTAAAATGGTGATTATGTAGAAAGTCACACATGGAATGCAACCATTGCACACACATAACTATTTGAATACTCGAAGAGTAGAATGCATTACATACCCAATGTTTTGGTATTGAGATTTGTAATCTCCTTAGTGGATGTATCAAATTAAAATTGCATTCTCCATCATTCTTTTGCTACACTACTCTATCACCAACACCACCATGGCTGTCCCAATCCTCATAAACTTCTCTTTTACCAAATTTATGGAAAACAGGGCTACTGTGTTTATGCTCATAACCAAGGATTATGTGTCTTTCATCAACATCAAGGTTGTTATATTTTGGGTCAGAATCAAAACTAAATAATAACAAATTTGATTTGTATTCAACATCATCATCATACCTTTCATCCCTAGCTTTCTCAATGTTATCCTCCTCACATAAATCTTAAGATGAAATTGAAACGACATTGGAATGAAAGGGATATTCATTCCAATGAAGAACCTCAACATGCATAGGTGTTGGCATGCTTGAGTCCCAAATAAAAGTGGGTTGATTGCTGCAATCAAGGTGAAAGTATTCATTGTGATTCTCATGTGTTATTTCCTTTTTGAGAGATTCATGCTCCAACTTCCTAGAACTAAAATCTTCCTTTGCTGATTTAGGAATTTATGAGAAATTCATAGTAAAATTGTCACTCCCATAATGAAAAATCATTAGTAGGATAAGGTTGAGCTATAGAATCCATCATGAAATAATTTCCAACAATAGAGCTATTATTTTTACCATTCTCACTTGGCACTAGCTCCTTCTTTTCCATAATTACATTTTCTTGAAATGGAAGCTCACTAGAAATCACTGAAATATTTTCTTTAATTAAAGAATCATTACCTTCAACCACTATGGCTTGGAGTGCCTCTAGCCAAACTCTCTTCTTTTTTCAAATCTAATTTTTCTTTATGTTGCATCATCACCATCTCCTCCATATCTTGAATTTGTGTCTCAAGTGCTTTTAGCATTGTCTCAAGTTCTTTATCATCTTTCAACTTTTTTTCTTCAAATCTATCAATCAACCTTTGAAAAAATTCATCAAATGAATTTACCTAAATGTGATTTTGGGTGTTCATACCTTGGTACCACCAATCATGAGCAACTCCTTCAAGGTGCAAGATCGCATACTGAATAGAAAATTTCTCCTCCATGGAGCTGGAATAGTAACAGTCTTGCATCTCAAATAACCATTCTCTAACTGAAATCTTGCCTGACCCATCAAAAGTTGGTGTTGAAGATTTTGTGACTTTGCTCCCAAGATCTCTTCCATTAGAGTCTAAATGTTATCTACAACTTGATGGCCATCATGCTATGCATCTAAGTGATATAATCATTGTATGGAATTGCATTTCTAAATCCTTCATCTTGATTAATATATATTTCTTTGATGGTCGCTAGATCCCTGGCCAAAACTTCCATGTGATCAACCATCTTTTAACTCCTCTTTCCTTTTGAAAAATATGATCAAACCCTTAGGATAGCAAGATCATGGCTCTAATACCATTGTAATATCCCTCATAACAATTTATAATATGCCATTAAATATTTTTACCAAAGCACTAAAATGGTGAAATTGGGTGCAAAGAAACTTCAACAATAAACTCCAAATTTATCATTAAATAATGTGCCAATGGAATAAGAATGAATTGCTACAAAAAAGTGATTTTAACAAAAAAATTGTTATAAACAACAACAAACAAAAACTAGAACCATATTTAAAATTACATTAATTTGAATGCAAATAAATACCCAAACTTAACCAAAAATCAATTATGGCTTCCAATATACAATCTCCAACACTTCATACAAAGTCTAGAGAAGAAAAATACATAGATAAAAATTTATAATCTGCTACAAATATTGATCTAACAATAGAAAAATAAATCAACACCAAAAACTAGGCACTCCAAACTACTATCTCTACCAATTGCTTGACATAATCACCATAATGAAACAACCTTCAGCACCAATACAATTTCTGAGTAAAATTGTGCCTATAGACCCTTAGATCCAATGTCCTTGAGTCCAAATCTCCTTTATTTACCAGCCTAAGAGATTATTCCCACAATGGTTTATCATCCTTTGAAAGAAGAGAAAACACTCAACCAAAATCCGCAACAAGAATGCCCCAAAATGAAGCCCAAATTCATGTTTTATTGAAAAATCTTCAATTTCCAAGTTAGGGACCCAAAAATCATGACCAAGGAGAGATTCCCTTTTGCATGTAGTGCACGTAACCTTTTGTGCCAAGTGTCCATTGATTTATTTCACTCCAATGCAAGCTGCCATGTGTCAATTGCAATCTTGCAAGCATAATTTTCCAAAATTGCTCCAAAATAACTCTTCCCAAATTCCAACACCCAAATTGCACCCATGAAAATAAATTAAAAATAAATATTAATTTATCCCCAAAATTGATTTAATGATTTTTCTTGAAAATCCAAATTACCCGATTTATCCATAGGTCTCGATTGGCAATTTTGAAAACAAGGGGATATTACATAATGGCGCATAGGCAATCACAGTGTGGGGATTTTTCTTAACAAGTGAAAACTAATGAAACATTGGTAATTAACTAACCAAGATAATGGATATCCCTCTCATGCATTGAGTGCTCATATAGGCTAAGGATGATCAAGGAAGACAAGCTTCTTAGGGAGTATAAGACTTGTAAGGTCAAGTATCCTCATCTATATGAGAGGGTACTCAATTCTATGTTGATCCCCATGTGAGTGTTCGCAATGAAACTCCCTTTCTTGCTCTCTAATATTTAACCTTAGAGTAGATTGAGTAGCACCTAAAAGAAGTATAATTCCTTTGATGTTTGGTGTTGGCTCTATTACATTATTGGATGTTGTGTATTTTCCATGTCTTGTGTTAGTGTATACCCTTCTCCCCATGTGTATTGTGTGTGTATTTGGGCCTTGTGACTATCTCCTAGCCTAGTTGGGTGAGCCTACAAGTATCACATGGTTGAGTGTTATGGTAACCACCATTGGGGATAGAGGTTCAAGGATCGAGACTCTTCATCATACCATGTTCTCTTAAGTTTTTCTTATATAATTATTACTTCGTTCAAATATAATATTGTCTATGTAAATAAAATTTGAGTCCTATTGTGTAAATTGTAATAATATTGTTATTGGACCTCTCTTTGAGATGAAATGTAACATTGGATAATGAAAAGTGTATTAATTTAGTTATGTGACTCAATGTTGGAATCAAGCATGATCATATCATGGATTTTATACTTATGCAATGCAAATTTTAAAATTAACTTATGAATCTTTCATTTGGGTTTAAAACGAACTTAGTAGTCTTTATTCCCCATTGGTGCAACTTGGTATTGTACCTAAGTAGCCCTATAGCACCCAAAATTTACCTAGCTTGCCCATAAACTATCCAAGTCTGTTTGGGAAGCCTTTTTACTAGTGTTTTGCGGCCTAGTAACATAGTGGGGCTGATTGGTTAGTAGTGGGGCAGCCTATTTTGTAGGTTTGCAAGTCCAAAATTTGGACATCTCTATTGGTGCAACCTAGTCCTGTGCTTGGGTGACCTTGTTCCCAATACAAAAAATAGAATTTTAATGCTTCCTACCTCAGCAAGCCAATGGTTTTCCTAGCCCAAAGCCACAAATGAATAATTTTCCGCCTCATATCTTGCTCATTTAGGTCATTTTCATCAACTAAACCTTCAAAACCTATTCAAAAAATCTTTCTCGTAGAACAAGAACATTCCTCTAGGTTTTGGGGCCTTGTATGTGAAAACCCTACAAATAAAAATTATCCCTCGTGGTCTTGGGAGTCTAGTGATAATTTGAGCATGTCCTTATGTGTAATCATTGAGGAGTTATGGTATCTTTTTCATCATTTTATGTGCCTTCTTTTGAAGTTTTGATCTGGTTATCAAACCTAGGGTTAGGGAGATTGTACACCTAGTTTTTTTAATACTTGCGAAGGTTGAAATCCTTCATGTTTGGTCTTGTTAGTGGTTTTGACATTCCTAATAGGTCAAGGAGTGTTGTGTGGTCTTAATTTTTCACTTGTACAACGTCACGTTGTGATAGGATGTCATGTGTTGACCCAATGTGTTTAGTTGCACTAATGATTTATAAGTGTTATAACTTGTATTTTAAGGAAAAAAATCCCATGTATATTTGAGCTATTTTTTTGTGTGTTCTATGGTGGGGCATTATAGAGTGTTTGGATTAGGCCTTATAAATATTAATGTTTTATTTTTATTATTTTGTATTATTTATATGCACAAAAGGAAAAGGGCATACCACTTGGGGTGACACATCATTACATGTGTAAATTATATTATTACAAGTTGTAAGAATCATCTAATATCATGTCAATGTGTAAGAGCATTTGTGACATTATAATATGCATAAGAAATTCCCTTATGTGCAAGAGCATGAAAAGGGCAAGTTAATTTTGAATGAGAAAATATACATATTTTACCAACTTATGATGCATAAGTTATTACACATAAGAGAATATCTCTAAAGGAACAAACGGGTCCAAATTGGAGCACCTAAGTTTGGTGGAGTTATGACATGAGATTTTATTCTATTTCAAATTTGGTGTCACAATAATTCATAAGCACTAGATTTTGTGTCATAATTTAGGTGTCATATTTACCCATGATGTGTTACCTTATGGTTATTTATTTTGTCTTGGTATAATAATTGGATTCTTAGGATGGAGATGGTTAGTACTTGTATTTACAAGGGATTTTACCATCAAAATTAATTGTGTGAGGTCCATTTATAATATTCATTTAGAATATGGTTATCATGATGCTATGTGTAGATCAATATTATAGTTTAGTGTTAGATTTTCTAGTGATGTGGATCATGCATGGAGAATATATTTATTCAAGTCATACATGACACAATGTAAGCTAAATTATGATTAGCTAAGTGAAAATTGGGTTTACAATGGCATGGGTTATTCAATTAATACTTGACCACTACATGAGAAAAATTAGATCAAGTGACAATTGAAATTTTTGAAACTCTAGATTTATTAATTTAGATAACTATACTAGTGGCTCAAGGCATGTTGAGCTTCACATGGCAAGGTCACTTATAATTAGATCCATGTATGAACACAAATCCTCCATGAAAATACAATAGATTTAAATCTATTTTCTATGGATGTGTGTATATCACTATAGATTATTAGCGAATTTGGATTGGGAAGAATAACATGTGCCTTAGTCCACAACAAATAACCTCTTAAAATTAGGGGTTTTTTTAGAATCATTGTATAGAATTGAGAAATTAAAATAAGGTTGGAAGATCAACGTTATTCCCGAATAGAGATTATTGATTTTGATGAGATCTTCTCCCTAGCTATGAAGTTAACATATATTAGTTTATTATTATCTATTCTTATTGCACATAACCTACAAGTATAAGAAATAGGTTTAAAGACAAGTTTTCTACATGGTGATTTGGTGGATGAGATCTACATGACACAACTTGATTACTATGTGGTGAAGGTTAAGATAAATTCGGTTTATAAGTTGGAAAGTAGAGTTATGGTCTTAAATATTCCTTTAATATGGTATCATAATTTGTGGAGTTGGGGTATATTAGAGCCATGTTATATTATTGTGTTTACTTCAATCAAGATGATGACCATTTTACTATTATTTTTTAATATTTTTATGGCATGTTCTTTCTAAGAGTAAGGATATAATAAATAATGTGAAATCTCAAATTTAATTAAGTTTGGCATGAAGGATTGAAGGGTGGAAATTTTCATATTAGAATAGATATCAAGAGCGATATAGTGAAAAAAAAAGCGTTTGGAAAACTAAAGAAATTATGTTAACTAAGTGATGCAATAGTTTAGTATGCAAGGTTATAAAATAATTAGTGTTCCCCTTCCTATGGTAAAAAATTTATGTCAAGTAGTGTCCTTCAACATTATATGTTTATAGAGGACATGAGACATGTACCATAATATGATAGTATAGTTGGTACAACATCATGTATGGTATGGTTTTCACTAGATACGCTATTCAACATGTAGTGGTATCCTTGAGATAATTTATGGCTAATCCAAGGAAGGAGCATTAGAGTACAATTAATAGAGCCTTTAGGTATGCTAAATATACAACAAAGTGTTTTATTTTCTACTAGGGAGGATAAATATTAAGTAGGAATTTGTATATTTATGGATTTTTTTATTTTGATTGGGTAAAATATTGATAGTAAGAGGTCTACTAGTGGGTATGTGTTTACCCTATTTTTCAGTGTGGTTAGTTGGATAAGAAATTCACAGGTTGTGGTTACTCTTTCAAGTATAGAAGCAAAGTATGTGGAAGCTACTCATGCCTGTAAGGAGGCAATTGGGATTTAAATATTATTCTGAAACATCAAGTTGAGGTAGGATATAATGGTTATCATGTGATAATCAGAGTGCCATTAACATGGCAAAGAACCCTACTTTTTTGTGAGACGGTAAAGCATATTGATGTGGAATATCAATTTATTTATTATATGATGAAAGATGAAATTGTTGTGAACAAGAAGGGTGACATGTTAGAGAATGTTGTTGATGATTTGATGAAGCCCATAAGCACACAAAAGTTTAGATGATATATGAGTTCTATGGGGATGTTTCTCCTTAGCAACTAGTCCATGTTTTACTAGGTTTGACCCCTACATAATTGGTCAAGGAGGAGAATATCGGGGAGGTGGTGTACACATTGTATATTATAATATTTTATATTTTGGCATTGGTTAATATTTTCCTTGAGGAGGTTGTATTTGATACTGCAAAAGTAATTAATATGGGTGACACACTAGGGCCATGGTTTATTGAGCAAATTGTCAGTTCAGCTCATTGGGAGAATGTAATGAATATATTTAAGGCATTTTCAAATATATTCAATGTTGTAAAAGCATTAAGTGCTTAGGCTTGTATGATATAATCCAACTTTGGGAAGTTTTTAGTAGCAACATATTGGCAAGAAACTTCTAGTGATCACATATTGGCAAGAAGCTTCTAGAAATTATTCCTCTCATTGATATAAACATAGGGCTTGGGTAGGAGGTTGTTTATTTCATATCATCTTGTGCTTGATTCCTCCTTGAGTGTGGGCATCAAATCTCTTAGAAGTTCTTAGAACTTGAAAGTGTATTGTGATCGTTTTCGTTACTAAAAAATATATTAGTTCATAGATTTGAAGGCTAGATTTTTCTTAAAAGGGTCTACCTAAGTATATTGATGCTTTATACTCTTGTGTGATGACTTAATTATTTTCTTTCATTCTTGATATTCATTATGTTATTGTTATTCTAGAATATTATTAAAAATTATGTAGATAAAATAGTTTATGTCACTCTTAGTGTAGGACTAATTATGAAAATTCATTACATATTCCCTTCCAAAAATGTTTTTCATTTTATATTAGTTCAAACCCATATGTCCAATTTTGATCTAAAAAGTTATAGTCCTTGACTTGTTTCTATGGCCTTGAATTTTCTATGTGGTCATGAACTTTATACTTCAATTCTATAAATTCTCATTTGCCTCTACATAGTTGAAAATGTTGGTGTTTAAAAACATCATTAAAACTTGTTATGCTAAGGAAGTGAGGTTAGCTAGTTTCAAACTTTGTGCCTTAGTGAAGCTCCTTGATCAATTCAACAATTTGTAACAAGTTTGTAGACATTCAAAGAATAATGCAAATAGCTAGATCTATCCTTATTAATTATAAATATTGATACAATTTTTTTCTATCTGAATGAATAAGGTATGAATGTTTAAGCTATACTATCTTGTAATATGGTTTAGGTATTTATCCTTTTATACAACACCCTAGTGTTCAAATTTGAATATTTCACACTTGAGTTGGTGGATAATGGCTTGTTTGGATTGGACTAGATTAGACACCTGATAAAATTTGATTTTAGAAACTAGGGTCCAAGGTTACATGTGTGGTCTTCAAATTGGGTTTAGGTCACATTTGTGGTCTTGACTTGAAACCAAAAAATAACAAAATTAAGGATGGGATGCATATCTGTTAAGAAAATGGATCCAAATCCAATCAAATTTGGATTGAGTACCAACTCTCATATGAAAAAATTATCAATAAACACTAAACTATTTTAACTAGAAATAAAAAAATTAAGATAAATCTCAACAAATATATAAATGATAATGACACACTTCTCACTTCTATATATATATATATTTAATAAAATTATATTTGAAATTAATTCTCATACATATAAAACTATAGCAAAAGTGTTATATAAAAACTAAACAACAATAAATAAAAATCATAAATATCTCACTTAAAAATAGCATAAGTAATAAATAGAAAGAATTTCTATAATAAACATTTTCTTAACAACCTTCACCTTTTACTTTCTTATGGCAAGAATTTTTAATGTTCAAAATACTAAAGCTCGTTATATCTCTCTTTTCAACATCCCCTTCAATTATTTTTTTACCATTAGCTTATAATGTGCTTTAATTATAAACTTTAATCATTAGAGGCCATTAGCTTATAATGTACTTGATTATTATTATTTTAAATTGAATTTTTAAGTTGCGTGTTCAATTTGGCATCATATTACTTATAAAATTAATAATACATTATGATTGTCTTTTTATTCTTCCACATTAGTAAAAGAAAAATGGTGGATAAATCACCCACCTTTATTTGGAAAGTGCTAACTCTAGAAATATCCTAAGGGAATAAAGGCATGGAGACTATAGCCACATAATACATGTGGATTGCATATATGGTCCCTCATTTTACTTTATAGTTGGAAGTTTATTTAGCCCCCCATCATATCGGATGTGAATGGCTCTATGTTCTTTTTTATATTCTTTTGACCTTTTTTAATATGGATTGATGTTACATGTAAATATAATTTTTAATAATAAACAAATACATCACTTACATAAAGTGATTTAAGGATAAATTTATAGTAAAATTTGAGACTTTTTAGAGAGTTTGAAGTGGTATAGAATTACTCACTTAGGGATAAGATATTTATCGATTTATGGTGAGATGTCAATTTTAACTTTTTGTATTGGTTGAGATATGACAAAGACTTTTAATTTAAAAATTAGGCTTAGATAAGTTATCAAGAGCCTAGACTAGAGTTATTCTAAAGCATAGAGTAGAGTTATTCTAAATGTTCTAAAGTCTTGGATTTGGTTGCTCATGCATATTTTTCTACGGACAATTTTTTGTACAAGTTTCTATCCATTAGTGAATTTTACCTTTAGTATGTGTAAAAGTTGTTTTGATGGGTTTATACTTACATCTTAGAAACTAATGGCGCTAAAAAGTAATTTTGGGGTTTACCATAGATAAAGGGAAGAACATTCACTTCCTATCGAGTTTGTGGCTAATGTAGCACATTTGAAAACATGTCAAATAGAGAGTGCAAGAATGTGATGCAACTATGATCAAGATTGAATATGAACTCTTTTATTTGAATAATCCATAATCAAAATGACCTAGAATGATGTCCTCAAACTCAAATTCTAGAAATACAACTAGAGACCTTGACATGCTAATTGATGGGAGATGGTCATATTCTCATTAAGTTGTCATGGAAAGCTTGAGATTTGAAACTTAGAACTTGAGGACTAGACTATGTGGACAAATTAACCAAGGGAGGAAAAAAATATAAGGAATAGATCAATCTTGTTTTAAAGTGACATTTTATATATATAATTGATGGTTTGAGGTTAGAGTCAATCATACACCAAAAAGTCAAATAAAATGCTTGAAACTAAACATTTATTTATTTTTAGATAAAGTTGTGAGGATTCTATAGGATGCCCACCCTTGCTATTTGAAAGCATAGTATGAATTATGACCTTCAAAGTATAGTTTATCAACTACAACAATGTGATTGGAAGATCAACAACATATAACACTATAACTTCCCCTAAATAAAAATACCCAACCCAAACACATAATTCCCTAAAACATCTTCATCTAATGTTCTCAATTATGTTTCTTTAAGTGCAATTGAAGCACCATTTTCAAAGAAGCATTCTATTTTGATTTAGATTTCTAACTTTTAATTGTTGTACATTCAATATTTTTTTGGGAGGAAAGAAACAACCCATCTTTCATATCATTCTTGTTATTATTCTTAACTTCTAAAGTGAAGTTTTCTTCAAAAGATAATGGATCCATATTATAAAAATTCATGGCACCTTTAAACTATCTGCCAAGTTAGCATGCAATAGTTCTATTTTTTTTTTACAATTTCCTCTCCATTCATGTCAACCCTTGATTGCTTTCCTTTAACTTCTTGAGAAAGCACTACATCCTTTAGTATATCCTCAAATTGTATCCATGCCTTTTCTTCATTTTTATATTCTTAACCTTTTAAGTCTAATATATTTTTCTATCATAAAAAATTCAAATTAGAATTTTCCTACCTTGATATTTTATGAATAGGATGGAGAGTGGGAAAATGAGTAGGTAGATAACATTTGACATTTTGAATCAATTAGTGGATCCAAACTCTTTTGTTGATTGCCAACATGGAGAAATACATCAAGTAGTAGGCCTCTTATCTATAGAGGAGGAAAGGGGAGTTTGAGGGGATTGCTAATTTATTGGTCTTCAAGATGGATAGGGGAGGTTCCAAGGGAGCTAATATTGACCTTCCTCACTCTCATGGGTTGAGTATTTATGTAAGGGACACTCAATTGGTGAATCCTTTGGGGTAGAGTTGAAAATTCCAAAAGTTAGTGTTATTGTTCAAATCAATGATTAGGCTAAGTATTTCCCTTCAGGTAAGGCAACTTTGAAGAAAGGACAAGATATAAAAGGTCATTCTTCTCCTTGAAAATTTAAACAATCAAATGGAGAGGATGATAGAGAATGCATTCAAAAAGAGATTAGCAATGAAAAAATCCATACCTTGATAAAATAACAATATTAATTTCCAAGGACTTCTAGCCTCAACCTTCATGAGCTTGTGTTGGAAGATAATTTAGAGGGGAAGGAAATTTTTTATTCTAAAGGAGTTGAATTACTAATGGTCTTACTCAATGAGATAAAATGTGACCAAGAGGTGGGCCTTAGAGAGAATCCCTTGGGTGAAGTAAGGGAAGAGAAGGTAGATATGCCTAAAATAGAGGATGTAAGGGACACTATCCCTTTTATTGTACTTTCACTAAAGGAAATTATATGCCCATTAGTTGCATCCCCAATGGAAATGAGTGGAAATAAGAATCTCTCAAGGAAATACCTCTCACTTGGGCATATGAATAGGAAAAAAAGGATTAAGAAGATGGTATAATATGGATCGTATTAAAATAAAAATGGAAGGCTTACCCATAAGAACCTAAGGGAGTGAGAAGCAAAGATGGAAGTGGTGCAAGGAATTCAATGTACCCTTCATGTATTATACACCAAGGGTACACCAAAGACTAGAAAATAAAAATCATGTTGTGAAACATCAGATGTGTTGAATGCACAAGAAAATTGAGAGGGGGGGTGAATTAGTTGTACCTTAAATGTTCATCCAAAACCTTATTAACATTCACATCCGCATTCATTCATTAAACCCTTAAATTTGTTATGATGAATTAGCATGAAAATTAAATGACAAAAACTGAAACAACTTAACACCATACACAAGAGAGCACCATATTTACATGGAAAACCCAATCAGGAAAAAACCACGTTGAGGATTAGCTCACAATATAAGTAGTATCAACACCAAATACAATAGGGCTCATTGCCCAAGGAAGAAAGGCTCACTACCAAAATAGAAAAGAAGATACAGAAGAAATGTTACACAGAGAAAAGCATCTCAATGTAATAGAGAATCCACCACAATGACATCAACAACTTCACATTCTAATTGAAGAATTGTAGCCACTTTCTACTCACTGCATCCAGTAAACTAACACATGAAAGCTCACATTGCACTTCTCAATTTTGCACTCTAACACACTACACTTCGCATCATTCACATCTCTCGCATCTATCTTAACATCGTTAAAAAATTCAACTCATACTTATACTATCTTCTTGACCTTGAAACCTTCTCCAAGGTCGACTGTGCACCTCAAACACGTAAATTTATATTAGGTCGGCGTAAAAACACTTATGTGGTGAATATAACTGAAATCAAACCACATCAAATAATAAGTGGGACCCAAATCAACAACACCATGAAACAAAACACTTCTACAAACAATGATTATACATCACATGTAGTGTAAACACCAAGTTAACTATTACACATGTAAACACCATTAAAATTTTAAGTACACACTTCCTCAAACCCAAGGACAACTTGTAAACCACACACCACACTTGAACATGATCTAGGATATTCCAAAAGCAACTTGAAATCCAAAAAAGTCGTTTGCAACAACCTTCACTTGAAGAATGTACACACCCAATACATCCAAACAACTCTGTCATACACTGTAACTTATAAAACCATCTTCTGAAGCACCAAACCTCAAACCACCTTGACTGAGGTAAACTACCAACACCATCAACACACCTTCATAATCACAAGACCTGAAACCACTCTACGGAGAAACGCGGAGCAAAGAAATTTCTCCTAGACACCTCTGCAATGCACAGTCGCACACTAGTGAACACAACTTCTTCCATACGACAATCCATTCCACCAAACACCTTTGACCTATTCTCACCAACATATCTGAATTGCATAGGTAGATCTTTAACCTAGAAAAAATGTGAAGAAAAAACTAGAACACAACTATGTCACCCAAAACATCACTTCAACACATTATTTCCTCTTTTTATCAATTTTTCTCAAAAGCATTTGGAAACCAAGCACCAGAGACACATCCTCATCATCTTCAGTGCTTCCATAACACAACTGAAAACTACTTAGACTCTTGCAACAATCTTATTCACCAATAGACATCAATGACAACACTAACTGCTCATACTTGCAACAATATCCCCCTTTTCATTGATGGCAACACATGATGTGAAAAACCATCAAAGACACAACAACTCTGAATACCAACACTGCAACTCATCATATTACTTCTGTTTTACACATTGTTCTCTCTCTCTCTCTCTCTCTCTCTCTCTCCCTTTGAAGCTTGTTTTCTTTACTTGTTTCTCTCTCCCTTAATAAATTTATCTCCTTGATAACTTGTTCCTTTTTCACGCGACTCTCTCTCCCCCTTATTACTTATTATTTTTCACATATTTCTCTTCCCCCCTTTGACATCAATGGAAAAGGAAAAAAATGTTTGCATTGTTTATTCTCTTCCTTTGACATCAAACAACTTGCTTACTAGTGCTCTGCAACACCTTTCCTTTACTGCTCTAAATACTCCCCCTTAGGAACACATACCAAACTGTACTAAATCAGAAACCACTGCAAAATGACAACACACACTCTTCTGACTACAACAACCAACAATGCAACTACCTACTCCCCTAAGAGGTAGCCACGAACATTAGTCTAGAATAAATAATGAATCTTTAGATCCACTAAACTAATGCATCTCCTTATGCATCTAGTTCAAAGGAGGGGAAATAACCCCCAACTTCTCCTTGAGATACTCAAAAGTATCCTTAGGAAGAGCCTTAGTGAATATATCAGCAATATGATCCTTTGTAGGCACATATTCAAGCTTCACTTCATTCTCCACAACCTTCTCTCTTAGAAAGTGATATCTGATTGAAATATGTTTTTTCTATGAATGCATCACTGGATTCTTTGAAATATTGATTACACTTGTATTTTCATATAAGATAGAAATAGGCTCATCATACACCACTCTAATATCCTTCAATTTTTTCCTCATCCACAACACCTATGTGCAACAAGATGCTACTACAATGTACTCAGCCTCTATAGTAGATAAAGAAATTGAATCTTGTTTCTTACTTAGCCATAATACCAATCTCCATCCAAGAAGGAATGCACCACTTGTAATTTTCATATCATCAACATAACCAACCCAATTTGCATCCATGTAAGCACTCAAAGTGAAGTTAGTATCCTTTAGATACCACAAGCCATGATCCAGAGTTCCCTTCAAGTATCTCAATATCCTCTTTACTGTTGCAACATGTGACTCTCTAGGATCTTCTTGAAATCTAGCCACAAGACAAACTACATGCCTGATAGCGAGTCTAGTATCCATTATATATATTAGTCCACCAATCATTGATTTGTATTTTTTATGATCAGCCTTAGGAGATTCATCATTTTTGCTCATCTTGCAACCAGTAACCATAGGATTACATACCGGTTTAGAGTCCTCCATTCCAAACTTATTCAACATTTTTTTGACATACTTTGATTGTGAAATGAATATACCTTTGTTTGATTGATTGATTTGTAGCCCAAGGAAGAAATTCATCTCCCCAAACATAGACATCTCAAACTCTTTCTGAATCTCTTCTGCAAACTTCTTACACATAGCTTCATTTCTTCCAAAAATTATGTCATCAACATACACAACTAAAATCAAGATTTGATCTTCAACTTTAAAGTAGAGATTACTATTTGTGGTACCTTTATTGAATCCTTGTATCAAATATTTATCCAATCTTGCAAACCAAGCTCTGGGAGCTTGCTTTAATCCATATAATGCCTTCTTCAATCTGCAGACCATATTTTGTTTATCTGATAACTGAAATCCTTCTGGTTGTTCCATGTACACTTCTTCTTCCAATTCTCCATTCAAGAAAGTAGATTTCACATCCATTTGATATACTTTAAATCCTTGTGTGTTGCAAAAGCTAAAAACATTCTAATAGCTTCCATTCTTACCACTAGAACAAATTTCTCCTCAAAATCTATTCCTTCAACTTGTGAATAGCCCAATTACACACAAGACTTACCTTGTTTCTCACCACTTGTCCATTCTCATTCAGTTTGTTTCTGAACACCCACTTAGTTCCAATTATGTTTTTGTTTGCAAAGCTTGGGACAAGTTCCCAAGTCTGATTTCTCTCAATCTACAGTAGTTCTTCTTCCATAGCTTTCATACAATGTTCATCTTTGCATGCCTCAATCACTAATTTAGGTTCAAGTTAAGAAAATAAACACAAATTTACCTCTTCTTTAACAACTTTCCTTCTTGTTAATACACCTTTTCTTTTGTCTCCAATCATTTGTTCTTTAGAATGATTCCTATGCACATACTTAGGGGTTCTAGCTATCTTTTCCAGAGCTTCTTCTTCTTCTTCAAAGTGTACTTCCTTTTCCTTAGCTTTTTTAATTTTTCTCTATAATCAGGCTCATTTGATTCATATCCATCTATCACCACCAAGTTTTAAAAAATCTCATCAACCTTGACACTTGCACTTTCAACAATCTTTCTATCTTTTGTTGTAGCACCGGTAGGCTTTACTTTTGTAGAATATCCAAGGAAGATTCCTTCATTATACCTTGCATCAAACTTTCCCAAGTTTTCTTTATCTCTTCTGATATAACATTTACTTCCAAACACTCCAATGTACTTGACAGTAGGTATCCTTCCATACCGCAATTCATAGGGAGTCTTTGTGTTGTTTGCTTTTGCTTGAACTCTGTTAAGTATGTAAATAAAAGTATGAATTTCTTCTCTCCAGTAGACTTCTGGTAGGTTTTCTTCTTTCATCATAGTCCTTGCAACTTCTTGAACAATCCTATTTTTCCTTTCAACCACTCCATTTTGTTGAGGATTCCTAGGTGCAGACAAGTGCCTCTTTATGCCATGATTCTCATAAAGCATGTTAAATTCATTGGAGGTGAACTCTCCACCTCTATCAAACCTCAAACACTTGATCTTCATATCCATTTCATCCTCAACCATAACTTTAAATATTTAGAACCTATCTAGGGATTCAAATTTTTCTTTGAGAAAAGTAACCCATGTCATTCTAGAATAATCATCAATAAAAAACATGAAATACCTATCACCTTGAAGAATTCTTATTCTTGTGGGACCACAAAGATCTGTATGAACTAACTCCAACAATCCAGTAGAATATTATTCCTTTCCTCTGAAACTTTTTCTTGTTTGCTTTCCAATCTGACAATCCTTGCAGAAAACATTGATATGCATTGTAATCTTTGGTAGATCTCTCACTGCTTGAACTGATATGATTTTTACCAAATTATCAAAATTAATATGACATGTCCTCTTATGCCATAGACAAATTTCATTGATACATGAGTCATAAAAAAATTACCATCAACACCCTTGAGCTGAGAAACATTTCCATCTATCCTTCTTCCAACAACAATCACAGTTCCAAACCCTTTTTTGATCTCACATCCATCATCCTGAAACATAAGATTGTATCCTTTGCTACACATTTTTTCAACACTCAAGAGGTTATTCCTTAAACCTTTAACATAGTAGACATCTTCAATATTATGATTTCCATCAAAACTGATTGAACCTATTCAACATATCTTAGCACCTGAATCATCACCAAATCTAACAAGTCCTCCATCATACTTTTCAAGTTTAACGAAATTACTCTTTTCTCTAGTCATATGATTAGAGCATCCACTATCAATGTTCCAATAGTTCTTATCATGTCTATCATGAAAAGTATATACCAAAGTACCTTCGGTCTTATCCTTTCTCTTCAAAGGGCATTCCTTCACACATCTTTCAGAGTTAGCAAAAATAGATTCATCTTTTAAAGCCATGAACAAGAATTCATCATCATCATCTCCATAGTCAAATTCATCATAAAAAATAATTGCATCTTCTCTAACATAATATCTTTTCTTAATCATCTTACCTTTGTTCTCCTTGTTTTTGTCATTCACAACTCTGTTTGGACATATTGAAGCATAGTGACCTATCTTTCCACAACTGAAACATGTGAAGGGAAACTTACCTTTGTACTTACCAGTACCCCTTCTCATTCTTCTCACAAATTTAGCCTCCACATCATCAAGATCTTCCTTATCTGGTTCTTTACTCTTCTTTGATTTTGTAGCCTTAAAAGCAGTCTCAACTTTTGCACCATTGTTGGTACTGAATTCTCTCATTTCAAATGTAGTTAAAGAGCCATACAATTGATCTCTAGTATAATGATCTAGATTTTGAGATTCCTCAATAGCAACAAATTTATGACTGTAAGCCTTAGGAAGGTTTCTAATAATTTTCTTTACCACTTTTGGTTCTTTAACTTTTCCACCAAGACCTCTGATGGAGTTGACCACTTCATCTACCCTCTGCATATAGCTTGTAATGTTTTCATCTTTAGACATTCGAAAGTTCTCAAATGTGATCTTTAAATTCCGCATCTTAACTTGTTTGACCATATCATCTCCTTCATAAATACTTTCCAACTTTTCCCAAATTTCTTTTCTAGTTTTCATATTCATAACTTTCACTAATTCAAAGTTTGTAAGACTACTCAGGAGAGCATACCTTGCTTTACAATTACTTTCATTGGCATTGAATTCAACTTTAGTGCTTAGACCATTTGTAGGCATAGTATATCCATTCTTAACTAATTTCCAAACACCATATCCCTGATTCTCTAGAAAGCCTTCCATCCTTGTTTTCTAGAATGCATAGTCCATTCCATCAAATATAGGGATCTCCTTCTTATGCACCATCCTGGATCTACCTTCAACGGTTAAGCCTTCTTCCAAGGAACCTTTCTCTTATACCAATATTGAATGCATAAGACAAATGAGAGGGGGGGGGGGTGAATCAGTTGTACCTTAAAAATTTAAAACCCTTATTAACATTCAAATCCACATTCATTCATTAAAAATCTTAAGTCTGTTATGATGAACTAGCATGAAAAGCAAATAATAAAAACTAAAACAACTTAACACCATACACAAGAGAACATCGGATTTACGTGGAAAACCCAATGAGGTAAAAACCATGGTGAGGATTAGCTCACAATATAAGTAGTATCAATACTAAATATAATAGGGCTTATTGCCTAAGGAAGAAAGGCTCACTACTAGAATAGAAAAGAAGATAGAGAATAAATGTTACACAGAGAAAAGCATCTCATGCAATAGAGAATCCAACACAATGACATAAACACCTTCGTAGTCTAATTGAAGAATTGTAGCCACCTTCTTCTCATTGCATCCAGTAAACTAACATATGAAAGCTCACACTTCACTTCTCAATTTCACACTCTAACACACTGCACTTTTCATCATTCACATCTCTCACATATATATTACCATACTTCAATAACTCTCATACTTATACCGTCTTCAACCTTGAAACCTTCTCCAAGGTTAGCTATGCACTTCAAACGTGCAAATTCAAATTAGGTTGGCTCCAAAACACTTCCATGGTGAATAGAAGTGAAAGCAAACCACATCAACTCTTAATTGGGACCCAAATCAACAACACCACACAATAACATGCTTCTACAAACAATGATTATCCATCGCATGTAGTGTAAACACCAGGTCGGTTGTTACCTGTGCAAAAACCATTAAAATTTTAAGTACACGCTTCCTCAAACCCAAGGAAAACTTGTGAACCACACACGACACTTGAACATGATCTAGGATATTCCAAAAGTGCACTGAAATCCAACAAACTTCTTCAAAACAACCTTCACCTAAAGAATGTACACATCCAATACATCCAGATAACTTTTCCATACACTGTAACTTAAAAAACCATCTTCTGAAGCACCAAACCTCAAACCACCTTGATTGAGGTAAACTACCAACACCATCAACACACATTCAGAATTGCAAGACCTGAAACCACTCTGTGGAGAAACCCAGAGCAAAGACATTTCTCTCAGACACCTTTACAATGTACAATCACACACTAGTGAACACAACCTTTGTACAACAATCCAACACACCAAATCTTGAATATAACACCTCTAAACTATTCTCACCAACATATCTTAATTGCACAGGTAGATCTTCAACTTAGAAAAAATGCAGAGAAAAATCCAAAACACAACTATGTCACCCAAAACATCATTGCAACACAAGTGTTGTTTCCTCTTTTTATCAATTTTTCTCAAAAGAACTTGGAGACCAAGCACTAGAGACACATCCTCATCATCTTCAACACTTCCATAACATAACTAATAACTGCTCATAATCTTGCAACAATCTTATTCACGAATATACATCAATGGCAACACAAGCTTGTTGACATCAATGACAACACTAACTGCTCATACTTGCAACAAGATGGTTAAATTATTTTTATAAACATGACCTTATAGAAAAATTAGATAGGAAAATTAATTCATATATTTTTCTATTACAAGAAACTAAAATGCATGTTGAGTAGCTAGCATAAATCAAGAATATATTCCTTAAGGATAGTGGTTCTAAATGTACAAATGCTACTAGGGGATTTAGTTGGAATTGTGACTCTTTGGAACCCTTCTTTATTGGATGGGTCACTTTTGAGTGCATATTAAAATTATTTTATAATCTTATTTCACCGTAAAAAAGAAAACCATAGAAGGAAATAAAGTCTTACCAAAGTAGAGTACCTAGATTTTATAAAAACACATTGATTTATATTAAACATAATGTTTAGGGACAAATAATATAGAAGACTAGTGATTTGAATAAAATGTCTGAATTCATGGATGGTTTGAAAACAAAGTTTTTGAATCTCAATCAATATGTTATTGAGAGAAGAAAAGTGATGACTTCAAGAGGAAATATAGCAAAGAAATTTTTGGAAAAGATCTACAAAATTAGTCACAATGCATTAGCATCTAAAAAAATTTGTAGCTAGATTAATGCCTCAATAAAGGTTTAATATATCATTTGGAAGTGTATGAAGGTAGGTGAAGCACAAGAATTTTAGAATCATTGTGGAATAATGTTACAAAAGTTGCATATAAAGTAGAAGACCTAATAAAGCTTGTTTTACTATTGTATTTTGACACATGAATTACAACTAGAGTGATACCTCAATAAAGGCATCAACTATTATTTGGAAGTGTGTGAAGCTAGGTGAAGCACAATAATTTTTTAATTAGAGCGGAATAATATTACAAAAACTACAAGTAAAGGTAGAAGACCTCACAAAGCTTGATTTCCCATTATCTTTTTATTCATTACAAATGATTCTTTCAAAAGGAAGATGGAGGATATAATTAAATAAGATAAGGACTATTTTCCTAAGAAGCTAGATGAACAAAATATTTGGGTTTCATCAAATTATTTGTAACCTTGAAAGTAAGTTTGGATGATGCATTAAAGGAAAGCTCCACTCTTAATTATAAAATATTGATAAATTTACAAGTCACTTATTGTAACATAAGTTATGACAAATTGCACTTCCAATAGATGAAGAGTGAAACATGTTATAGAAGATGATATGATAGCCACATAAAATGTAGAGTATTTATTATTTTACAAACCAATATAAGATTCAATTATATTTGTGTGTTCAAATTATCTCCATTCTCTAATTTATTAGTTAAGAAATCTCTAGTTTCTTGAATCTAGAAACACATTTATTTTATATGATATTATTACTAATTAGTATGTATTTACTTGAATAGTTTTAAAAAATTTCATGTAGTATGCAGAGAATTGATATAAATAAGGGATTACTAAGAATGGTTTTTTCTACAAAGGATGGTCATGATATGGCGTTTGATGGATTATGTACAATATTTAAAATTAAATTTGAAATCAATGTTGAAAATTTAGATTACATAAAATGGAACATTGAAAAATAGTAATATGCTAAATTGTTAATTCTTAAATATTAAATGTTATATAATCCATTAGATAGTAAATGTGGGGTCATCGGTTTTGCGTACTCATATTTTTTAGGCACATGGTTTTACCTTACCACTTGGTTGTTTTGTGTAAGCTCGATTTTATAAAAGAAAGCACATGTTTAGTGGTTGAGGTTGGTTGGTTCGTTGTTTGGGCTTGGTTAATATCTTGTGTTATCTTATGTTATGTATTTGATCTTTGTATTATAGTTATTCTCTAAGCTTGTGTACATGCTTTTATCTCATGGGGTTACATAGGAAATGGTTTGATCAACCTATACAATTTTTCTAACATAGTCCTCTAATTTTGTATTTTTTCTTTACATGTTTTATTGATAATAATAAGATGTTAGGACACAGGTCATGAGTTTTTTATTAAAAAAGTTATAAATCATTTAAGATTTAATATGACTAATAGGGATGCACCATATTCACACACATGGCCAATGTAAGATGTCACTGCCACATGTTTTCCCACTTGATAAAATTACTTCTACAAAGACAAGTGTGATTGCATGGTTACCCATTTCGCTTGGAGCTTGATGTTTCAAAAGTATCCATGGAGACTTTGTAAGTGTATTGTATTTTTTTTAATTTCTTTATAATACATTGAGTGTGAATGCATTTGGAGGTTGGTTTTTCCCTTGAGGGTTTTCCCAAGGTATATCTTGTGCTATCTTATGTTGTTTCTTTGATATTTGCATTATGGTTGTTATGTAAACTTGTATACATGCTTTTATCTCATGTGGTTATGTAGGAAATGGTTTGATCAACATGTATAATTTTCCTAACATGATCCTCTAATTATTCATCTTGTCAAGTTATGTGTTTTATTAACAATAATAAGATGTTAGGACATAAGTCATGGGGTTTTGATTTAAAAAATTATTAAGCATTTAATCTTTAGTATGACTAATAGGGATGCACCATATTGGCACACATGGTCAAATGCAAGATTTCACTATCATATGTTTCCCACTTGATAAAATTCCTTCCACAAAGGCAATATGTCAGGCATGTGTGCACTAGGTGGTGATGAAAAATGTTAGAAGATGATGAAGAACTAATTGATGCTTCATTAAGAAGATTCTAAGGCTTTGAGAAACCCAAACATCTAATTCTCACTCCTCCTAATTAGTGAAGGATATCATGGAAGTGATTTATAATGGTCTATATGGACCATATACTTTGATGGTGCATGTTCAAATAATGGAGCAAGGTTTGGATTTGTGTTCATCTATACTTAGGTTAATTCGTTCAAATCTTCCTTCAAGATGGGATTTGAATGTACAAATAATCTTGCAAAATATGAGGACTTATTACTAGGTTTAAATCCAACACTAACGCAAAAGGTCAAGAACCTCGATGTTCAAGGTGAATTTGAATTGGTTGTCTCCCAAGTAAGATGAAGGTATGCTTCCAAAAATAAAATATTAAAATAATATAAAAATGTTGCTTTATATCGTCTAACTATTTGATGCAATCTCCATCAATTAGGTGGAGAAAGGAAAGAATGTGATGGTTGAATTCTTAGCCAACATAGAAATTAGTTTAGAGGACCTAAGACTAGTAAGCATTTCAAAGGTAGAGATGCTAACAAGGCCCTCAATCCTAGATAATATTCACCACCGATAGGTATTCTAAGATGATGATGGTTTATTCAAAATTTTAATCTACTTTGTTGATTATCACAACTACGAAACATATTATTAAAAATTTAGATAGTACAGAGAAAATATTTGGTAATGAAATCATCCATTTAAAAACCAATAAGACCCCAAAGGGTTTAATTGCTCTAGAATGAGTGTTTGATGGAATTGACAAGAGTTTAACTAAACTCACTCTTGTGTGTGAATAATATTTAAAATAAACCAATTTAGGCACATATTCTTCCCATCAATGTATTACAAAATATATAAATTGAACTTCATCCTATAGTCCATTTCAATTGTGTATGTTCAACACTATTGATAATTATAGAGAAACATGCACATCCCTACATTTTCCCATTTATATATGTCACTTAGGGTTGATACCTTTGATAGATGCTTTCAATACCAAAGTTGGCTATTTTGGTGTGTTCACTAACACTAAGCATAAGCTCTACACTTTTGTATGCAATATATCTATATTTAAAGCATGTTTAACCTAGTTATTGGCTTGCTCATCCCTAACTAGATCATAATTATGATTTGGTCCCTTGGATTGGATTGTAGGTGTAATCATGTATCCCTTATTTTCTAAAATTTAAATTCTTGCATTCAAGACCAATAATCCTAAAATTTGACTCTTACATGTCATCATGAGTGACAAATTTTTATTAAGGATTTAGGGTTGTGTATATAAAGACATCATCTTATGATACTTTAACATCATCAAATATATACTCACAAAAGCATCGAAAGAACAAAGAGTTTTCCTCCTTTTATAGGAATTAGATATTAGTCCTCATTTGCTAGTATTGAGCATCATGAAAATACACAACAATCAAGTAATTGACATATATCATCAAAGAAAATTTCAAAGACATCTTTGAACATAATTATTCATTTATTTGCATCAAGCTTCAACAACATATGAGCGATTAACCCAATGACATCCAATATCACTCTTTACCTCTTTTACTACTGTTGAATTGGTCTCGAGTTTTAACTTTAAGGTGCAAGAAAGTTTTGAACTTCAATCCTTGGATATAATGTCCCACAATTCTCCTTCACACAACCAACTTTTTCTTACTTTAGATCTATATTAGGGGAACATGTTTTGTATTTTATTGAAGGTCCAATAATGTTTTAGACAGAACCACACTATTCAAACAAAATCACACACCTAGATAAGATGACAAGAATGATTGCACCCCAAGATCTCAACTTCTCAAATCTTAATTGTCATAAGTCTATGATTCTTTATTTAGTTCCAAAATTTAGATATTAGTCTTTTGTCATGATATTACAACCATCACAATGCATATTGTGTCAACTCCCAAAATAAGATCTAATCCATCTCAATCTCATTTCATAAACATCAAATTTGTCTCTACTAATTTGTTTCAATCAAATTATTACACTCAACTCTTTTCTATATCCAAAATTGAAATTGATTTGATTTATAAATACATTTATAAGACATGTCTTAATCCTACAATATAAATCATCCACAACACTTTAACTTAAACCCCCATGAGAAAGTGTGTGAATGAGGAAGCCAAACTATTCCTTCATCTAAAGTATTGTGAGTTAATAAAGAGCTCAACAAACCAAAATTGTGGCATTCCAAGGAAGATCTATTAAGTGGTCCACATTGTTAGAGTGACCTATAGTGACCACATTTTGGACTGATGTATTAAGTAGCCCACATATTGGCCACAACTTTAATAGCCCACATTTTCATATTGGCTACAACTTTAAGAACACTCTACTTAAACATAATCAAACAACAAAAATATTGAATGGTCAAACATTCAATAATGCTTTCACACCTATCCACATAAAAACACAGAGAAAAACAAAGATAAATATTTAGCCCACATTTTCATATTGGCCACAACTCTAAGAACACTCTACTTAAAAACATAATCAAACATCAAAACATTGAATGGTCAAACAGTCAATAATGCTTTCACACCTCATCTACAGAAAAACAAATACAAAAAAACAAAGATAAATATTTATGAGCCAGTGTTAAACTGAATTATATTGTTAAAGAGGGTTCTAGAAACCTATGCAACATCTATAAGAGTGTAATTAAATGACTAAAACATCAAAACATTGAATGGTCAAACAGTCAATAATGCTTTCACACCTCATCTACACAAAAACAAATAAAAAAAACAAAGATAAATATTTATGAGCCAGTGTTAAACTGAATTATATTGTTAAAGAGGGTTCTAGAAACCTATGCAACATCGATAAGAGTGTAATTAAATGACTAATTTATTTATATTTGGTCAAATTATCAATGAAATGCATTTAACGTGGTACTTGTGTCACCGGCTTTATAATTTGTCAATGAAATGCATTTCACGTGGTGCTTGTGTCACCGGCTTTATAATTTATTGTAACTATAAATCATCAAGGTAACGCAGGAATTCTCCAGATATGCTGCGGCAAGTTGGCCTGCGATACAATTTCTTCAGCGAAGACATGAATGCGATCGCTAATCCCCTCACGGGGGGCCTCTCTGTGTCTTCCCCTGTCCAGTCTTGCAAACTTGGATCGCTGAGAAGCTGCTCCAAAATCAAAGTTTCAAAACTTGATCAGCAATGGGGCAAGAAAATCAGACCGAGGGCGAGGCCCGTCCGTAGCGCAGCAACGGAGTCCATGGCGGGCGTGGGCGTAGGCGTGGGCGTGGAGGAGGCGGAGAAAACGGTGTCAACGAAGCCCAAGAAGAAGCTGGCGGACACATGGAGAGAGATCCAGGGGGCTAATGACTGGGAAGGCTTGCTGAATCCCCTGGATGATTTACTCCGCAGGGAGATCATCCGGTACGGGGAATTTGCTCAGGCCTGCTATGACGGATTCGACTTCGATCCGTTTTCAAAATACTCCGGCAGCTGCAAATACCACTACAAGGACCTGTTCGAAGGGGTTGGGATGTCCGATTACGGGTACAGAGTCACCAAGTACCTGTACGCGACGTCTAATATAAATCTGCCGGGGTTTTTCCAGCGGCCGCGAGTGCAGAAGCTGTGGAGCAAGCACGCCAACTGGATGGGGTTCATCGCGGTGGCGACGGACGAGCAGGAGATCGAGCGGCTCGGGCGACGGGACATCGTTGTGGCGTGGCGAGGCACCGTGACTTATCTCGAGTGGATCGCCGATCTCATGGATTTCCTACGCCCTGCTCAGCTCAATCATGTCCATCCTCACGCAGACGTCAAGGTAGAAACCGGCTTCCTCAATCTTTATACGGCCGAAGACAAGGACTGCCGTTACTGCAAGAACAGCGCAAGGGATCAGCTCGTCCGTGAGCTCAAGCGTCTGGTGGAGATGTACAAGGGCGAAACCCTAAGCATTACTATAACTGGCCACAGCCTGGGCAGCGCCCTGGCGATGCTCAGTGCCTATGATGTGGCGGAGCTCGGGTTAAATTGTCCCCAAGATTCTCCTCCAATCCCTATAAGCGTCTTCTCCTTTGCAGGCCCTAGGGTAGGCAACAGCGCCTTTAAGGAGCGCTGCGAGAACCTAGGGCTTAAGTTCCTTCGCATTGTTAATGTCCATGACGGCGTTCCCAAGGTCCCGGGAATCTTGTTTAACGAGAAGTTTAAGATCGCCAAGGACTGGATTGACAGGCTCCCATGGAGCTACTGTCATGTCGGCGTAGAGCTGGCTTTGGATCACAACATCTCGCCCTTTCTGAAGCCTACCAACGATCCTTCCTGCCTTCATAACCTGGAAGCGCATCTGCATCTCTTGGACGGCTATCACGGCCCCGGCCGACGCTTTGCCCTCACCTCCGGCCGCGACCCTGCGCTCGTGAACAAGGCCTGTGATTTCTTGAAAGATCATTATTTGGTACCTCCATTTTGGCGACAGGATTCAAATAAAGGTCTGATTAAGAACAGCGAGGGCCGCTGGGTGCAGCCTGATCGGATCAGGATTGTAGAAGATTCTATCGCCAATGCCCTTCCCGCCAAACCCCGTAAAGATACTGTTAACGGTTTTCCCCACTCCTAACCTGTAATTTTCTGTCAGATTTCTCGTCTGTGCTCTGGAATGTAAAATCCATTGCTGTAAATATCGGTGCAATAGACATATTACGATATATTTCTTTAGATTTGCTAGTGAAATAGCTGTAGCTGCTTGGTGGGAGGTCACTACCTAGATATGTACTCAATGTTAGTTGAAATAAACGATCGAACAGAATAGCATCAAAGCTCTTTACTTTTAATCTAGATATTATCCGATCGCACTGATAATTTTCTGTACTGGATTCCATTGATGTCTGTAGATATTTATCAGTGTATTCTGGAACTGAGAAGAAAAGATTCCCTGTGTATTTTGGCATGAATTTATTTTCGCCGATCGATGCTGTTACTACTCGGAATCGGTAAAGGAGGGTTACGCCATGGATGCTGGTTTTGGGAGAAGTAAATATTTCAAAATTACAATCCATCCAGTTTATACGGTATAAAAGGAGCAATGTAAAATTGGATAAATACGGTCAAATGTAAAATATCGTCCGAAAGATATTCATAGGCCATCGAACATGCAACTAGATTTCTATAAGTAGGGAGGAGGATTCAAAGTAATTTAATATGGAATATTTTTAATAGTATATCATTAATAGTTGTGGTTTTATAGTTGTTAATATTTATTATTATTATTATTATTAGTTGCATCAGAGGTATCTCCATTTTATAGTTGTTAATATTGATCATAAATATTTAATTCATGAATTTCTTATATTTAAAAAATCACAAATTATGTGATGTTATGTTAATAAAATATGACTTATGTACAACTACTAGTCTATCATTTTCTAACAGTCTTTGTGTACACCTCAACAAGAAGCATGTTGATGTGGACTTGAAACCTTACTTATAACTGGGAGTCTTGTCAAGTAAATCATTGTAAATTTTTTTGAAGTGATTTGAAATTGTCATGTAAATTTTTGAGAGACGTAAAGTTATGGTGCTTAACTAATAGGCCCTCTCCCCTATAAAACAAAAAATAATTGTCAAAAAATATACAACAAATAATAATACAATTTGAAAATTATAACAAATATTATATTTTGGAAACCTTTGCTATCTAGGCAATCATAGAGTTCAAATCATCATGTTTCCTTTCCAACTCCTATAATTGTGATTACAAATTATTGAGCTACTTAGTGAGATCCTTGTTAACCTTGATTTGCTCGTTAATCATTGTGGCTAGGTTAGTTATCTATAGAGACAAATTAGAGCACACAATTTGAATTTTAACTTCTAAAGGAAGAACAAATTGGGAAAAGTTAGCCAGGCTATGAAATTTTCAAATATGTTTGATAATAAGGGAGACCACATTAGCGAATAAACCATGAAGAATTGATTTCCATAATAAGACAAATTGGAAAAGGGCAAGTAGTGAGATCATAAGGGAAGGCCAAATCATATAGTCATTTGTCTAGAACCAAAAGCAACGCTTGAAGGATAAAACCTTGGTATAAAATGGGTATGAGGGAGGTAGGAGGCAATTCGTAAAAGGAAGTTTGGCATGAAGAAGCTTCCACATGGTGAGTTGGAGTTGTGTATCTTCTTTGGAATGACAAATTTGAAGGTTGAGCTTGTTACACTTCTAATGGCATTGAGATGATGTTTACAAGACTCATAACTTGGTAGGAGTTGCTTGTAGATCACTTTGAAGGGGAAGAACTAAATGATGCACCCATTACACAACCTTTAGTCCTTGAGGAAATTTAAATGGTAGCAAGTAGAAAGAAAGATTAAAAGGTTGGGAGGAAACAACTTTTGGAGTTCAAGCACATGCAACTTATCTTTGTAGTTGAGGTTAATACAAATCTTGATTTGGCACCATGATTTTCAATTGAAGCTTGTTAAATTAAAAAATTCTCAAAATGCTTGGATGCTTTTTGAATAGGTTTTTAACTCTAAGTGTGAAAGTGACACCCAATGGTTTGTGTTGACAGCATAGAAGAGGTTTTATAGTACCACACATGTAATTTGGGTCATTTATAAAATAATATATGCATTGTATACCACTTAAATAGCCCTAAAAAACCTCTAATATATCTAAATAATATATAAAAGAATAAAATATAATAAAGGAAGAGTTAAATTCATGGAAAGGAGATAAATAAATGTTATTATGAAAGGATATGATAGAAGACATTATGAAGATGCATTAAACTATATAAAGAAGTGAAAAGTGAGAGATAAGAGCATGAATGGTATGAATGATATGTGTGAGAATAAGGAAGATGGTAAGTGAGAGTAAATTATGAGGAATGATTTAGAAGACATATATAATACAATAAAATTTATTAATAAATGATCTTATGAATATTAGTGTATATATATGCATGCATATAATTCCTTATAATTTGGTTTATTCTTATTGCATATCTAAAATATCCTTTTATATTACATCACACCAAGGCTTACTACATATAACGGTATAAAATTTTGGACTCTTGTTTAGGTATTTCTACCAACATTTGGTTCCATTGCTAGGACCCTAGTAGTTGGTGGAAAGGAGAGGACTAAACCTTGGGAAGATTGAGAAAAGTTAGGCACCTAAGGGATGAAAAATGGAAAAGGGGGATCCTAAATGGGATATCAAAGAGACGCAACTACTAAAGGAAAGTCTTGTTACACCTTGTTCTTGAATAATTAAATTATGTTATATTTTAATTACTTATTTTCATATATTGGATTATACATTTAAAGATATGATTTTTCTTTTGATATGTTGCAATAGTTATGGTTTCTATGAAATGATTATTTTGATATGTATCCAAGTGAATGAGGAATAATGATATCAAAATTAGTGTAATTTAATCATGTCATTGATTCTTATGAATGGATTATCAATTTGAATTATGTTTATTTAAATACTTATGTGATTATAAAGATGATCGAATAATTACCTTGTTGATGAATGAGGTAGATGCAAGATAATTTAGTTTCCCCTCTTGGTTGAGGAGGGAGAATATCATCGGGGAGAAGGTAATAGATTGAGTCAGATGAACAAAACATACCATACATTCAAGAAAAGTTACTCTCTCTCGGACACACACACACTACTAGGTTTTCCAATGTTTTTAGTGATGTCATTTCTACTGAAAGGCATTGCTTGTCATTTCAGGTTTAGACATGCATTATTGGTTGCTTTCTCATCAATGTTTTAAAGTGCAAAAGTTGAATTTATCACCTTTATTGAATTTTTTGATCATCTCATGTTTGTGTGTGGCATTTGATCTACCATGGATGGTAGACTACCATTTCAATCTTCTACTCAACATTGAAAATGTCAACTATGTTGTCATTATCTTATGTTAGGAGTTTTATTTCTCCTCTCTTTTGAAATTACAAAAAGGTGATAGTTTAAATCAAAAAGAAAAATGAAATAAGTTTAAAAATTATTTTAGTTTTATTTTAAAGTTCAAATTGTTCATTTGTTTATATTTTGCATGAGTAGAAGAGTGGGAATTTAATGTGAATTTGATGGAGACTTAAATAGCTCCTTTAGAGCTAGCCATCATTGTAAGCCCTACGAGATTTTGAAAAATTCTACAACAAAATGTGTAAAGAGGTTTCAATGGAAGGCAAGTGTTGTCCCTCATGTAGCAAGGAAAGGATTTTTCTTTACCCAAATTTATGGGAGAACAAGAGAAACTCAAATAATAAAAAGGAGTAAGGGGGAGAGGGAAGGACATAGAGGGAAAGAACAAAGGATATTTTAGAAATCATTTTGAAGCATAGCAAGGAGAAACAATGTGAATCATGTAATATAATTGGGCATGGTTTTTAGCTCATATCTTCTTTGTAATGTTGTAATTTCATAAATGTTAAACTTAAACATTTTGTTGAGCATGATAGGTAGATACTAGGGTTATGTATCTACAACTAGTGATTTTTTAGTGGCTAATATTCATCAATTGGCTAATAGTTAAAATTTGGGAATCCAAATTTGTTTAATAGTTCAAGCTATAACGACACTTGAATCGCCACATTTTTTACAAAATTTTATTTTAGCCTTATTTAAAAATCACCAAATAATTTATTTTATTATACATTTTAACTCAAATATTTGCCACAATATTCAATACGTGATTAGATCAAATTCACCTTTTTTATAGTTAAATAGCTATTAAGGGGTAGCACCCAAAAAAATTAAAAATAACATGACTGCTTCAAACCCACGAATGGGGAGAAAAAATATTGTTAGAGGTACAAATGACACCGAAAACAATCCTAAGATAACCAACACATCTTGATGCTTGAATGAACCAAAAGATAAAATTGCTATAGAACAAAGCCCAGAAAAAAACCACAGCCTATGGACACATCTCAAGTGGCCTTTTTGGCCTTCCCCTTCCTCATGCTCCTAGTGAGGAGGGCGTCCATTGTCCATTTTGTTCCCTCATCCACAACATATTTTCCCTTGATACAAAGCTTCTCAACTTTAGATTTGTGCTCCCTTTTCTTTTTAGCAGTGTATAGGACCATAAAATTGCACCCCTTGCGATTTCACATACATTCTTGTGTCCGCTTTAGTGTCCACTCCCCTAAAACTTGTGTAGGCTCATTTTAGCCCCTGCATCAACCTTTTTCCCTTCTCAAGATTCTCTAGTGCCCCTTTTCAGCTGCTACCCTTATGTGTCAACTTTCGTTGGCTCTGGTGCTTTTCCCATTCTCATCGTGTGACGTGTCCAGACACTAGCATGTCATGCAGACGTCTGCACACCGTCCTAGCATCCTACGATGTCTCAACGCCCAAACAATTATCTCCAAGCATGTTTTCCACTTGTCCTCACCTTTTGTCAGTGGTAACAGCCCGAGACACCTTGTAATGGCTGAAGAAGCTTATTTTCCCTCCTTAAAAACATTTTTTTCAATCCATTTGTTCTTCTAAGTTCTTTTAACTTCTCCTAGCTCCACTCTTCTACTTTTAGCTTCACTCTAACTTCATTCCAATTCCTAGCTTCCTCTTCCACCACCCTTTGCAGTACTCTCAAGCTTTCATAAGCTCATTACAACAACGCTCTTGGCTCTTGTAGCTTTCTTTGCTTCCCTCTTTGGCTTCTTAAGCCTTGCATATCTACCTTGTGCTTTGCACCTTTGAGCATCTTAGGATTTCGTAACTCCTTTCT
Organism: Sequoia sempervirens; assembly: GCA_007258455.2. NCBI lineage: Eukaryota > Viridiplantae > Streptophyta > Pinopsida > Cupressales > Cupressaceae > Sequoia > Sequoia sempervirens. Next base: position 170,052,250 of record VDFB02358134.1, on the reverse strand, counting down.
ATTTCATCCTTACTTCATGATACAGGTTCTCCTCCTCAAGCAGGGATTGCTTTTATCACCTCTTTTGTGATACAGGTTCTCCTCCTCGAGCGGGGTTTGCTTTTATCACTCATACTTGGTGTTGCGGGTTCTATTCCTAAGTGGGTTTTGCTTTGACCGCATGCTTTTTTCCATTTCGGTTACACTCTTTCTTTCTATCTGGTTGTCCGTAGAGGTGGGAACACCAAAATGGGGGTTTGACTGAGGAAAACCCCTATACAGTCCCAACACCTTCTCTCAATCTTACAAATGTACATATTGAAGACATTCACATGCTGGAGGCTTCGTCACTTGCGTGGTTGTGAGCATCTTCTTTTCTTTCTTCTCCTTATCTTTATCATTTCTACTTTACTTCGTTTCAGTCCTATTACATTTTGTTTCTTTATCACATTCTATAAATTCTTAACAATCAGAGTAGAAGTAGTCATTCTATTGTTTTCCTATGATAAAATCATTCTCTGGTCTGTATGAGACACCAACGCACCTCTGGGATGCCAGCGCGCCGCATTGTCATCTGTATTCTGCATTGTCATCCTTTGGCCGAGAGCTTGATAGTTTGTCCATAAGACCTTTGTGACCTACTCTTTCAGATTCTAAAACTCTTGTCGTTGTTCTTGGAGGTAGTTTAGGGAAGTTCACCCCGTGAGGCTCTCTGAATGAAGAGAGCTCATGAGTAGTGAATCCCCCTTCTCTACAAGTAGAAACTTTTGGTTTGGATATGGCACTAGTAGTTTGAGTGAGAGAACAATTTTTAACAAGAACAATGACATCATCGAGATCCAAGAGTTCATTGAAATCCTCATCCAAATCAGCCAAGAAGGGATAAGAGCACTTTGAATCAAAAATAGTATCATCCTTCACAATTGGAAGTGAAGGGTCGGTAGTGGGAAGAAGGGGTGGTGCCTCGAAGGAATCACTGGTGGGAATAGAGGACGAAGGCACCACACTCCCGGAGGCCACAATCAGAGCATCAATGGAAGGCATGGGCACCAAATGTTAAAAAAGCTTATTGTGGTTTCACTAGATGAAATCCACACCAAGGTCTCCCATCTTCCTAACCCACTTCTTAAGTCTAAAATTCTATGTAGTCATAGCCCTAGGGGGAGTGTAGCTAGCAACTTTGTGTCCCAGTTTATTGTAGCTAAAACACCTGAAGGGGAGACCTTCATAATTGAGGAATTGAGTCCAAGTCCCGAAGGTTGAGTGGATCAAAACGAAGTGGTACATCAGTTTGGAGATTTTGATGATGGTGCAAACCCTAGTGAATTTGCTATAGGGGGCACCAGTGTCCAGCATCACAAAAGAACCAAACTTCTTGATCATATATTTAATAAGCTCAGGTGCACGCATAACCGGTGCAAGGTTGTACAGCCTAATCCATATGGGGACCAAGGTGATCTTATTTGCAGCAAGATCAAAGAAAGGAGACCAATCCACCAGGAAGAGGCCAAATTGACTGAAAAACCAAGAGCCATGCTGTTTGAAAAAATTGCAATCCTCCACAGAGGTGAAGCGAAGCAAGAAAAACCAAAGTCCAAAATGTCAATGTTAGGAAGGGACAGGTTATTATAGGTAGCCTTCATCCAATCGATGAATTGATAAATCTTGGGGCTCTTGCATAAACAATGAACAAATAGGGATATGTTTCCAAGTTGATATACTTTAAAATATTTATGCAATGAAAAAGCTAAAAACATCTTGATAGCTTCCATCCTTGCAAGCAAAGCAAAAGTTTTGTCAAAATATATACCTTCAACTTGTGAGTAACCCTTACACACAAGTCTAGCCTTGTTCCTAAAATTTTTTCCATCTTCATTCAACTTGTTCCAAAATACCCACTTAGTACCAATCACATTCTTGTTTTCCTGTCTTGGGACCAATTGCCAAGTCATATTCTTCTCAATTTGTTCTAACTAGTCCTTCTTCATTACTTTGATCTAATTCTCATCTTTGCATGCCTCAGTCACTATTTTTGGTTCCACCTCAGAAAGTAAACAAAAATTTACTTGTTCTTCTATCATAGTAGCTTTTATTCTTGTCATCACACCTTTTATCTTATCTCCAATGATTTGATCTTCTGAATGATTATTTTGCACATACTTGGGAGTCTTAGGATTCCTTTTTGGATCTTCTTCCTCTTCCTCTTCAACTTTCAATTCTTTTCCTTTATATTTAGCTCTTTCTTCTTCACTGCAAGGGGATTCATTAGATTCATATCCTTCTATCAGTATTGAACTATGATGTGGTTCTTCATCCACATTAACACTTGCACTCTCAACAATCTTCTTTAATATTTTTTTGTAACATTAGTAGGCCTTGCTTATAAAGTATCCAAGGAAGATTCCTTCATTAGATCTTGCATCAAACTTTCCTAAGTTTTCTTCATCTCTTATGATATAACACTTGCTTCCAAAAAGTATGAAGTATTTCACAGTAGAAGGTTTACCATACCATAACACATAGGGAGTCTTTGAACTGTTCGCTCTTGCTTGACCTTTGTTAAGAATGTAGACTACAATATGAATCAAGCTTCTCTCCAATAGACTGTTGAATATCCAAGATACTAAGAGGGGGGTGAATTAGTATCTTCTTAAACTTATTGAACAAATCCCAACCAATTACTCCAATGCATATAACAGTATAGATAAGCAAAAGCATTAACACAACATGAAATCACTCAACACATGAACACCAATATTTTTACGTGGAAAACCCAAAATGGGAAAAACCATGGTGAGTGTTAGCTCACAATATAGTATAACTGGTTATAAAATATTACAAAAGGGTGGCTCACTGCCAGGACTCATTGTCTAAAAGGAGAGGCTCACTGCCTATAGAATTAAAATGACAAAATGGCTTACAACTAGAAAATGAATTGATAATGCACACCTAACAAGTATTGATTCAGTTCCTTTGAAGCTCAGTAAATTGACTTAACACACTTCATTTTCTTACTTCTTCACATTCATATCAACTTGATCAAATTCATCATCTAGAATCTCAACAATGCCCAATATATATAGCTGATATATTCGCAAGCATCAATTAGGTCAACCAAATTAGATGCAACCCATATTCACCAAAAATACCAATTGTTGGCTTCAAGCATTCATGAAATCTTTCCAAATAAAATTTAAATGCTTAGCACACTACATCATATCGACATGGACCTAAGATAGGTCACACATACATCCAAAACATAAAATCAATTTACCATAACTTTGTCTATCCATTAAGTTGAAATAGACCTAATAGAAAAATGCAACAATAGAATAATGCCAACTCATCAGACGAGCACCTGAATACGTGATATTCTGAATATACATGCTTCCAACATCCATAAACCATTTCCCAAAACCGCAAGCAACAATAGTGAACAACAAAGGATTGTGGACCAAAATACCGGAGGATAATAACTACATACCGGTTCAGAATACCAGATCAAACTAAGACTTAATCTTGCAGTTGCAACTCATATATCATGGTGACATCAATGACAACACAATACAACAAAATGAGATAGTCTTCTTCATTCTTCCAGCAATCTCCACCTTTTTCATTGATGGAAACATGTGCCAAAATTACAAGACCTCCTATATACACCACTTCTCCCCCTATCACTAGTTCATACTCTTCCTCTATCACTTTTCACTCCCCCTTTGACATCAAGGAAAAAGGGTGACCCAAAAGAAATATGAAAACAAGACAAAAAAAAAATTAATCGGAGGATGGCGAGCCTTGAAGCTCCTTAAGAATACCTTGCCACACAAATTTACCATTCTTCCAACTCTTCTTTGCAACAATCAACATCATGTTCAGGGATTCCAAATCCATCAGACTTTCCTCTGCATCATCCAAAGTACCAAGAGTTAGATTTATCTTCTCAAGTTTTTCTACACTTGCCAAAGCATTGGTAGCTAGGGTGTACTCCATTCTCACAAGGTCACCTAACTGACCAAATTTTCTGATGATTTCTTCCTTTTGCTTCTGTAAAATAAATAATTTATCTCTATGAGCAGAGATGGCATTCCAGGTTGATCTACCTCTATCCTTGGATGTGTTGTAAGTACCAGAGATAACAATCAATTGAGACTCAATGGAGTCCATAAGATCTTTAATACTCTGAGCGACATCTGACCACTTCAAGCAATAAGCAAAGACAACATTTGCTTCAAACTTACAAATTTGCACAACTTCTAGATTTTTCTTAACATTTGTGTGTGCTAGAGCACACTTGTCATGCATCACCAATAACCTTTTCTCTGCCAGCTTCTCCTCCACTTCTTCATTTGTCTTTTCACCAACTCTAGAGACATACTCCTTAAAGGAGTCCAATACCAATCTCAAATTTTCTACTAGAGTGAGAGATGTATCATTTGAAGTACTGGGTGTTGTCTCCTGCAATGCCTTAAGAGCATCTTCAATCAGTTCTATCCCTTTCTATTTTGTCTCCAAAATCTTTCTTCTGTCGGATGCATGCAATGCATTGCCCAATACCAACTTATGAATAGGAGAAATTTTGTCTAGGTCCACACTACCCTGAATCGTAGGAAGTTGTAAAAGTTTCAAAGGAATCACTGGCTAGAATATGATTTGCTTGGATAGAAAGACTTTCAACACATCATCACCAGAGGAGAATTCTTCAGGAGATCTATGAGATTCTACAACTTGCCTTAGAATTTCTTCATTCTTCCCAGCAATTTATTCCTCATTTTTCTCTTCTTCCTCATTTTCTTCTTCTTTATTTTTTCCTTTTTCTTCTTTACCCTTTTCATCTTCATCTTTGTCTTTGTCCCTGTTTCCATCTTCTTCATTTCCTTCATTTTCACCTTCATCTTGTCCTCGTTCAGTATTATCCTTTTCACCTTCAGTATGCTCTAGAGGAGCATCATCATGTTTCTCAGGCTTAGCTTCACCCTCATTCTGCTTCTCCATCTTCAGAAGATCATTTTCAACACCTATATCGAGAGGGATATCTACATCGTTTTTTCCACAAAAATGTTTGTATCACCTATACCAGGAGGAATATCTTCCTCAAATTCTTCTACAAACACTTCTTCACTAGACTTAAGTGTAGAACCAAGCATGCCATATTTCTTAGCTATATCTTTGATTACTTCTACAGTTTCCTTATTTTTTTTATCCCTTGTCATCAAAATATTCACTCTTTTCTTCATCTGAAACATATCTGCACATATCTTCTTTAGGGTTTCCAAATCATTTGGGGCCAAAGAAGACCCAATTTTTTTAAATGCATCATCCCTAATTTTCTCTTCAAATTCAATAGCCTCTGATCTCCTTTTCATCAGGGCTACCCACATTTTCTCACACACATTTTTCTTCACATCATCCCACTTAACATCCAATGTGATAACATATTGAATGATAGCTAAAATTATTTTTTTTCTATCCTCTTTTTCCACTCGATCATAATATTTTGTTGTAGGCTTTAGCATGTCTTCAAAATGTAACAAAGAATTGAGTACAACCTCTAATTTGAAACGGGGACCAAGTCTTACCAGAATGTCCTTTTATTCTTCTTGGTCTAGGGAGGCTTCTTCAAGAACCTTAGCTTTCTTCAACTTGGGTTTGGTGTGCACATGAACACCAAATTCTTGTTCTTCATCTTCGTCAGAAGATGACACAACATGCAATCTTTTAGAACCAATACCAACTTCTTGAGAAGCACCTTCACTAGAGGATAAGCTTCCTCTTCTTTTCCTTACCAATTTTGCTTCAGGTTCCTCCTCCTCTTCTTCTTGATCATCAGTGACACTAAGATTTTTCTTTCTTTCCTCTCTTCCTAGAGACCACAGGAAGAGTTTCTTTCCTTTTCCCAGATCTTGTAGTAGGTCAGAAAGGGGCTGAGTCCTTACCTTTATCAGTAGCACTGGGTTCAATTTTTACTACAGGGGCTACAAAGGGTTTAGAAGGAGCAGTCCTAAAGATTCTCCCTCTATCTATTCTCTCTTAGCCCTTCCTAGCGCAATCTCCTCATTAGTGTAACCAACTTCTCTAAGCTTCTTTTATAAATTATTCCTTATTATTGGCTTCTTGTGCTCCAAGTGAACCTCCATAGATTTTTCAGCATAAGTGCCAATTCTAGGTTCATTGGCATCTTTCAGACTTTTTAGCAACATCTATACATAGCCTTCATCTTCATCTTCTATAATTTCATAACCCAATGGTTGAATCCATATGGTCCAGGGTTCAACAACTTCAATCATACATTCATCAGAAGAAACTTGAAATATGATATCATTTCTATATTTCTCAACAAATTTTCTCGGAATCCTTTCTCTCTCATTCATGTTGCTCTTGAATACAACAAAGAAATTTGTTCGAGCATTATTTTTGTTCTTCAAATCACCCAAATTATGTAAGTGATCAAAGATCTGATGTGCCACCAGTATGGATGTTTCCCAAAACACCATATCATCCCTTCCAGGAAGTCTCTTTAGAAAATAGAATAAAAGACACATAATCAAAGAACCAAATTTAAATGCATACTTCCTTTCTTTGGTCATCCTTAAATTCTCAAGCAACTATTTTCGGAGAAGTTCACATAAGTCATAGTCTGCCCCATTAACTACTATATCAAAACTAGTATAAATAGTTGTGGCATAAACAAAGTTCTCTCTATTGGTGAAGTAAATTTTATGACCAATCATTGTAGCAGCATACTTAATAGTAGGATTAGCGATATAATTTTTTGTAAGAGCTCTCTTGTCATATTCGACACCGGTGAGTTCCATTACCACTTATTCTTCATAGCTTTTAGCATGGGTAATGGTCTAGTATCACATAGTTCAATAACATCCTTAACTACTTCCTTAGTTATTAGATGGGGTCTATTAGTCCACAAGAATTTATCATGTATTCTGTTGAGAATTGGTTTTACATATTTATCATCAATCATGGAACTGAAATTAGGAAAGTAGTTCCATCTATCTAATTTCTTTGCAACAATATTCGAGTAGTCAGGTTTCACCAAGAAATTATCTCTAGTGAGCTCATTCTGTCAAATATCTATCAACTTATTTTTATTGAATTCATCAGTCTTTACTCAAATGAACATTCTTGTGTCCTTGGTCGACATAACCCCGTGAGGAATTGATGAGAAGGCACCCATAGGGTCGTCTTCAAAAAATTTCATAGAATATTTCCTATATGATGGTCTAGGTCTTTCTAACACTTTAACAACTACAGGGGTTTCCATTCTTCACAATTTTGAGCTTAAACAATTCAAAAAGATGATTCACACAAACCCACAACTTGCACAAAAGAGTAGAATACCTTTTTCTTTGTGAAGAACCAGAACTAGGGTTTGCACAGCTCAAACTCCAAATCATCTCAAGAATGCCCCAAAATGCTCTTTAATTCCTTCAAATGCACAAGTGACTAAAATGCCTTACACATTCACTTTATAAAACAACGATCTGCCCTAATTTGCATTAAATGTGATAGATTTCAAAAAGCTACTAAAAACTCTTCTTCTCTACACAAGAAAACCTAATTTTCTATGCAAATGATCATGCCTCCATTTTTTTCTTCCAGTTTCACTTGCATAACCTCTGATTGTCCATTCCTTACAACATATCCTCATGCCAAAAAATGACTTGCCAAATATCAGGGGGCTCAAACAATTTTCTATTAAAGCTCCCCCTAAGACCATGCTAGGTCTAATTCCTAGAGGAATTGTCTGCACTGGATGAGGGAATAGATGCATCTATCATTTTAGGATCTTCTTTCTTCCTCCAAATTTTATTCATTTCTTGCTTAACCTCATTGTTGTCAATTTTCTTCACTAGTCCATTCTTTTCTACTGGATCAGACTGCTTTCCCTTTTTACTTCTTGTAAACTCTTGATATATGTCCTCGTTTGTTGCAATTGTAGCAGAAAACATTTTTCTGATTAGTTTGTCCTCCATTACCCCTTGACCTGCACTAATTAGCTTTGTGTCCAAACTTGTTACATGTATCGCAATAGCCATTAAAATATTGATTCATTCTTCCTCCATTAGACCAATTCATCATCTGAGTTTTGCATTCACTAGCTCTGTGTCCAACTCTTGCATGAAAAACATTGACCAGAGAAGGAACCAGGAAACTGACTCATCCTACTTCTGCACTATGTTTCCCTGTGACCAAATTTATTACATGAAAAATAGACACCATTGAAGGATGGATACCTTTGAGCATTTGGTTGTTTGACAGGCGGTCTTCTAGCAAAGTTCCTCAGATTTCTTTTCTACTTCCCGTTATCTTGAATTTTCTTATTATCCTTAGAATTTTCATCTCCTTCCATTCCCAAGCCACCTTTGTCTTTACTTGGTTTTTTCCCTAAAATCAACTCATCAAGCTTGTCTGATTTGGATTTGAAATTATTTTCACAGAGTTTCACTTTCTCCAAATCTACTTTTAGATTCACCACTTCTTGTTCCAGCTTAGTGCATTCATCAAATTTGCTTTGTACCATTTTATTCAGACATTCTTCAATTATTTTATTTTCCTCCACTTGCACCTTCAAACCAATAACCTCTTCATTAGCTTTCTTCAATTTCTCACTTACTTCCCTATGTCTTTCTTTGAACTTCTTCAATTGCTCTTTTAATTTCTGAACACATTCATTTGCTTCATCAATATTTTCTTTCAAATCTCTATTTTCACTTTCAACTTTGTCAAGATCCTCAAGTGCAGCCCGAAGATCTTCTTTATCATTCATTTGTTCCATCTCTAGGATCTTCCTCAAGTTGTTAGGCTTCTCCAGAGGAACCAAGCTCTAATACCAATTGTTGAATATCCAAGATACTGAGAGGGGGGGTCAATCAGTATCTTCTTAAACTTATTGAACAAATACCAACCAATTAATCCAATGCATATAACAATACAAATATGAAAAAACATTAACACAACATGAAATCACTCAACACATGAACACCATGATTTTTACATGTGGAAAACCCAAAATAGGAAAAACCACGATGAGTGTTAGCTCATAATATAGTATAACCGGTTATAAAATATTACAAAAGGGTGGCTCACTGTTAGGACTCACTGTCCAAAAGGAGAGGTTCACTGCCTAAAAAATTACAATTACAAAATAGCTTATGGCCAAAAAATTTACTGATAATGTACACCTAACAAGTGTTGATTCAATTCCTTTGAAGCTCAATAAAATGACTTAACACACTTCATCATTTTTGCACTTCTTCACATTCACATCAACATCAACTTCATCATCTACAATATCAACACTATCCAATATATATAGCTGATAGATTCACAAGCATCAATTAGGTTGGTCTAATTAGATGCAACCCTTATTCACCAAAAATACCAATTGTCAGCTTCGAGCATTCACAAAATCTTTCCAAAGACAATTCAAACACTCAGCATGCTACATCATGTTGACATGGACCTAAGATAGGTCACACATACATCCACAACACAAAATTAATTTACCATAACTTTGTTTATCTATTAGGTCGGCCTAAAATAGACCTAATAGCAAAATGCAACAACAAAATAATGCCAACTCGTCGTACGAGCACCTGGATATGTGAGATTCTGAATATATGTGCTTCCAACATCCATAAACCATTTCCCAAAACCGCAAGCAACAATAGTCAACAATAAAGGATTGCAGACCAAAATACTTGAGGATAATAATTGTATATCGGTTCAGAATACCAGATCAAACTAAGACTTAATCTTGCAGTTGCAACTCATATATCATGGTGACATCAATGACAACACAAAATAGCAAAATGAGATTTTCTTCTTCATTCCTCCAACATAGACATCCAAAATATTAGCTTCCTTCATCATTGTCCTAGCTGCTTTCTGAGCTGTTCTATTTTTCCTTTCCACAATTCCATTCTACTAAGGAGTTTTAGGGGCTGATAAATGCCTTCTTATTCCATGATCTTCACAAAAACTGTTAAAATCATTTGAAATAAACTCACCACCTCTATAGGATATCAAATATTTAATTTTCAAATTCATTTCATTCTCAACCATAGTCTTAAATGATTTAAACTTGTCTAGAGCTTTTGTATTTTCTTTGAGAAATGTAACCCAAGCCATTCTAGAGTAATCATCAATTAATAACATGAAATACCTATCACCACATGAGCTTCTAATTATGGTAGGTCCACATAGATCTGTATGCACTAACTCCAAGGGACATGTGGTAGAGTATTCTTTTGTCTTGAATCTTGTCTTTGTTTACTTTCCAACTTGACATTATTTGCAAATTGCATTTATAGGCTTTGTAATATTTGGAAAATCTCTCATAGCATCAATAGAACTTATCGTCACTAGGCTATCAAAATTGATGCGACCCATTCTTCTATGCCATAGCCAAATTTCATAAGTTTGAGACATAAAGCAATTTGCACCACTACCTTTGAGTTAATAGACATTACCTCTTGTCCTTTTTCTAGCAGCAACTAGAGTTCCAGAGCTTCCTTTTCTACCTTCACAACCACCATTATGAAATACAAGATTATATCCTCTGCTAAACATTTTTCCTACACTTAGAAGATTATGCTAGAGACCCTTGACATACAAAACATCATTTGTATTATGCTTTCCATCAAAACTAATTGAAACTTTTCCATAGATCTTAGCAGATGTATCATCACTAAACTTAACAAGACCATCATCATACTTTTCAATCTTACTAAACTTACTCTTATCACCTGTCATATGATTTGACTGTCCATTGTCAATGATCCAATAATTTTCTCTTCTCTAGCATGAAAAGCAGTCAACATAGTTCCTTTAGTGTTATGACCTATTTCTAGAGCATTTTCCTTCACACATCTTTCAAGATTAGTAGAGTTAGTTCTAACGTTTAAATCCATGAACAAGCATTCATCACTTCCTTCATCCGGATAATCTGATTCCTCATCATCATATACACCATTGTCCTTTTCAATTTAATAAATATTTTTGACAAATTTACCCTTTGATCCTTTTGTTTGTCATTAGTAAATTTTATTGGGAATTTAGATGCATAATGACCTATCTTTCCACAATTGAAACATTTCAAAGGTAGATAACATCTATATTTTCCAGTACCTTTTTTTAATCTCCTCAAAAATTTTGCTTCCACCTCATCAAGATCATCTCAGACATCCTAAGGGTTTCAAATTTTTCTTTGTAGTTTTGCATCTTTGCTTGTTTGACCTTGTCATCTCCCTCATAGAAACCTTCCATCTTTGTCCATATCTCTTTAGCAGACTTCAGACTTATCACCTTTTCACGTTTAGAATCAAAATGACCACTCACAATTGCATTCCTTGCTTTGTCATTGTTTTCATAATCCTTGATCCCATCATCACTTGTTAGACCATTTATAGGCATAGTATAGCCTTTTTCAACAAACTACCAAACACCAAATCTAAGAGAAACTATAAAGGACTCCATCATAGCTTTCTAGTAGGTAAAATTTGTTCTATCGAACAAAATATTTTTGACACCTTTCTTGTGCGCCATCCGGTTCTACCTCTAGTGGTTAAGCTTCTTCCTGGGAACCACAACTCTAATACCAATTGTTAGATGCATAGGACAAATGAGAGGGGGGTGCTGCCACAATAATGGGTTACACTTTCTGGGACATCCTGACTTTTGCCTAAAATCACATATTTTTGGAAAATATAATGATTTAAGCCTTTAAAGGTTCCATTTAAATGATTTTAATTGACGAGGGGGGTAAGTGCAAAAAGATGGGGGGCCAAAAAGGGGGCTTAAGTAGCCACTTTTTTTTTCTAAAATCAGGAAATACTAACCTTGGACATGAAATTGAGGATAGTTACACTGAAAATTTTGAGATGCAACAAAAACAAGGATCAAAGTGCTCTGAGTTTACTTTATAAACTACTAATTTATTTTGAAAATGGTTGAGATTAAGGGGTTCAAAAGAGGGACATACAAAAATTGGTGTTGTTTTTGTCAAAAAAACATAACATAGCAACTTTTGTACGTCCCTAACACGGTGAACTTTTTTTTAGTACTTTTAAAATCACTCCAGTGAAAAATTAGCTAACAATATGTAGTTGATGCACAATTTTTTTGATAATTTTTTAATGAATATTTGATTTTTTACTAATTTTCTAAGTGGACACTTCCTGAAAAACAAAATTTTGGCCATGCTACCTCTACAAATTTTGGAAACTAAGTGAAATTTCTAAAAATGTAATTTATTTGAAATTTTGATGAATGGTTAATTTATAATGAAAAAAACACCAAACACTGCTTTTTTTCCAAAAAGAGACACACAAACAAAAGAAATTATAGATGAAAGGCTTAACATTGTCAAAAAGTGAAAAAAATTACATCGTTGGATAGCTAAGAGAGAACCTAACATTACCCAGGTGTTCGATTTGTTCGACATTGAAACATATGCAATCCTGATGAGCATGAACCCAATTATGTGAAATATTATAGAATTTGCAAAAACACATTTTTGGTCATTGGGAAGGCTCTCCAAGCCTTTGGGTTGGTATTCCAAGGAAAATACCAAGCCTAAGGATTGGGGATTCTCAAAGCAAGATATAATGCGTGTGCATTATAATGTGCATGTGTTATATCTTAGTTTTGACATGGATTTTGTGTTTTGTGAATGCATTGAAAAACCGTGAGCGCATTATAACACACTCACATTTTGATCTACATTGAATTTATTTTTCTTCTCTCTTTTTTTCCTTTCTTCTCGTTATCTTTGAGGGAAAGTATAAGTTGAAATTTACATATGGACGTTTACTTTCTTATACTTTAAGTTATATTTCGTGTATATAGTTTTAGGATGTTTGAGAGTGGCTTTAGATCTCTAGGAGTTATAATTCAAATTCTAGTTTTTGGAAGATCTCACAAATTTCAAACTTAGTCAAATTTCAATAATCAAGAGGTCAAATTTTAGTAATCAGCAAGTTGTATTATTTCTCTCTCTATCTCACTCATTTTTTATTCCTTACACTCTAGACCTCTCTCTCATTATCCCTCTCTCTTTATCTCTCTCTCTCTCTCTCTCTCTCTCTCTCTCTCTCTCTCTCTCTCTCTCTCTCTCTCTCTCTCTCTCTCTCTCTCCCCTTTGCCCTCTAATTCTCTCTATCTCACTTCTCTCTCCTCCCTCCTTCCCTCTCTACTTCTCTCTCTCTCTCTACCTACCTCTCCCTCCATCACTCCCTACCACTCTCTCTATTTCTCTCTACCTCACCTCTCTCTCACCTCCCTCTCTCTCCCTCCATACTTCTCTCTCCCTCTCTTGTTCCCTATCTACTGTCTATCTCCCAATCCCTCTCTACCTACCTTTGCATCCATCACACCTTACCACTCTCTCTCTACACCTCTCTATCTCACCTCTCTCCCTCCCTACCTCTCCCTCCCTCCCTCATTCCCTCTCTACTTCTCTCTATCTCTCCTTCCCTCTTCCACTTATCTTTATCTCCTCTCTCCCTCTCTCTACCTACCTCTCCTTCCACCACTCTCCATTTCTCTTTATCTCACCTCTCTCTCCCTCACTACATATCCCTCCCTCTCTCCCTCCCTCTCTACTTATATATATCTCCCCTCTCCCTCTCTACCTAGCTCTCCATCACAACCTACCACTCTCTCTCTATTACTCTCTATCTCACCTCCCACTCTCTCCATCCATACCTCTCCCTCTCCTTCCCTCTCTACTCTCTATCTCCATAATCCCTCTCTACCTACCTCTCCATCCATCACTCCCTAAGACTCTCTCTACACCTCTCTATATTGCTTCTCTCCCTCCCTCTACCTCTCTCTCTTGCTCTCTCCCACTCCTCCCTCACCCTCTTTATCTCTCACTCTCTCCTCTCTATCTCACCATTCTCTCTTTCCCTCTTTGTAACTCTCTCATTCTCTATATGTCACCATTCTCTCTACTTATCTTTATCTCACCTATCCCTCTTTACCTCTCCCTCCATCCTCTCTCTCGCCCACCCTCCCTCCTTCCTTCTATCTCTATCTCTCTCTACTTCTCTCTATCTCACGTATCCCTCTCTACTCGCATATCCCTCTATCACTCCCTACCACACTCTCTTTATTGCTCTCTATCTCACCTCTCTATCTCCCTCCCTCCATACCTCTCCCTCCATTTGTCCTTCCTTATCTACTCTTTATCTCTTATGCCTCTCTACCTCTCCTTACCTCTCTAATTATATTTATCTCCCATTTCCCTCCCAACCTCTCTCTCTCTCTCTTTACCAAATCCCTCCTTCCCCCTCTTTCTCTCTCCCCTTATGAGGGTTGAGGGTGTAGCGTTTAGCATTTAAGGTATAGGGTTGAGGTTATAGGGTTAAGTGTATAGGGTATAGGGATTAGGGTGTAGGATATTAGGTATAAAGTTGAGGGTATAGGGTATAGGGACGAGGGATGAGGGATGAGGGTTTAGGGTTTAGGGTTTAAGGTATAGGGTTGAGGGTTGAGGGATAGTGTTTAGGGTTGAGGGTATAAGGTTAAGTGTATAGGGTATATGAATTATGGTTTAGGATATTGGGTATATGGTTGATGTATTGGGTAGAGGATATTAGGTTTAGGGTTGAGGTTTTAGGGTTTAGGATTTATGTATAAGTTTGAGGGTTGAGGGTTGAGGTATAATGTTTAGGGTTGAGGGTATGAGGTTAAGTGTATAGAGTATAGGGATTAGGGTTTAGGGTGTAGGGTTAAGGGTGTAGGGTTAAGGGTATAAGGTATAGGGTTAAGGCTTGAGAGTGTAGGGTTTGTCATTTAAGTATAGGGTTGAGGGACAATGTTTACGGTTTAGGGTATAAGGTTGAGGGTATAGGGTATAGGGATGAGGGTTGAGGGTTGAGGGTGTAGGGTTTAGGTTTTAAGGTATAGGGTTAAGGGTTGAGGGATAGTGTTCAAGGTTGAGGGTATAGGGATAAGTGTATAGGGTATAGGGATTAGGGTTTAGGATATTAGGTATAGGGTTGAAGGTTTAAGGTTAAGTTTTAGGGTATAGGGATTAGGGTTTAGGAGAGAGAGCGAGAGAGGGGGGGCTGTGAGGGAGAGACATGAGAGAGAGTATTATTTAGTTAGGGTGGAATGGAAAGACTTGAGAGAGGGGGAGGGAATGGGAGGGAGAGACTTGAGAGAGATAGATGGACCCCATTTCTTGGACCCATTTTTTTAAACAGGTCACTACATTGCCAATTTCACTGAATTGGCAAGCTAGTGGGCCCACTAGTTTTCCAATTCGGTGAAATTGGCAACCTAAATTGGCCTATTTAAAAAAATGGGTCTAAGAAATGGGGTCTTCCTGTTATTTACATTACTAGGAGACCCCATTTCTTGGACCCACTTTTTCAAACAGACCACTACATTTCCAATTTTACTGAATTGGCAAGCCAGTGTACCCACTAGCTTGCTAATTCAACGAAATTGGCAACCTAACTTGGCCTGTTTGAAAAAATGGGTCCAAGGAATGGGGTCTCCCATTGATTTACATCACCGGGAGACCCCATTTCTTGGACCCATTTTTTCAAATAGGTGATTTACATCACTGGGAGACCCCATTTCTTGGACCCACTTTTTCAAACAGACCACTATATTACCAATTTCACCAAATTAGCAAGCTAGTGTGCCCACTAGCTTGCCAATAAGGTGAAATTGGCAACCTAACCTTGCCTATTTGAAAAAATCAGTCCAAGAAATGGGGTCTCCCAGTGATTTACATCATCGAGAGACCCCATTTGTTGAACCCATTTTTTCAAACAGGCCACTACATTGCCAATTTCACCGAATTGGCAAGCCAGTGCGCCCACTAGCTTACCAATTCAGTGAAATTGGCAACCTAACTTGGCTTGTTTGAAAAAATGGGTCCAAGAAATGGGGTCTCCCAGTGATTTACATCATCTAGAGACCCCATTTCTTGGACCCACTTTTTCAAACATGCCACTACATTGTCTATTTCACCGAATTGACAAGCTAGTGGGCACACTGACTTGCCAATTCAATGAAATTGGCAACCTAACTTGGCCTGTTTGAAAAAATGGGTCCAAGAAATGGGGTCTTGGAACCATTTTTTCAAACAGGCCAAGTTAGGTTGCCAATTTCACCAAATTAACAAGCCAATTCAGTGAAATTGGCAACCTAACTTGGCTTGTTTGAAAAAATGTGTCCAAGAAATGGGGTCATATTTTCAAACATGCCACTACATTGATAATTTCACCAAATTGGAAATGTAGTGGCCTATTTGAAAAAATGGGTCCAAGAAATGGGGTCTCCTAGTGATGTACTGGGAAACCCCATTTCTTGGACCCATTTTTTCAAACAGGCCACTACATTGCCAATTTCATCGAATTGGCAAGCCTAATGAGCCCACTAGCTTGCCATTTTGGTGAAATTAGAAACCTAACTTGGTCTGCTTGAAAAAATGGGTCTAAGAAATGGGGTCTCTCAGTGATTTGTAAATCACCAGGAGACCCCATTTTTTGGACCCATTTTTTCAAGCAGGCCAAGTTAGGCTGCCAATTTCACTTAATTGACAACCCCAATGCACCCGCTAGCTTTCCAATTCATTACATCACTGAGAGACCCCATTTCTTGGACCTATTTTTTCAAACAGGCCACTACATTGCCAATTTCACCGAATTGGCAAGCCAGTGCACCAACTAGCTTGCCAATTCGGTGAAATTGGAAACCTAACTTGGCCTGTTAGAAAAAATGGATCCAAGAAATGGGGTCTCTCGTTACATCATTGGGAAACCCCATTTTTTCAAATAGGCCACTACATTGCCAATTTCACTGAATTGGCAAGCTAGTGTGCCCACTAGCTTGCTAATTCGGTAAAATTGGCAACCTAACTTGGTTTGTTTGAAAAATTGGATCTAAGAAATGGGGTCTCCTAGTGATGTAAATCACTGAGAGGCCCCATTTCTTGGAACCACTTTTTCAAACAGGCCACTATATTGTCAATTTCACTGAATTGGCAAGCCATTGGGCCCACTAGCTTGTCAATTCAGTGAAATTGGCAACCTAACTTGGCTTGTTTGAAAAAATGGGTCCAAGAAATGGGGCCTCTTGGTGATGTAAATCACCAAGAGGCCCCATTTCTTGGACCCATTTTTTCAAACAGGCCATTACATTGCCAATTTCACCAAATTTTTGGTGAAATTGGCAACCTTACTTGGTTGTCAATTTCACTGAATTTTTTGGTGAAATTGGCAACCTAACTTGGCCTGTTTAAAAAAATGGGGTCTCCCGATGATTTACATCACCGAGAGACACCATTTCTTGGACCCATTTTTTCAAACATGCCACTACATTTCCAATTTCACCGAATTGGCAATGTAGTGGTTTGCTTGAAAAAGTGGGTCCAAGAAATTGGGTCTCCCAGTGATGTAAATAACTACATCACCAGGAGACCCCATTTCTTGGACCCATTTTTCACTACATCACCGGAAGACCCTATTTCTTGGACCCATTTTTTCAAACAGGCCAAGTTAGGCTGCCAATTTCACTGAATTGGCAATGTAGTGGCCTTTTTGAAAAAATGGGTCCAAGAAATGGGGTCTTCCAGTGATGTAAACTCTCTACCCAAGTAAACTCTCTACCCTAATTACTCAACCCTCAACCCTTAATCCCTCAACCATTAAACCCTCAACCCTCAACCTTTAAACCCTCTACACTCTACCCTATACATTAAACCCTCAACCCTCAATCCTCACCCTCAACCCTATACAATGGACCCTCAACCCTATACCCTCAACCATAAACCCTCAACCGTCATCCCTTAAACCATCTACCCTATACATCAAACCCTCAACCCTCAATTCTCAACCTTCATCCCTTACTCCCGCAACGCTCAACCCTTAAACCCTTAATCCTCAACCCCTATACCCTCTACCATATACATTGGACCTTCAACCCTAATCCTTTTGTAGACATCTAAATTTAATCACTCCCATATGATTAAATTTACTCCCTTTCTGTCTATCATATTAAATATTAATTTATCAAATTAATATTATACCTCTTATCCCATATATATAAAATATTTAATTTAATAATTAAATGCTTTATCTTTCACCTTCTTCCTCTCTAAATTAAATAAATACACTAATTTATTTAATTTGGTCATTTTTACCCTTTTGATTTTAAATCAATTTAAAATTCTTCATTTTCTCTCTCCTTGTCACATCCTCCATAATCTTGCCCTAACCTGAATTAATTTAATTAATTCATGATTATGATAATCAAAGATTAATGTCACATCCTCCTACATTTGCCACTTGCCTCTAATCTTCCATTAATTAGTCTAATCCAATATTTGCACAACCTTAACCAAGGTCATTAGCCAAATTTAGCACCACTTTTTAGCCAACCTTTGCATTTACCTTCTTTTAGCATTGACCCCCTTTCCCATGTGAATTTTTAATTCACATTTATGTATCCTAGATTCTCCTCTTTTATATGTGAATTTTTAATTCACATTCTATCCTTCCAAGGCTTCTAGAACCTTGGACTTGTCACAATCTCCACATGTGACCAAGTCCCACCTTTTTGGAGCCCACCTTTTATCTTTTAGATCTCCTAAGAATGTGAATTTTTAATTCACATTTATGTTTTCAACCACCTTTCCTTTTCCCATGTAGATTTTTGAGGAATTCCAAAATTCCTCAAATGTCCCTTTCACTCCCACTTGGGGACAAGGAATCCCTTTTGAGGAAATCTTCTCACTCCCCAAGGTGCTTGTCCTTCCTCCACCTCATGTACCTTTTGACACCTCACTTACACCTCATCTCCCCTTAGCCACTTCACCATCCACATGTCAAGATGTGAGGGCTTGTGGGTTCTCAACCCACCATAGCCCTTCATCTTGGCCTTGTTGGATGCATCTTGACCGTTGAATTCTCTAGAGAATTCAAATTTTCCTATAAATACCCCCCTCCTCAAGGGCATTTTCAACACTTTTGATTTTCATAACTACATGCTGCCAATTTGCATTCTCAATTATCCACTATCATCTAGCTATCCATTCTAATCATTTTGCATAAGTTGATCTTGCATTTAGTCACTCAAGAAATCATCTAAGGAGCACACAAAATCGTCCCAAGCAAGGGTCAATTAAGGAGTCGTCAACAACAAGGAAGGTGAAATCATTTGCATCTTGTTTTATCGATTTTCCTTGTTTTATCACTCTTTTGGCTAATCTTGAGGTGTCCTTAATATTTTATCAGTCACATTCTTAGTTAGTTTGCACATTAGAGTAGGGTAAAATATTAAGGTACACATTTCTGGAACGCTCGGTGGGACCCACAAATGGGTTCTTGCATTTAACCTTCCTTTTTGCTAAGAATTTTGCAGGAAAAGGTCGCAGAAAGGTGGCAACGCCCTCTGTTTTACCGCAGAAAGGCAACAACGCCCTCTGCTTTACCGCAGAAAGGCGACAGCGCCCTTTGCTTCACCGCAGAAAGGTGGCAGCGCCCTCTTGTCCACTGTAGAAAGCCGGCAGCGCCCTATGTCTGTCAATTTCATGTCCTTCTAATAGTTTGTTGTAGTTAGGTGTGTACTTAGAAGGTTTTTCTAACACTTTCTTGCAGTGGGGCGTACAACTTTCTCTTTTAAAAAGTTTCCTGCAGAGGGGTGGATACGCCCTTTAATTTTGAAAGGCTCTTTTCCTCTAACCTCTTGAAGCAAAAAGGCGGAAGCGCCCCTATTTTTTCCGCAGAAAGGCGGAAGCGCCCCCATTTTGTTGCAAAAAGACGGAAGTACCCCTATTTTTGCCGCAGAAAGACAGAAGCGCCCCCATTTTGCTGCAGAAAGGCGGTAGCGCCCCTGTTTTTGTTGTAGAAAGGTGGAAGCGCCCTTGTTTTTTCTATAGAAAGGTGGAAGCGCCCCTGTTTTGCTACAGAAATGTGGAAGCGCCCCAAAACAGCACAGTTTGGAAGGTAAAACAGTCATTTTGGCTTCGTTTTTGCTCTCATTTTTTGCTATTGTCAAGTAATAACCCTCTAACATTGTTTTGGCAAGGATATTGGTGTTTTTTGCTAATGTTTTGCAGCGTATTAGGGCGTAATTGACCAAGAATGAAGAAAAAGACAACTAACATTTATTTGCAGGGCCATCTATTTGATCAGATCTGCAAAAAATTATCCTTGTTGTTTTGGAACATAGTCTAATTAGGGGGAATAAACTTCATTGCTTGCTGTGATTTTTTATTCTTGTGTTACCCAAGGGGGCATTAATTTGTTTTCACTTTCCCCTTGCACTTCGTGTGAGCTTGGGGAGTAGTTGGAAGCGGTTAGTGTCTTCTTTTTAGTGAGACTTGCTTGGGGATTTCATCACCCCAAGGGACGATTCCAACCACGTGTACCGGCGGGGTATATAAAGGGGGGAGAACGAAAGTTGTACCCCAATCCAGTCACATTGTAATTGGTGGAGCATCGAAGCTAGGGTGATACCTAGATAGACGTAAAGAGTTGGTCCGAGCCTTTTAGTATCTCGCTGGGGTTCCCGACTCACGCTTGTGATGGGCTGGTGTTCACGGTTGTGCCTCACGTACCGAGAGTATATCGAGGACTCCCTAGAAGCCTTGTGCATCCTAGATTAAGA
The DNA here is from genome assembly GCA_007258455.2 of Sequoia sempervirens. Lineage (NCBI taxonomy): Eukaryota > Viridiplantae > Streptophyta > Pinopsida > Cupressales > Cupressaceae > Sequoia > Sequoia sempervirens. Next base: position 170,031,622 of record VDFB02358134.1, on the reverse strand, counting down.
CCTTTCCTGGCCATACCCTTAAACAGTAATCATAGGATTGTGCTTGCTTGAAGTGTCTTCTTGTGAAAAACCTGTGAAATCTTTGATACTTTGGCCTTACTTTATCATTTTGCGTCCTTGCCATAGCCATTGCCATCAAAACCAAACTTTTTCTTGCTGCAAAAAGGTGGCAGTGCCCCTGATTCTGCTACAGAAAGGTGGCAGCACCCCTGATCTTGCTGCAGAAAGGTGGCAGCGCCCCTGATCTTGCTGCAGAAAGGTGGCAACACCCCTGTTTTGCTGCAGAAAGGTGGAAGCGCCCCTGTTTTATTGCAAAAAGCTGTCAACGCCCCTAATTTTTGCTGCAGAGGGGCGGATTTGCCCTCCTGAACACCCGAAATCATCCCATTTGGATCCGTTTAGCCTCTAAACCATCATTTAATCGTTCCCAACCATTACCTCATCATCCTAAGTCTCCATTTTGTCACTCTAAGCCTCCCGAAACCTCCATTTGATCCGTTTAAACCTCCATCTTATCATTCCAAACCTTTGTTTAACCATTATAAATCCCCACTCACTCTTTGCAATCATCTCCAATCAACCCATTCATTCTAATTTCCTCATATTCCATTCAAAGGTCCATACCATCACCTAGCGAACATTGTAATTTTACCATTTCCATCACCAAACACCACTCATAACCAAACCTCCTTAAACTTGCTTTACAAAGTGGTTACCCAAATTGACCATAGCACTTGAATTTGATTATTAGTCTTTAACTTCGACCCCAATCAATTCGCTTCCATCTTGAGGTGAATTCGGTGTCGTAAGTTATCATCCTCGGCCCAATCAATCCATTCCTATCTTAAGGTGGATTTGGTGCCGTAATCATCCTCTTAATCAATCAAAACTCTAGGTCACTAAGGGTAATTTCCTATGATCAAGATTAAGGTGTCCCTCTCACATCTTTCATCATCTAACCATACCCATCCAATAGTCCAAATCTATCAAAACCAATCATTCGATCAAATTGTCCAATCAACCAAATAATCCAATCCAATCCAATCCAATCCAATCCAATCCAATCTAATCCAATCTTTCCAAATCCAAATCTAATCCAATCAAAATCCAATCCGATCCAATATATCCCAACAAAATCTGATCCAAATCCAAACCCCATCCAAATCACATCTCATCCAATCACAATCAAATCATTCATCAAAAGCATTAATCTACTCAACACATTTGCATGCCCGTTCAGACCCGATCACAGGCAAAGAAAATGGTCGACCAACAAACCCAGAATGCCCAATCAAACAACCCTCAAGATCCCAACAACACAATGAACATCTTATCAGATCCTAACAAATGTACTAACATCCCTCACGATCCTCATAATGGCACTTCATCGCACTCCAACACCGAGAATCAGAACAACTCACCACACGGTGAAGAGAGTATGGTTAATCAACCTGAAATCACACTTGAGGAACATTTTAGTAATCCTGCTAATGTGCAAATGACTGATCGTCTACTTGAAAAACATGGGGAAGAAATCTTGGCCCACCTAATTGAGAAGGGTGTCAAACCCCCCCTGAATGTTGACTGGTCCAAATATAGGGGTGCCCCATCTAACGTACTCCAAGGGTCACAAGATACACCAGAAGGTTCATACTTCCCCAATGTTCCACCAGTTTAGGGTTGGCATCAACCTGAATTTGGAAATGCCGTTCTTTATCAGGTTAACTATCCCTAACATGCTTTGACCTCAGTTATAGGAGGACCTTAGGTGCCTAACCCCAATAATCCATTTACCTACGGTATGCCACAAAATGTTCCACAACCTCCGCCATTAACGTTAACAGCACCCCCTCCTCCAAATCAACCTCCAGTCAACATTGGGGGCACCTCCTTTGCCACATCACTACCACCTCCTAGGACCTCAAATCTACCATCTCAACAGCTTCACCAATCCAACATTCCGCCTCAATTACCTCCACAAGGCGCATCCCAGCTAAACGTTCCAGGTGGTACCCAACAACCCCCTTCACAAAACACTTCTACGCTACCTCAGCCATCTCATCAACAACAACCTATACACAATACTTTGGCCTCTTCACAACAACCACCCTACCAATCACAAGGCAATCCATCTCGACCTATCGCTCAGACCGTATCCCCCTTTCTCGCATCCATTTTGCGTCTGAAAGCTCAACCACAACACAATATCCCACCTCAGCCCATACAACATTTGACATCACAACAACAACCTCCCCAACACTACTACTATCACAATCAACAACTTCACCCACAACTGCTTTATGCGACCTCCCAACAATCACAACAATACCCCCAATACCAACAAACCAACGCGCAACGTCCCATCCAAGTTCCTCAACAATCTGCCCCACACTTTTATCAAACAAATCCATATTATCCCCCACAACAACAACCCCCGTATCAACAAAATCCCTCGTCTTACCAGCAAGCCATATCATCATCCAATCATCCAAACCCGTATTTCAACAATCCGATGCCCTTTCAATAAGATCCTCTATCATCCTATCATCAATATCCCCCCAACCCACCACCAGCTAGCTCGGATTTGTTGGAAATCAAAGCCGCACTTAAGGATCTTCAAGCCGAGGCTACAAAACAATCATTCAAATTTGAAGATATATGCCCATATCCGTTTGATCCCTCCATCTCATTGATCCTGTTTCCTAAACATTTCGAGATACCAAAATTTGAAAAATACAAGGGAAAAAAAGACCCTAAGGCTCACTTGCAAGAGTTTTATTCTCAGTGTCAAGAAGTCATGTATAATGACAACTATCTCTTGCATTTGTTCCCACGAAGCCTAGCAAGCCACGCCTTAGATTGGTTCATGACCCTCGAAAAAGGGTCCATAAAAACTTTTGCAGACTTGTCAGAAAATTTTGTATCCTACTTCTCTTTCAATTTGGAGAAGGATACATACACTTTAGATCTCCTCAAAGAGAAACAATAGGATGGGGAAACCTTTACCAGCTACCTACAACGGTGGCATGCATTAGCAAGTCAAATGAAGAACCCTCTGAAAGAAAAAGACATGGTCACTCTTTTCGTGGAAAGTTCTCATCCTGACATGGCCCACAATTTTAGACTACATTGTGTCACCACTTTCACAGAGATAGTGGAAAGGGGACCCATCCTTGAACGTGCCCTTATTGCCAAAGGACACATCAAAATACATAATCATGATAAAGAGAGGTCATTTGGAGATAAACCACGATTCTGGAACAAGAACAAGAATGCGGTGAATGACGGTGTGACAGACACCAAACATGTCCAAGTGGCTAATGCATCCCAAAAACAACAGCCGTCTTTACCCAGCACCATATCTGTACCACAGGGGGCACCTCGTCCCCCTCAATAGTCAAACCAAAAAAATCAGGGGAACACCAAACGTCAATACGCCCAATTGGGTGAACCCCTGAGTGTTGCTTTTAATAAATTGCTACAAATCAATTACCCCATCACATACCTTGTCACCAAGCCATTTGACGAGTCCAAACCCAAGCCGGCATGGTTTAAAGAAAATGAGTATTGTGACTTTCATAAAATCAAGGGACACTCTTTAAATAAGTGTCAGGGTTTGAAAAACTATGTCCAAGATCTCATCGATCGAGGTGATATCAAGGTTGACCCCAGTCAACCTTCATCGTCCAATGCTCAACTGCAAATATACCAGAACACCTTTCCAAACCATAATCAAGGCCCAAGCACATCTAGCAATAATCCCCAAGAAAACAACACAAATAATGTAAGCTACAAGAATGTGCCCTTCAATTATGAAGGTGTTATTCATTACATTGACCAGGTAGAACCCTGAGTATCCATGATACACGTTAAAGCCAAAGACCCTCAATGTGTTGTTACTACACGATGAGCCCGCATCACCGTCCCTGCAGCCTCTGCACCCACCCAACCAACTCCTGTAAACTCTCAGTACAACATCCTTGATCACCTGAGGAAAACCCCTGCTCATATATCCATTTTGGATTTGCTTAAATCTTCCTCAGTACATCAAGAAATCCTCAATAGAGCCCTGCAGGAAACCCATGTACCAAATGACGTCGACCCCACACAATTCCAAGCTTTGGTGGGACACTTGGCTTTGTCTCATCACCTCCACTTCAGCCAAAATGATATGCCAAACATCGATGTCAATCATAATCGCCCTTTACATATCGAAGTCGTGGTTGCTCGCAATAAAATAAAAAGGTTCTTGGTAGATAATGGCTCTGCCCTCAATTTATGTACTTTGAAATTCATAAAACAGGTGGGGTATACTCAAGCGGACTTAAGCAACCAGATCATTACAATCAAAGCCTATGATAATGCAAAAAGAAATTCAGAAGGAATTATCAGTCTTCCTATCCAAGTGGGACCTATACTTCAGTATACTACCTGTCATGTCCTTGATCTAGACTTACCGTATAATCTCCTCCTTGGCCGCCCATGGCTCCATGCTATGCAAGTTGTCCCCTCCACGTACCATCAATGCCTGAAATTCCCTGTCAACGGACAAGAAGTCACCATCTATGCTGACCCCCAACCATTTGAATATTGTTGCGCTTTAGAAGCATCTTTTCCCCATTTACATTATTGTCCCGGGGTGGAAATGGGGGCATCCTAGTCATCATCCACTAATCCACCATCCACCGTGATAACCACTCCATCCTCCACCACTGATCCTTCAGTCACTAAAGTCTAGATCATCGACAAAGGGTGTGGCGAATATGAAATGCATACGGCTCTCAATGTAGCCACCATGCCACCGTCACCACATGAGTATGGTCAACCTTCACATGCTACACAAAAGGAAGACAAGACTATCACCTTCAGTGGTAAAAACATCCCCACCACCACTTTCAGATCCCCAAGTGTCAAGATCGATGCACCAGAAGAGGACATAAGCCAATGGGTCTACCGAGAAGAGCCCGAACCAGAGACTCCTCTAAAGAAATATTTTCAGGAAAAGTACCCTTGGCCGACGAAGTTCGTGGAAAAAAATAACTATCAAGGTGGGGGCCTAGGTAAAGAAGAACAAGGGCGGTTGTAGCCTATTTATACACCAAAGTTACCAAGAAACACAGGTATTGGGTATGACAAGAAACAGAAAAGCCCTGCGACATCATCTAATACTTCCAATAGTATCGCCCTGGACAATGGCTCATTGGAAGGCATACCCGAGGAGGAATCCATCATACATGCGTACGATGACGTCGATCACACCGACCTATCATCCATGTTCGAATGCGTATCCGTCTGCACCATTAGCCTATCCCTTTGTCACCCTGAACTTATTGATTGGGACCTACATAATACCACACCTGTCAATATGTCTGCGGGTACATATGTCAACCTTATGGGATTGGGGGAAGATGAACACTCCAGTCGCAAAAATAAAAATAAGAAAAGTAAAAAGTGGTCACCTAGTGAAAACCTCCCTGAGGCACTTCCTGACCTTGAAAAAATAAAAATAAAGGACGCATCTGATGGCGAAAACCTCGAAGAGGTGCTGTAAGATGGAGATGTTCATCTTCCCCTTATGGGAACTCAGTTATCTGCTCGATCATCTATTCTGATTGAAGAGACGCAAGAAGTTAATCTGGGAACTGCTGAAAGTCCTAAAATCACCTATGTAGCTAAGTCACTCTCAGAGCAAGAGTATCCAGTCTTTGTACAACTACTCCAAGAGGGAATCGTTAACTTCGCTGGGTCATACTCAGACATGCTAGGCTTAGATCCCGCCTTAGTGGTTCATCACTTAGACATTCGCCCAGATGCCAAGCCTGTCAAGCAAAAGCTCTGCAAGATGCATCCGCAAGTCGCGTTGTTAGTCAAGAAGGAATTGGAGAAGTTATTGGACGTGGGTTTTATCAGACCGATTGGCTACTCTGAGTGGATCTCCAATATAGTTCCAGTTGCCAAACCAAACGGAGACATTCGGGTCTGCACGGACTTCAGGGATCTTAACAAAGCCTGCCCAAAAGACGATTTCCCTCTTCCTAACATTGACATGTTGGTCGACCTAACAACAGGACATGAGATGTTATCCCTTATGGATGGCTTCTCTGGTTATAACCAGATTTGAATCGCACCTGAAGACCAACACAAGACCGCCTTCACGACTCCCTGGGGCACTTTTTGTTACAATGTTATGCCCTTTGGTCTCAAAAATGCGGGGGCAACATATCAGAGAGCAATGACGGTCATCTTCCATGACCTCATACATATCATCATGGAGGATTATGTTGATGACCTATTAGGGAAATCCAGAACACGAGCAGAACATCCCGCCATCCTGAAAAAGATATTTGAGCGGTTAGAGCATTATAAGTTGCGGCTAAATCCAAAAAAGTGCGCCTTTGGGGTCACGTCAGGGAAGTTGCTAGGTTTCATAGTCTCTCACAGAGGAATTGAAGTTGATCCCGCCAAGGTAAAGGCTATTCTGGACATGCCACCTCCATGCAATTTAAAGCAGTTAAGAAGCCTCTAGGGGAAGATGCAGTCCATTCGTCGGTTCATAGCCCAGCTAGCAGATAAATGTCAGCCATTCACCCATCTTTTGAAGAAAGACTCCACCTTCCGATGGACCCCGCAGTGTCATATGGGTTTCGATAAAATTAAGGAATATTTAGCTCTTCCACCGATTTTGATGCCGCCTATCCCAGGAAAACCCCTCCTGCTTTATATCTCCGCTACTTCAATCGCACTGGGGGCATTATTGGCACAACATGATGAGTCGTTCAAAGAAAGGGCAATCTACTACATCAGTCGAATACTAGTCAGCTACGAGTTAAATTACTCCCCCATGGAAAAAGCTTTCCTTGCACTAGTCTTCAGCACACAGAAACTTTGTCATTACATGCTCAGCCATCCGGTCAAATTAATCGCCAAAATTGATCCCTTGAAGTATCTGTTATCTAGAACCACTTTGACTGGCTGCATGGCCAAATGGGTTATGCTTCTAAGTGAATTTGACATAGAGTATGTAGAGCAAAAATCCATAAAGGGCAGGTTATTGCTAATCAATTGGCTGAAGCACCATTAGTAGATGCCTACCCACTAGACATTGAATTCCCAGATGAAGAAATCTACACAGTGACAGAAGCACCAGTTTGGATGCTATATTTCGATGGCTCATACACTCATAGTGGATCTGGGGCATAAATTTTATTAGTTACCCCTCAAGGTGACTACATCCCAAAATCATTCAGGATAGCATTCCCATGTACCAACAATATGGCAGAATACGAAGCTCTCCTCACCGGCCTCAAAATTGCAAAACAGTGGCACATAACCCATTTGAAATTCTTTGGTGATTCTTTGCTGGTTATTAGACAAGTTAATGATGAATTCCTCATGGAAGATGATAAACTGTTACCCTATAAACGCATGGTGGATGATTTCAAGAAATATTTCACCTTCATACAGTTTGACCAAATCCCTCGGGTACAAAATAAAGTGGCAGATGCAATGGCCACTATTGGTTCCTTGATTGATATGCCTAAGGACCGAACGGAGTGTGAGTTTCTTGTTGAACAACTTTTAATCCCTGCATATGATGTTCCTGAGAATGATATGGTGTGCAATATTGTAGGTCCCGCCTCCCCGTGGTACCAAGACATATACACTTATCTCTGTGATAATATAATACCCCCAGAACTTACACGCAACCAACGTAAATCCTTTATCCATCGTTCTTCCCGATACATCATTGTAGGTGATACGCTCTATCGACGCGGGTATGATGGAATCCTCCTTAGATGTCTGAATGAAACCGAGGCCCAAACGGTACTAATGGAAGTACATGGTGGTATTTGTGGAGCTCACTCAAATGTTATGGCTCTTGCCAAAAGGATCCTACGAGCTAGATATTATTGGCCTACATTGGAACATGATGCTTGCGAATTTGTGAAGAAGTGCCTTCCATGCCAACAACATGCAGATTTAATCCACGCCCCAGCACAAGATCTTCAGCCTCTCCTAGCACCGTAGCCGTTTTCTCAATGGGGTTTCGACTTGATTGGCAAGATTTACCCACCCTCATCCGATGGCCATACATTCATCATCACCGCCACTGAGTACTTCACCAAATGGGTGGAAGCAATACCACTCTCGCAAATCACTGGTACTCAGATTTCCAAATTCATCCTCTACCATATTCTCCGCAGATATGGTATCCCATCCACCATCCTTTCTGATAACGGAAAACCTTTTAAAAACCAAGCCATGAAACACCTCTGTGATACCTTCCATATCCAGCATCGTTGGTCGACGCCTTATTACCCTTAGGGTAATGGTCAGGCAGAAGCAACCAACAAGACCCTCATCTGCATCCTCAAAAAGGTTGTCAATAACATTGGACGAGATTGACACCTCCATATTCATCCTGCCCTCTGGGCATACTGTACATCCATCCGCACCCCAACAGGCGCCACCCCCTACTCTTTAGTATACGGTGCTGAAGCTGTCTTGCCAATCGAAGTTGAACTTCCATCATTGAGAATTTCTCTAAAGAACCTTATCAGCGAAGAAGATGCTCGTGTTGCATGGCTTGCACAGCTAGAGTTACTGGATGAACGAAGAATAAGAGCCTATGATCACCTACAAGCATACCAAAATCGCCTCAAACATCATTACAATAAAAAAGTCTGTCCTAGACAGTTCCAAGTTGGTGAGCTTGTCCTCAAAGAAAACCAACGCACTCAACTGGATCGTGATAAAAAGGGAAAATTTGAGGCAAACTGGTTAGGGCCTTATATCATAGCCGCTAAATATGGATCTGGGGCCTACCGGTTGACTACTCTTGAAGGAGACCCCCTTGACGAACCCGTCAATATCCTCCATCTGAAGAGGTTCTATGCCTAAGTCCGTTTGGTGACCCCACCTAGATCATAAAATAAAAAAATCATAAAATCAAAACAAAAAAAAATTAAAAAAATAGTAAAGAGAAATAAATCTGTCCAGTGGTGAAAACCACCTCATGGGTGGCGCCTTGGATAAGTATGGATGGTGAAAACCTGCTAGCAGGCGTCATCCATAGAGGGCTTAATCATTATCTACGTGACATCCTAGTTATTTTGTGCTTTCATCCGCACTATCATCCTCTCCCACCTCAGCCTAGGCCGCTTGGTATTTATGAATTGAGCACTAGACGACCCACCTTACCTATCCCTCATCCTGAGCTTTTTTATATCCCACTTTGAGCTTATGTCTTTCGTTCCCTTTGTCGGTCGGTCCGTGTCGTCATGTAGGATCATCCATTGTGTCGGTCTCCACCTAGATCTCATCCTCCTGCGTCATTTTTCATCATTTGTCGAACTACGTTGCCCCTGCGCTATCACGTAGGCAAGGCTGATCATTCGATTTTCCCCTGGGGCATTTTTGGATCAACTTGTTTTGGTCCTCCATCACTTCGTCTTCACCAATCCCTTTTTGCTTTTATCCATGGTCTTTTTCATGAACTACGAGGGCTCTACGCTTTCATGTAGGCAAGGCTAATCTTTGATCGGCCCCCGAGCCCCTAGTTCTTTAGGTTATGTCTTGTCTCCCTTGTGTTGTGTCATCAAGCTATGCCTTTATCCAGCTGGTCCTTAAAAAACAAAGACCCACCTGTACCAATGAATCTAATCAATTTGGAATATCCTACACCATATCGATCTTTTCGCTTAGTATTCATCATGGGTCTCAACAGGATACATCCTTCCTAACAGACCTTATCAATTCCATCTATCCCCTTGATCCTATGGCAAAGGACATTTGAAATTGATTGTGATTTTTTTGAGGTTTTTAGTTCTTGTTTATCATTTGAGCTCCCTATAATCACTTGTCAAGGCTGCCATAATCTATCATATTATGACGTGTTTTGATTGGTCCACATAGGGGCATATCTTGATCTTTTCTTTTGTTGTGTTTTCTTGGTTGTCCCACGTAGTACCCACTAAGGCCCTTAGGGTCTTGTGTTATGCTGGGATATCCTTTTGTGTTTGTGGTTATCTCAATACCTGGCTCGACCAAGGTCTTTGTGACTTTGGGGTGTTGGGATGGCCTTCTTGTCTGGCATGTTTGTTTCATGCATTAGACACTAATCTACCTCGGTCCTCCATACCTTGGTGTATCGTGTCTCATGCTATAGCAAAAACCAATGCTCCAAAGATGGAAAATTGAATTAGGATTGCATTTTCATAATCATTGCATTACACTCACCCTATGGTTTCGGTTGTGCAAACACTTTACCCCATTCTTTTCCATTCTTCTCAGGATACTGATACCTTTTGATAGATGCCAAATGACACCCATCCTCACAATCACCACATACCCGCCACCCATTATCATGTCAGTTCTTATTGGCACTTATGGCTGTGTGTTATTTCCTCTAAAATTACAAAAGCACTATTACATATATCCATCGTCACCTGCATCACCACATGTTAAGTCCATACAAACCTGCATCACAAAGTGTCAGACTCATAATACATCACATCCTGCATATATAAAATGTTCATACAAAATTCATCATACACATATACATACATGACAAATAAGTCAACTACGCATCCATATTTATAAATCATCATAGATCCCACATGAACACATAACATATCACCATGCGCATATTTGCATCAATAAAATTATTCGTATTCCACAAGTACATATATCCAATCATCCACATGAACATCTCATATCATAAACATGAGCATAAATAAATCAATGCATGAGCATAAATAACGCATCCATCCACATAAACAAGTAATACCATATACGCATGCATATAATCACCCATCATAAAAGGAAACATACTACATGGTGTCAATAAGAATTGTCTCATATCAATATAATATAATATGTGTCACATGTCCATCATACATATATCCATCACATGATAAACTACAAAATCCAGAGATATGGAACATCTCTGATCTCTGTCAATAAATCCTACACACTCCACCCTGCATCTGTCAAAAACTCAGTAACCTATCACCTCCCGACTGAACTCCCCACATCTGATCTCTGTGGCGACTCAGGTCCTGCTCCCCTGCCTGGTGAAACCCCTGGTGAATCACTATAACCACGGATCTGTGTCCCCAATGACTGAGATGGCGCTGGCATCTTAGGTGTCTGTCGGGTATAACGAAATCTCCGATGTGCCGGATCAGGAACTGCATCATAATATGCAGCCATCCAAAAACCTGCCTCTCTCATGCTCTCCTCTCACTCTGCAACCTAGACCCAAGCGGAATTCCACTCATGACGATACCTATCTCGGTCCTTGGTAATAGCTCTCCTCTCCTGCTCCCATGCCTCCTGAGCCAACCGACTCTGTGCCAGCTCTGCCTGTAGTCGATCCCTCATCTCCTTCGCAGCTGCTGCCCATGCCACCGCTGCATCCCTCTCTCTCTCCACAATCTGCATATCTGCTCCTAGCATCCCACCCACACCCTGACCTATCGGTACATGAGCCATCACGACATCCCTCTCCGCCTGTAGGGTCTGCATCCGCCTCTCTGTTGAATCCCTCTCTCTCCGGAGAGTCGCTACCTCTGCTACTGCCTCATATCTCCCTCTCTGTAGTGATTGTATCTCCACCGCTGCCACCGCTCTCTCACTCTGAATGTGTGCCTGTGCCACATCCCTCTCTGCCTCCATCACCTGCATCTGCGCCTGTGTTGTGTCCCTCTCAGCCTACATAATCCGTGCCTGCTCCACTGCCACGGCCTGCCTCTCATACATCAGCCCCATATCTCCAATTGACTACTCAAGGCAATGTACTCTATCCTGAAGCTCGTCCCAGTCTCGCTGGAGATCTCCTGACTGCTGACTAGTACATCCTGTTCCCTGATTAGCTCCCTGCTCTGTCCTCCCCTCTGGCTCCCCCTTGGCCTGTAAAACCACGACCTCTGCTTGCAATCTATCGCGGTCCCATGTCATACTAGTCAACTCACCCTGTATCCTCTGCACCTCTGACTGTGCCCGGTCTCTCTCCTCCACCGCTCCCCCTAGCTCAAAAACCATGGCCTCATAATCTCTCAATGACTCTCGCTCTACTCTGGCTAGCTCGGCCTCAAGAGCCCTCACTCTCCGCTCCGCCATCCGTACTCTCGCCTCTGCTCCTCTCGCCTGCACAATGGGATCCTCCGGTACATAAGGAACTAAAACTAATGACTCTGCTGCCACAACATCCTCCTCCGCTGCACCCTTGTCCACATCCATCGCATCCTCCTCCCCAACCACCTGCTCTATCTCATCCTCCCCACCTGCTGGCTCCTCTCTCCCCTCTTGCTCCTGTCGCTCCTCACAGTCCTCCATAATCCGACGAACCCATAATCGTCTCGCCTCTCCCTGTCTCTCAACCACGAATCGACGTCGTGGTGACCTCCTCTCCTCCCTTGGTGCTGCTCTAACATCCTCCTCATCTCCGCTCTCCGGCTCCTGACGAGCCTCGTGACTCTCTGCCGTCGGCCGAACCTGCAACCGCTGTGGCTGACCATGTCGTCCTACCACAAACTGTCTCCTCCCCTTCTCTGCAGCATCCTTCGCACCTACCACCTCCACATCCTCCATATCATCTACATCCATCACCTCCTCCACCCTCTGCCCCCCTGGGCTCTCTGTGGCTACTCTCTCTCCCGATGTCGACCTTCTCTCTGGCCTCATCTCTGATGTCTCCTCCTCCCTGCTCTACCTGCTTGCTCTCTCTCATCCCCCTCGGGCTCCTCCTGTCTCCCCTCGTCTACCACTGCCACAGCCTCTCGTCGCTGCTGCTCCCCTCCTCTCCCCTCCCTCCGTGGTCTCTGCTCATCCTCTACTCTGGCACCCGCTACCCTCAAAATAGGCTGAACAGGAGTAATCCTCTCCCATAACCTATTTTGGAACCACCTCCAGTATCGCTCGGTCACCACTGGCACCTGCTCTCCTCCTACCCTCCCTGGATAAGGCACCTGTCCTACTGCCCTCCATGACGCCTTGGCTGTCGCTGGTGCTATGCGACCTCCCCATGGTAGCTCCCTACTATACCGCCAGAACAAGATAGGCGTCGTCGGAATATCATGTATCACTCCGAACTGTCTCAACACTCTGTCTGGTCGATGAGACTCTACTATGCACGGTAGAGTACCAATGATAAAGCACCGGCTCAGAAAATACCCCTCCTGTCTCCTCGTATCCGTCCATCCCCTGAATTGACGCACCCTATATGGCCGCCACTCTATGTCCCTCGGCTGCAAATCATCAAATGCTCTCCTCCACCCCTCCATCTCTCCCTACCTCTCATAGCGCAAAACCCAACCTCTCTCCTCCCCATACTCCCAAGCCACGGGCTCACGATCATCCACTGTCCCCCTCCTCACCACTATCGACCTCGTCACTGCAATATGCTCCCATGCCCAAATCTGCAGCAACGTCATATGTGTCACACTCGATACCCCCCGGTAGCAGATCCCATGCATATCTCTGTACAGTTGAGCCAATACACATGAACCCCACGAAAATGACCCTCCTCGCCACTCGACAATATGTTGGATCACCTCCATATAGTGTAGGTTACATAAATGTCTGCTCCGATCTGGCAACAATATCCCACTAATCAGGCCACATAGGAACAACGGTAAGGCTGACACCCCCACTGACAAACACCCGTCCAAATCCAACTGCCCCTTCACCAGGGGCAGCGTCACATGACCAAACAACACTCTCAAGGTCTCCTGTAACTCTGCCCCTGTGGACACCACCTCGCTCACTAACTGGCTGGTAATCGACAGCCTCAAAATGCGCCACACATCCTCCAACGTCACGGTCATCTCTCCTATAGGAAAATGAAACGTGGATGTCTTTGAACTCTATCTCTCTATCAACGCTGTCAACATCGCCGGATGTGCTCTGACCACTGGAAACTAAACACAGTGACCTAAACCTGCGCGGTCCAACGCCGCCTGATCCTCCCTGTTCATTGCTGCTATCAACGCCGCCATCACCTCTAACCGTCGCTCATGCGCTCGTATCCACTCAAAACTCTGCACGCACAAACACTTTATCATTATTCAATTTTCTCATATTCGTCCTTTCTCTTACTTCTTACGTTTTTTGCTTTTTTTTTCCCTTTCGTCCCCCCCCGTTGGGTTAGTTTCACCCACTGCTGAAGCGACTTTGCCCCCTGAGCGGGCGGCACCGCCCCACTGCAGCGGGGCGGCTCGCCCCGCCCCTAGTCTAGGCGGCATCGCCCGTTCAGCGTGGGCAACACCGTGGGGAGGCCCTGGCCGGCCCAGGCCCTTGCTCCGGCGGCGGCGGCACCCCCGGCGTAATGCAGAGGGAGCACCCCCCGCGCACGGGGCACCGTGTGGGGTAGCACCGCCCCCGACCGTGGCGGCGACGCCCTCAGTCGGGGCGACTACGCCCATCCCCACCTCTTCCCCCCCCCTTTGATTTTCCGCTACATTTGACCTTTTGTTTCTAATCCAATCTTGACCCGTTTTTCTAATTTTCCTACTTAACAAAACCCACGTTTTCAAATTTCTAATTTTTACGTAAAAAGTGCATAAATTAAATAGGAGGGTTTTGTTACTACTCACCTATTGTCCGCCCACGCCCCCGCTGTATAATGCATGCACCTCGTCCGCCCGGTGCACGATCGCGGTGTCATTGTCCATTGGCATTGTTTCTCCTCATCCGCTTTCACTCCTCTACTCTCCTCCTCTCAACTGCTATAGTGAAAATGACTAAGGTGATTTTTAAAATTACCTTTTTAACCGCTTCCTCCAAAAAGGTATTTTTTACCTTTTATTTAACTTTTTCTTCCTCCAACTAATCCCGACTTTCTCGAGGCTGCCATTTGCAAACCGTGTGTCGGATCACCTCCGTTCCAAAACCAAAATTGCTTAGTTTTTCGAGCTCTATCCAATGGTGTCCTTCTTTTCTTCCTATCGAGATGTTGCCCGGGGACCCCCTTTTTCCTCCCCCGACCGCCCTCTCGAGGGGGGCATACCCTCTTACCATTCCTCCATTCTTTCAGCCTGGTCATTGGGGTATCATTAACCTTTTCCACGCTAGGAGCATCACCATCTGTCATTTCCTCCCTCATTTGCATTTTATTTTTCTTTGAAACACTGTTGTCCTAACAATATTTCGAAGAGGGGCAAAATGTAGACATCTAAATTTAATCACTCCCATATGATTAAATTTACTCCCTTTCTGTCTATCATATTAAATATTAATTTATCAAATTAATATTATACCTCTTATCCCATATATATAAAGTATTTAATTTAATAATTAAATGCTTTATCTTTCACCTTCTTCCTCTCTAAATTAAATAAATACACTAATTTATTTAATTTGGTCATTTTTACCCTTTTGATTTTAAATCAATTTAAAATTCGTCATTTTCTCTCTCCTTGTCACATCCTCCATAATCTTGCCCTAATCTGAATTAATTTAATTAATTCATGATTATGATAATCAAAGATTAATGTCACATCCTTCTACATTTGCCACTTGCCTCTAATCTTCCATTAATTAGTCTAATCCAATATTTGCACAACCTTAACCAAGGTCATTAGCCAGATTTAGCACCACTTTTTAGCCAACCTTTGCATTTACCTTCTTTTAGCATTGACCCCCTTTCCCATGTGAATTTTTAATTCACATTTATGTATCCTAGATTCTCCTCTTTTATATGTGAATTTTTAATTCACATTCCATCCTTCCAAGGCTTCTAGAACCTTGGACTTGTCACAATCTCCACATGTGACCAAGTCCCACCTTTTTGGAGCCCACCTTTTATCTTTTAGACTTTCCTAAGAATGTGAATTTTTAATTCACATTTATGTTTTCAACCACCTTTCCTTTTCCCATGTAGATTTTTGAGGAATTCCAAAATTCCTCAAATGTCCCTTTCACTCCCACTTGGGGACAAGGAATCCCTTTTTGAGGAAATCTTCTCACTCCCCAAGGTGCTTGTCCTTCCTCCACCTCATGTACCTTTTGACACCTCACTTACACCTCATCTCCCTTAGCCACTTCACCATCCACATGTCAAGATGTGAGGGCTTGTGGGTTCTCAACCCACCATAGCCCTTCATCTTGGCCTTGTTGGATGCATCTTGACCGTTGAATTCTCTAGAGAATTCAAATTTTCCTATAAATACCCCCCTCCTCAAGGGAATTTTCAACACTTTTGATTTTCATAACTACATACTGCCAATTTGCATTCTCAATTATCCACTATCATCTAGCTATCCATTCTAATCATTTTGCATAAGTTGATCTTGCATTTAGTCACTCAAGAAATCATCTAAGGAGCACACAAAATCGTCCCAAGCAAGGGCCAATCAAGGAGTCGTCAACAACAAGGAAGGTGAAATCATTTGCATCTTGTTTTATCGATTTTCCTTGTTTTATCACTCTTTTGGCTAATCTTGAGGTGTCCTTAATCTTTTATCATTCACATTTTTAGTTAGTTTTCACATTAGAGTAGGGTAAAACATTAAGGTACACACCTTCAACCATATACCCTCAAACATATACTCTAAACCCTGAACCCTCAACCCTCAACCCTAAAACCTTCAAACCTCTACCCTCCACCCTCTACCCTCAACCCTTAAACCCTAATCCCTCAACCCCTATACCCTCTACCATATACATTGGACGCTCAACCCTATACCTTCAATCCTCTACCCTCAACCTTAAACCCTCAACCCTCAACCCTTAAAACCTCTAACCTCTACCTTCTACCCTATACATTAAACCCTCAACCCTCAATTCTCAAGTGTCAACCCTTAATTCCTCAACCCTCAACCCTTAAACCCTTAACCCTCAACCCCTATACCCTCTACCCTATACATTAAACCCTCAACCTAGTCCTTCAACCATATACCCTCAAACCTATACCCTAAACCCTCTAACCTCAATCCTAAACCCTTTAAGCCTAAACCCTTAAACCTTCTACCCTCTACCCTCAACCCAATACCCTCTACCCTTAACCCTAATCCCTCAACCCTATACCCTCAACCCAATACCCTATAGGTCCTCCAACCTAATCCCTCAACCCTATACCTTCAACCCCTATCCCTTTTTCTCTATCTATACATCTCACCTCTCTCTCCCTCCTGCTCTTCTACCCTCTCTAATTGTCTCTACCTACCCTCTCCCTCTTTCAACGTACCTCTTGCTCAATCAATACCTACCACGCTCTCTCTCGCTCCCTCTATCTCCCTCCCATTGCCTCTCCATCACTTTGTCTCTCTCCCACTCCCTCTTGAGGGTTTAGGGATTAGGGTAGAGAGTTTTCTTGGGTTTAAGGGTTTAAGGGTTGAGGGATTAGGGTTGAGGGTAGAGGGTAGAGGGTTTAGGGTTTAAGGGCCGAGGGTTGAGGGTTTAGGGTTTAGGGTTTAGTGTTGATTGTTTATAAGTTGAGGATTTAGGGTTGAGGGATTAGGGTAGAGAGGGATGGATGGATGGATGGAGAGATGGGGGGAGAAGTGATCAATGTATAGGGTAGAGGGTTGAGGACCTATAGGGTTAATGGTTTAGGGTATTGGGTTGAGGGTATAGGGTTGAGGACCTATAGGGTTGATGGTTTAGGGTATTGGGTTGAGGGTGTAGGGTTGAGGGATTAGGGTTGAGGGTACATATGGTTGAAGGATTAGGGTTGAGGGTCCAATGCATAAGGTAGAGGGTATAGGGGTTGAGGGTTTAGGATTTAAGGGTTGAGGATTGAGGGATTAACGATTGAGGGTTTAACTTGGCCTGTTTGAAAAAATGGGTCCAAGAAATGGGGTCTCCTGGTGATTTTACATCACCAGGAGACCCCATTTCTTGGACCCATTTTTTCAAATAGGTCACTACATTTCCAATTTCACTAAATTGACAAGCTAGTGGGCCCACTAGCTTGTCAATT
>VDFB02358134.1:170002725-170013599 GCA_007258455.2 Sequoia sempervirens | reverse complement strand
CTCATGTACCGACAGGTCAGGGTGTGGGTGGGATGCCAGGAGCAGATATGCAGATTGTGGAGAGAGAGAGAGAGAGGGATGTAGCGGTGGCACGGGCAGCGGCTGCGGAGGAGATGAGGGATCGACTACAGGCAGAGCTGACACATAGTCGGTTGGCTCAGGAGGCATGGGAGCAGGAGAGGAGAGCTATTACCAGGGACCAAGATAGGTATCGTCATGAGCAGAATTCCGCTCGGGTCCAGGTTGCAGAGCGAGAGGAGAGCATGAGAGAGGCAGGTTTTTGGATGGCTGCATATTATGATGCAGTTCCTGATCCGGCACATCGGAGATTCTGTTATACCCGACAAACACCTAAGATGCCAGCGCCATCTCAGTCATTGGGGACACGGATCCGTGGTTATAGTGATTCACCAGGGGTTTCACCAGGTAGGGGAGCAGGACCTAAGTCGCCACAGAGATCAAATGTGGGGAGTTCATTCGGGAGGTGACAGGTTACTAAGTTTTTGACAGATGCAGGGTGGAGTGTGTAGGATTTATTGACAGAGATCAGAGATGTTCCATATCTCTGGATTTTGTAGTTTATCATGTGATGGATATATGTATGATGGACATGTGACACATATTATATTATATTGATATGAGACAATTCTTATTGACACCATGTAGTATGTTTCCTTTTATGATGGGTGATTATATGCATGCGTATATGGTATTACTTGTTTATGTGGATGGATGCGTTATTTATGCTCATGCATTGATTTATTTATGCTCATGTTTATGATATGAGATGTTCATGTGGATGATTGGATATATGTACTTGTGGAATACGAATAATTTTATTGATGCAAATATGCGCATGGTGATATGTTATGTGTTCATGTGGGATCTATGATGATTTATAAATATGGATGCGTAGTTGACTTATTTGTCATGTATGTATATGTGTATGATGAATTTTGTATGAACATTTTATATATGCAGGATGTGATGTATTATGAGTCTGACACTTTGTGATGCAGGTTTGTATGGACTTAACATGTGGTGATGCAGGTGACGATGGATATATGTAATAGTGCTTTTGTAATTTTAGAGGAAATAACACACAGCCATAAGTGCCAATAAGAACTGACATGATAATGGGTGGCGGGTATGTGGTGATTGTGAGGATGGGTGTCATTTGGCATCTATCAAAAGGTATCAGTATCCTGAGAAGAATGGAAAAGAATGGGGTAAAGTGTTTGCACAACCGAAACCATAGGGTGAGTGTAATGCAATGATTATGAAAATGCAATCCTAATTCAATTTTCCATCTTTGGAGCATTGGTTTTTGCTATAGCATGAGACACGATACACCAAGGTATGGAGGACCGAGGTAGATTAGTGTCTAATGCATGAAACAAACATGCCAGACAAGAAGGCCATCCCAACACCCCAAAGTCACAAAGACCTTGGTCGAGCCAGGTATTGAGATAACCACAAACACAAAAGGATATCCCAGCATAACACAAGACCCTAAGGGCCTTAGTGGGTACTACGTGGGACAACCAAGAAAACACAACAAAAGAAAAGATCAAGATATGCCCCTATGTGGACCAATCAAAACACGTCATAATATGATAGATTATGGCAGCCTTGACAAGTGATTATAGGGAGCTCAAATGATAAACAAGAACTAAAAACCTCAAAAAAATCACAATCAATTTCAAATGTCCTTTGCCATAGGATCAAGGGGATAGATGGAATTGATAAGGTCTGTTAGGAAGGATGTATCCTGTTGAGACCCATGATGAATACTAAGCGAAAAGATCGATATGGTGTAGGATATTCCAAATTGATTAGATTCATTGGTACAGGTGGGTCTTTGTTTTTTAAGGACCAGCTGGATAAAGGCATAGCTTGATGACACAACACAAGGGAGACAAGACATAACCTAAAGAACTAGGGGCTCGGGGGCCGATCAAAGATTAGCCTTGCCTACATGAAAGCGTAGAGCCCTCGTAGTTCATGAAAAAGACCATGGATAAAAGCAAAAAGGGATTGGTGAAGACGAAGTGATGGAGGACCAAAACAAGTTGATCCAAAAATGCCCCAGGGGAAAATCGAATGATCAGCCTTGCCTACGTGATAGCGCAGGGGCAACGTAGTTCGACAAATGATGAAAAATGACGCAGGAGGATGAGATCTAGGTGGAGACCGACACAATGGATGATCCTACATGACGACACGGACCGACCGACAAAGGGAACGAAAGACATAAGCTCAAAGTGGGATATAAAAAAGCTCAGGATGAGGGATAGGTAAGGTGGGTCGTCTAGTGCTCAATTCATAAATACCAAGCGGCCTAGGCTGAGGTGGGAGAGGATGATAGTGCGGATGAAAGCACAAAATAACTAGGATGTCACGTAGATAATGATTAAGCCCTCTATGGATGACGCCTGCTAGCAGGTTTTCACCATCCATACTTATCCAAGGCGCCACCCATGAGGTGGTTTTCACCACTGGACAGATTTATTTCTCTTTACTATTTTTTTAATTTTTTTTTGTTTTGATTTTATGATTTTTTTATTTTATGATCTAGGTGGGGTCACCAAACGGACTTAGGCATAGAACCTCTTCAGATGGAGGATATTGACGGGTTCGTCAAGGGGGTCTCCTTCAAGAGTAGTCAACCGGTAGGCCCCAGATCCATATTTAGCGGCTATGATATAAGGCCCTAACCAGTTTGCCTCAAATTTTCCCTTTTTATCACGATCCAGTTGAGTGCGTTGGTTTTCTTTGAGGACAAGCTCACCAACTTGGAACTGTCTAGGACAGACTTTTTTATTGTAATGATGTTTGAGGCGATTTTGGTATGCTTGTAGGTGATCATAGGCTCTTATTCTTCGTTCATCCAGTAACTCTAGCTGTGCAAGCCATGCAACACGAGCATCTTCTTCGCTGATAAGGTTCTTTAGAGAAATTCTCAATGATGGAAGTTCAACTTCGATTGGCAAGACAGCTTCAGCACCGTATACTAAAGAGTAGGGGGTGGCGCCTGTTGGGGTGCGGATGGATGTACAGTATGCCCAGAGGGCAGGATGAATATGGAGGTGTCAATCTCGTCCAATGTTATTGACAACCTTTTTGAGGATGCAGATGAGGGTCTTGTTGGTTGCTTCTGCCTGACCATTACCCTAAGGGTAATAAGGCGTCGACCAACGATGCTGGATATGGAAGGTATCACAGAGGTGTTTCATGGCTTGGTTTTTAAAAGGTTTTCCGTTATCAGAAAGGATGGTGGATGGGATACCATATCTGCGGAGAATATGGTAGAGGATGAATTTGGAAATCTGAGTACCAGTGATTTGCGAGAGTGGTATTGCTTCCACCCATTTGGTGAAGTACTCAGTGGCGGTGATGATGAATGTATGGCCATCGGATGAGGGTGGGTAAATCTTGCCAATCAAGTCGAAACCCCATTGAGAAAACGGCTACGGTGCTAGGAGAGGCTGAAGATCTTGTGCTGGGGCGTGGATTAAATCTGCATGTTGTTGGCATGGAAGGCACTTCTTCAGAAATTCGCAAGCATCATGTTCCAATGTAGGCCAATAATATCTAGCTCGTAGGATCCTTTTGGCAAGAGCCATAACATTTGAGTGAGCTCCACAAATACCACCATAAAATCTCCTAGTACCATTTGGGCCTCGTTTCATCTGTATTATTCAAGGAGGATTCCATCATACCCGCCGACAGAGCCGTGACACCTACAACAATGATGTATCGGAAGAACGATGGATGTATGATTTACTGCTAAGCTATGTAGGTGTTCTAGGGGTAATGAGCATATCACGTAGATAAGTGTGTATATATGTCTTCGTACTAATGGGAGGCGGACCTAATATTGCACACACCATATCGCCTCTCGTGAACATCATATGTGGGATTAAAGTTGTTCAAGAAACCACACTGCTCGGTCCTTAAGGCATATAATAATCAAGTGGAACCAATAGTGGCCATTGCATCTCGCCACTTTATTGCACTGGTGGGATGGGTCAAACTGTATGAAGGTGAAATATTTCTTGAAATCATCCACCATGTATTTATAGGGTAACAGTTTATCATCTTTCATGAGGAATTCATCATTAACTTGTCTAATAACTAGCAAAGAATCACCAAAGACTTTTAGATGGGTTATGTGCCAATCGCTTTGCAATTTTGAGGCCGTGAGGAGAGTCAGATTCTCATATTGTTGGTACATGGGAGTGCTATCCCTAATGATTTTGGATGTAGTCACCTTGAGGGGTAACTAATAAAATTTCTGCCCCGCATCCACTATGAGTGTATGAGCCATCGAAATATAGCATCCAAACTGGTGCTTCTGTCACTGTGTAGATTTCTTCATCTGGGAATTCAATGTCTAGTGGGTAGGCATCTACTAATGGTGCTTCAGCCAATTGATTAGCAATAACCTGCCCTTTATGGATTTTTGCTCTACATACTCTATGTCAAATTCACTTAGAAGCATAACCCATTTGGCCATGCAGCCAGTCAAAGTGGTTCTAGATAACAGATACTTCAAGGGATCAATTTTGGCGATTAATTTGACCGGATGGCTGAGCATGTAATGACAAAGTTTCTGTGTGCTGAAGACTAGTGCAAGGAAAGCTTTTTCCATGGGGGAGTAATTTAACTCGTAGCTGACTAGTATTCGACTGATGTAGTAGATTGCCCTTTCTTTGAACGACTCATCATGTTGTGCCAATAATGCCCCCAGTGCGATTGAAGTAGCGGAGATATAAAGCAGGAGGGGTTTTCCTGGGATAGGCGGCATCAAAATCGGTGGAAGAGCTAAATATTCCTTAATTTTATCGAAACCCATATGACACTGCGGGGTCCATCGGAAGGTGGAGTCTTTCTTCAAAAGATGGGTGAATGGCTGACATTTATCTGCTAGCTGGGCTATGAACCGACGAATGGACTGCATCTTCCCCTAGAGGCTTCTTAACTGCTTTAAATTGCATGGAGGTGGCATGTCCAGAATAGCCTTTACCTTGGCGGGATCAACTTCAATTCCTCTGTGAGAGACTATGAAACCTAGCAACTTCCCTGACGTGACCCCAAAGGCGCACTTTTTTGGATTTAGCCGCAACTTATAATGCTCTAACCGCTCAAATATCTTTTTCAGGATGGCGGGATGTTCTGCTCGTGTTCTGGATTTCCCTAATAGGTCATCAACATAATCCTCCATGATGATATGTATGAGGTCGGAAGCGACCGCTATTTTCCGAGCATGTTGCCCCCGCATTTTTGAGACCAAAGGGCATACATTGTAACAAAAGTGCCCTGTGGAGTCGCGGAAGGCGTCCGGTGTTGGTCTTAGGTAAATCGGGTTATAAACTAAAGAAGCTAATCCATAAGGGATAACATCTCAAGGGGTCCCCGTTGTTAGGTCGAACAAACATGTCAATGCAGCAGTTCCGCCTTTTGGGCGTTTAAGATCCTAAGTCCGTGCACTAATGTCTCCGTTTGGTTTGGCAACTGGAACTATATTGGAGATCCACTCAGAGTAGTCAATTGGTCTGATAAAACCCGCCTCTAGTAACTTCTCCAATTCCTTCTTGACTAACAACGCAACTTGAGGATGCATCTTGTGGAGCTTTTGTTTGGATTAAAGCCAGCGCTTTGGGCTGTTCGCTTGATGCAAACCACTAAGGCGATCTAAGCCTAGTATGTCCGAGTATGACCAAGCTGGGTTAACGATTCCCTTGGAGAAGTTGCATTAAAGACTGATACCTTTGCTCAGAGTGACTTAGCTACATAGGTGATTTTAGGGACTTTCAGCAGTTCCCGACAACTTTGGCGCCTTTCTCAATCGTAATAGATGATCAAGTGTATAACCGAAGTTCCCACAGGAAGATGAACACTGTTTTCCAACACCTCTCTTCGGTTTTCGCATCGATGCCCTTGTTTTATTTTTCAAGGTCGAAGTGCCTCGTGGAGGTTTTCACCAGTGACCACTTTTACTTTTCTTATTCTTATTTTTGCGACTGGAGTGTTCATCTTCCCCCAATCCCATAAGGTTGACATATATATCCGCAGACATATTGACAAGTGTGGTATTATGTAGGTCCCAATCGATAAGTTCAGGGTGACAAAGGGATAGGGTAATAGTACAGACGGATAAGCATTCGAACATGGATGATAAGTCGGTGTGATCGACGTCATCGTACGCATGTATGATGGATTCCTCCTTTCTGCATGCCTCCAATGAGCCATTGTCCGTGGCGCATACCATTGGAAGTATTAGATTACGTCGCAGTGGCTCGCTTCTTTGTCATACCCACACCTGCGTTTCTTGTAACTTTGTGGTATAGTTTAGCTGCCAACGCCCCTTGTTCTCTTTTACCTAGGGCCCCCACCTTTGATAGTTTTGGTGTTTTCCACCAACTTCGCTGCCAAGGGTAATTTCTTTCCTCAAAATATTTCTTTTAGAGAGGAGTCTCGGTTCTGCTCTCTAGAGACCCATTGCTTATGTCCTCTCGGTGCATCGATCTGACACTGGGATCCTAAAGTGGTAGGGGATGTTTTACCAATCAAGGTGATAGTCTTGTCTTCCTTTGTGTAGCATGTGAAGGTTGACCATACTGTGGTGGTGACGGGTGGCATGGTGGCTGGCATTGAGAGTCAGATGCATTTTATATTCCCACACCTTTGTCGAAGCGATCTAGGACTTTAGTGGACCCAAGGATCGTGGTGGAGGATGGAGTGGTTATCAATGGTGGATGGTGGATTAGCATATTAGGATGCCCCTATTTCCACCTCGGACAATAATGTAAATGGGGAAATAAGTGTTTAAAGCCAACAATATTCAAATGGTTGGGGGTCAGCATAGATGGTGACTTCTTGTCCGTTGACAGGGAATTTCAGGCATTGATGGTACGTGGAGGGGACAACTTGCATAGCATGGAGCCATGGGCGGCCAAGGAGGAGATTATACGGTAAGTCTAGATCAAGGACATGACAGGTAGTATACTGAAGTATAGGTCCCACTTGGATAGGAAGACTGATAATTCCTTCTGAATTTCTTTTTGCATTATCATAGGCTTTGATTGTAATGATCTGGTTGCTTAAGTCCGCTTGAGTATACCCCACCTGTTTTATGAATTTCAAAGTACATAAATTGAGGGCAGAGCCATTATCTACCAAGAACCTTTTTATTTTATTGCGAGCAACCACGACTTCGATATGTAAAGGGCGATTATGATTGACATCGATGTTTGGCATATCATTTTGGCTGAAGTGGAGGTGATGAGACAAAGCCAAGTGTCCCACCAAAGCTTGGAATTGTGTGGGGTCGACGTCATTTGGTACATGGGTTTCCTGCAGGGCTCTATTGAGGATTTCTTGATGTACTGAGGAAGATTTAAGCAAATCCAAAATGGATATATGAGCAGGGGTTTTCCTCAGGTGATCAAGGATGTTGTACTGAGAGTTTACAGGAGTTGGTTGGGTGGGTGCAGAGGCTGCAGGGACGGTGATGCGGGCTCATCGTGTAGTAACAACACATTGAGGGTCTTTGGCTTTAACGTGTATCATGGATACTCAGGGTTCTACCTGGTCAATGTAATGAATAACACCTTCATAATTGAAGGGCACATTCTTGTAGCTTACATTATTTGTGTTGTTTTCTTGGGGATTATTGCTAGATGTGCTTGGGCCTTGATTATGGTTTGGAAAGGTGTTCTGGTATATTTGCAGTTGAGCATTGGACGATGAAGGTTGACTGGGGTCAACCTTGATATCACCTCGATCGATGAGATCTTGGACATAGTTTTTCAAACCCTGACACTTATTTAAAGAGTGTCCCTTGATTTTATGAAAGTCACAATACTCATTTTCTTTAAACCATGCCGGCTTGGGTTTGGACTCGTCAAATGGCTTGGTGACAAGGTATGTGATGGGGTAATTGATTTGTAGCAATTTATTAAAAGCAACACTCAGGGGTTCACCCAATTGGGCGTATTGACGTTTGGTGTTCCCCTGATTTTTTTGGTTTGACTATTGAGGGGGACGAGGTGCCCCCTGTGGTACAGATATGGTGCTGGGTAAAGACGGCTGTTGTTTTTGGGATGCATTAGCCACTTGGACATGTTTGGTGTCTGTCACACCGTCATTCACCGCATTCTTGTTCTTGTTCCAGAATCGTGGTTTATCTCCAAATGACCTCTCTTTATCATGATTATGTATTTTGATGTGTCCTTTGGCAATAAGGGCACGTTCAAGGATGGGTCCCCTTTCCACTATCTCTGTGAAAGTGGTGACACAATGTAGTCTAAAATTGTGGGCCATGTCGATGAGAGTTTCCATCAAAAAGAGTTACCATAGTTCTTTCTTCAGAGGGTCTCTTCATTTGACCACCATAATGCATGCCACCAAAGTAGTAGCCAAAGGTTTCTGATCCTGTTTCTTTTGAGGAGACTTAAAGTAAGCAAAGGCCCTCTCCAAATTGAGAGAAGTGGATACAAAAATTTTGACAAGTCCGGTGAAAGTTTTTATGGACCTTTTTGAGGGTCATGAACCAATCTGGCGCGTATCATAGGGGCTTCAGGAACAAAACACAAGAGATAGTTGTCATTATTACGACTTCTGACACCGAGAATAAACTCTTTGCAAGTGGAGCCTTGTGGTCTTTTCCTATTTGCCAAATTTTTGTATCTCAGCTAAGTTTAGAAACGGATCAATGAGATGGAGGGATCAAATCTGATATGGCATTATCTCAAATCTTGGAATGATTGCCTTTAGCCCCGGGCTTTGCAAAGATCCTTAAGTGTTGATTTCAAACAAACCGAAAGCCAAATGGGTGGTGGGCTGGGGTGGATATTGATGATAGGATGAGTGATTCATTTGAAAGGGTGTCAGATTGTTGAAATACGGGTTTGGATGATTGGATGATGATATGGCTTGCTGGTAAGATGGGGGATTTTGTTGATACGAGGGTTGTTGTTGTGGGGGATAATATGGATTTGTTTGATAAAAGTGTGGGGCAGATTGTTGAGGAACTTGGATGGGACGTTGTGCGTTGGTTTGTTGGTATTGGGGGTATTGTTGTGATTGTTGGGAGGTCGCATAAAGCAGTTGTGGGTGAAGTTGTTGATTGTGATAGTAGTAGTGTTGGGGAGGTTGTTGTTGTGATGTCAAATGTTGTATGGGCTGAGGTGGGATATTGTGTTGTGGTTGAGCTTTCAGACGCAAAATGGATGCGAGAAAGGGGGATACGGTCTGAGCGATAGGTCGAGATGGATTGCCTTGTGATTGGTAGGGTGGTTGTTGTGAAGAGGCCAAAGTATTGTGTATAGGTTGTTGTTGATGAGATGGCTGAGGTAGCGTAGAAGTGTTTTGTGAAGGGGGTTGTTGGGTACCACCTGGAACGTTTAGCTGGGATGCGCCTTGTGGAGGTAATTGAGGCGGAATGTTGGATTGGTGAAGCTGTTGAGATGGTAGATTTGAGGTCCTAGGAGGTGGTAGTGATGTGGCAAAGGAGGTGCCCCCAATGTTGACTGGAGGTTGATTTGGAGGAGGGGGTGCTGTTAACGTTAATGGCGGAGGTTGTGGAACATTTTGTGGCATACCGTAGGTAAATGGATTATTGGGGTTAGGCACCTAAGGTCCTCCTATAACTGAGGTCAAAGCATGTTAGGGATAGTTAACCTGATAAAGAACGGCATTTCCAAATTCAGGTTGATGCCAACCCTAAACTGGTGGAACATTGGGGAAGTATGAACCTTCTGGTGTATCTTGTGACCCTTGGAGTACGTTAGATGGGGCACCCCTATATTTGGACCAGTCAACATTCAGGGGGGGTTTGACACCCTTCTCAATTAGGTGGGCCAAGATTTCTTCCCCATGTTTTTCAAGTAGACGATCAGTCATTTGCACATTAGCAGGATTACTAAAATGTTCCTCAAGTGTGATTTCAGGTTGATTAACCATACTCTCTTCACCGTGTGGTGAGTTGTTCTGATTCTCGGTGTTGGAGTGCGATGAAGTGCCATTATGAGGATCGTGAGGGATGTTAGTACATTTGTTAGGATCTGATAAGATGTTCATTGTGTTGTTGGGATCTTGAGGGTTGTTTGATTGGGCATTCTGGGTTTGTTGGTCGACCATTTTCTTTGCCTGTGATCGGGTCTGAACGGGCATGCAAATGTGTTGAGTAGATTAATGCTTTTGATGAATGATTTGATTGTGATTGGATGAGATGTGATTTGGATGGGGTTTGGATTTGGATCAGATTTTGTTGGGATATATTGGATCGGATTGGATTTTGATTGGATTAGATTTGGATTTGGAAAGATTGGATTAGATTGGATTGGATTGGATTGGATTGGATTGGATTGGATTATTTGGTTGATTGGACAATTTGATCGAATGATTGGTTTTGATAGATTTGGACTATTGGATGGGTATGGTTAGATGATGAAAGATGTGAGAGGGACACCTTAATCTTGATCATAGGAAATTACCCTTAGTGACTTAGAGTTTTGATTGATTAAGAGGATGATTACGGCACCAAATCCACCTTAAGATAGGAATGGATTGATTGGGCCGAGGATGATAACTTACGACACCGAATTCACCTCAAGATGGAAGCGAATTGATTGGGGTCGAAGTTAAAGACTAATAATCAAATTCAAGTGCTATGGTCAATTTGGGTAACCACTTTGTAAAGCAAGTTTAAGGAGGTTTGGTTATGAGTGGTGTTTGGTGATGGAAATGGTAAAATTACAATGTTCACTAGGTGATGGTATGGACCTTTGAATGGAATATGAGGAAATTAGAATGAATGGGTTGATTGGAGATGATTGCAAAGAGTGAGTGGGGATTTATAATGGTTA
>VDFB02358134.1:169992582-170002625 GCA_007258455.2 Sequoia sempervirens | reverse complement strand
GAGATCAAGAGACAAATACATGTACAATGTCCCAAAATCCTCATCACATCTATCAAACCATTTTTCTTCTTTGCAACTCCTATTGGTTTAAGTTTTATACACACGGTCACTCTATACAACCCTTGTTTTTAGATGTATTTCTATTTTTCCATCCATAGTAATTTTATGGTGTGAGTGGAGTGATGTGGGTTGGATCATGATTTTTGAATGATAAAACATAGAAATTAAAGAGAAATAGTAGTATAGATTCTTAAAATTAAAGAAAATAACCTCTTGATCTAAAATATTGACTTTTGTCTACATGGTTTCCAAGAAAAAACCAAAATAAAAACTTGAGATTTTATTGAAATAGCAAATTACCTAGTAAATAATTTGGAAAAATGGATCATATATTTGTGTAGAGGGTTGAACCAACTTTGATCTTGCAAGAATCCTAAAAATGAGATCAATTCAAAGATTTATGGAGTCTTTGAGTGAAAAAAATTTGACATGACTTCATAGGCCTATACAATTTACCCGATGTAGAATTAGAAAAATAGCAACACAACTAGATTGAGCTTGTAACCTAATCTCCAACAATATAATATTACACCAACACCCCCTTAAATGTAGCTTAAAGAAGAAAATAAATGGGTCGTGCAACATTAGGCACCCATGGACACATGAAATCCCCCTACCCCCCAAGAAAGAGAAATAAATTCACCCAAAGAGAGAGAAGCAAGAGAAGAATGCCCCCCTAAGGAACAACCCCCTAAACTCCTAGAAAAACTCACATAAGAAAGCTTCCCCAAATAAGGGAGCGAATGTTGAAGTAGTTAGTATTGTAACAAGTGTTGAATTAGGCCCCCTAGACATAAAATAATTTATCTCCTTTTTAGAAGAAATAATCCCCATCTTGTATCTCTATTGAATTCCCCCACCAAAGTGTAACATAAAACATTTCATACCCTTGCAATTTCACACTGTATTTTGCACTCGGTTTAGTGTTTGTTCTCCTAGTGTTTTTTTAGCCCTTTGTCTTAGCCTTCTCCTTCTTGGTGGCAAAGGATTAACATTTTTATTGTCATTTTTTTGTAACCTTGTGTTTTAGGTGTCATCCTTGTGTCGTGAACTAGTATTTAGACCTTTGTTTCACTAGAAATATTTGGACACTAGTGTGATGCACTAATGTCCATGTAACATGCTAGTGTCCCATTATGTTTCTTCAATCCTTGACCATTCTTGAGGATTTCAATCTTTTCCACCTTTCTAGGCAGTAGGTAATCACTTTAGAGAGAATTTTAATGGCTACTCACCTCCATCTTCCCTCTCTGACATATTTTCAATCTAAAATTTGGGTATTCTATAACTCTCTTAGCAATTTGAAACTCCCTGGCAAGTTATCCTCCATTGTTACCAACATTGTGAAATACTAGCAATCTACTTGATGTGAAAGTTGTCTCTTATTATCAAATTCATGGAGATGTGGTAGTAGTATTACAACAAGAATTATAATCTCCATTGGATCCTACAAAGCATTTTTGAGGTGATATTATTTTATATTATTTTCTCCAACTTCTCATTTTATCATTGTTACTATTGTTAAATCTTTTTGTGCTATTATCTTTGGAATTTTGGGATCACACTCTTATTTACTAGTATCATTTTCATTCTATTGTATTTTCTGTAGCACTATTATTCTACTTGCATTGCATTTAGCCCTTTCATTAATATTATAAAAGAGTATAGGTTACTTGTAGAGGCTAGAAAGTGAAACTAAGGGTTTGACTTGAAGGCAAGCTCCTTACAACCAACAAAAATATATCATTTTATTTGAGCCTTAGTAATAGGTTATCAAATTTGATGGAAGATATTGAACCTATTGGGAACTTGGTGATATCTTTACTTCTTGCTCTTTTTCATTTCTATAAATTTCTTTACAATAGATTAAGTCTAAATTTTTGTTATTTTATGTATCCTATCACTAGTGATCTACTTGTAACTTTCACTTCTTTTTATGTGCAAATAGGTCATACTTTTTGAAAAAAAATAGAATTATGGTATTTTATACCATACGAGACTACATCGTGCCATGTAGACCTTAACACTTAGTATTGGTGTCTAGTCCATCAAGCTTAATATTTTAATATTGGGTTCTCCTTTGTTATCTACTTCCAATTTTACCTTCAACTTGTCATTTCTATCATTTAATTTCTGATAAACAATAACAATATATTTCTAGGATTGTGCTTGATCTTTATGCACTGGACTGACTAGGGTTAGACCTTTTCCCTATGCTGTGCTTCCCATTCTTGTGGGACCTAAGTTTAAAATGAGGATTACTATTTGAAATAGGGTGTGGTCGGTAGATTTAATGGCTTGTGGCCCTTCCTTCCAAATCTCCATGATTGGGTTTTTGTCTCTTTGAAGCCTATTGTCTCTGGGCAGATTGAGCTCTATCCCAATGCTAGGGGGTTCTTCTTAGCTACCTTTGCCTCCTCTACGGAGCAGGATTGTGTGTTTGACAAGGGATGGATGTGGGGTATTCATTCGTTGTCCATCAGGCCTTGGTCTCACTCTTCCAATCCTCTTACTAAGTCGTTGAATACCATACCAATTTGGGTCTGACTGTCAAATCTCCCTGTCCAGTTTTGGGAGAATTCTTGTTATGAAGCTATTGGCAACACCATTGGACGCTTTCTGATGGTGGACTCTACGACTCAAAATCTAAGGCATACTATGGTGGCTTGTATTTTAGTTGATTTGGACATCTCCAAACCTCTCCATGGTGATGTGATCTTAATGGTGGAGGACAGACCTTGGATGCAGTTGTTGGACTATGAGGGCCTCCCCTTTCGGTGCAAGAGGTGTTTCTCCACTAGTCATTTGGCCTTTGGTTGCCCTCTTGCTCGCCGCAAGGGCATTGCTACTTGGTGGAAGAATGCTCTCTCGGACCATCTCATAGTTGGCTCTCCCTCTTCAGATGATTCCTCTGAGGAGGGCGACCCTCCCTTGGTTGTTTCTCCCAAGGAGTCTGAGTCTTACCAGGCTCCTCTTCTGGCTATCCCTGTCGTGGAACCTTTGTTGCCTCGATCTATTGTCGTTGTTTAGGCAGAACCTGCTCATCTCTCGTTGAACGAATTTTTTGGTCCTTTGATAGCTTTTGTCTCCTCTTCTTCGTTGTCGACTCCCTCGCTGTGTGGTGGCTCCTTGCCCGAGGTGGTTGTTGAGGATCCACTCCTCTCGCCTCGCTCAGTGGATTTCAATTATGAGTCTTCCTGGTCTTTTGTGCAAAGGAAGAAGAAGGGACTCCCCTTATCCGTCGCTTCTTCACGCCTCGTGTTAAGCGAGTTAGATTAGTCCCCTCGTGTTCCTCGGGTTTCTAGTCCTTGCTTGTTGTTCTACAATTGATCAAGCTGGGCTTATTTCTGCTTGTAGCCCTGCTTGGCCTATTCTAATTTGGCCCTAGTGGTTCTATTTTTTTCTTTCCTCCTAGTTCTTGTTCTAGTTTGAACTAGCTTCCTTTTGGCCCCGTGGACTTTTTGTGTGAAGGGTACAACACCCTCAGAATGCTCACATATTTAATAAAAATAATCTATTTCCTTTATAGTGTATCTTCTCCTCGAAAGTAGTAGATAATGCTCTTTATACAAAAATAAGGATAGTTAATATAAGTGTAGCATTCCCGAGATCATTTGGAAAAAGAAGCTAGTCTTCTTTCACTAGGCTGAATTTCATATTCTACACAAAGGTGAAATGAAGGGAATAACAAGATCAAGTTTTAAAGAAAATGTTCAAATTTGTTCATGCCTATGTTGAACTATTATTGGATTTGATCAAGAGACTCAAGTACAACTACACTATGTATCATCTTGAAAGCATCTAGATATAGCAAGAGAATAAGATGGTTTATATATGCTCCCATTACATCGAAAGAAGGTGATGAAGCTTCAAGAGAGTTGTCATCAAATATGAGAACAAGGTCTTCAATATTGTTTCCAAGAACCCAAATGTTAGATTCTACAAATAGACGTGAGATGTTTGGTAAGCATGCATCTCGATGTGGTAGATGTTATAGTCAAGAATGATTTTACTAAAAAGATTCATTGTGATTACTATTGAAGTAGTAGTAGGAATTTCTATGGTTGTCTTAATAAAATTTATAGATGTAGGGCTAGTGAAGGAAACATCACAAATAGATGGATTTTCAAGTGGATCTCCAAATATTTACTTGATTATGGTGTAAGTAGTATAAGGATACTTTGTGTATCCTAAGTGATGTAGAATATCCCAAAAAATAGTAAGATAGTTTAGTTCATAGACCTTGTCATTGTTGTTAAACAATGCAACCTAGTTATAATCACTAGGGTTCAAGAATGAGTCCAAGGATCTGATAGGGTAATAAATATTTTTATATGTAGTAATTCAAGTATCCTTCTTGCAATTATGTATATTTATAGTGACTCAAAGTGACAAATGAAGAATGGAAGGAAATACCCAAAACCACGATAAATCCCCCTCCCCTAAAATGTGGAACTATATCTTAGATAGTTCAATACACAACCCCCATAATTTTTTTGGCACTTTAGTGTGCTCCTCGTATTTTTAGTTTACAAGTAAGATCAATAAATTGAAAGTACAATTTTGAATTAGAATTATAATAAACTATGAGCACCAATATAAAGTACATGAAAAATCTCACTTTTTTAGAAAATACTTTAAAATGACTCTATACGTACAAGAGTGAAGCTTTGGAAGTTCTTAAAACAAAATCTACTTAGTAAAAGGCCAACAAAATTATAAGATATGAAAATAGTGGTGGCATTTGATGAGATAAAAGTGGCACCTAATTATCCTTGGTCAAGGACTAATAAGGTAAATGTAATACTTGATTGTTTTCAATTAGAGAAGGAATATGACATTATTAGCTACCTGAAAATAAAATATATTTATGAAATTAAGCTTAATATCATAGATAAAATAGAATATTACACCAACAAAGTGAAAGTAGACAACCCTATATATCATCAATGGTGTTATTAATATCCTTGAACTTGGTTAGTGTCCCTTTCATAATATGTCATAATAACAACTAAATATAAAAGTATTATTTTCTCATTAGTTTTTCATAAATTATATAAAAAATAATTATTCTTAAAATTCAATTATCAAAGAAATGGTTTAAGATACATGATTAAAAGCATCCTTAAATTAATTATTTTACAATACAATGAACTTAACTGAAGAAGGGGATTCAAATGAGAAGTCCACCCTTAATCATCTCCACCATTCTTTCCTTAAATTCAAGGATAAGTAATGGAAAAAATATGATTATGTGAGTTGGCTTCTAATTCTCATAACTTTAATTAGAAGTAAAGGGTATTAGAAATACTTATCATTATTAAAGATGTGATTAATTTATGAATTATGATTAAGAATTTTTTATAGTTGGAAATAAAGGAAGTTGTCTTATTGATCTATCCTTGTTTTTAGTATATAGATTAGGACATCAAATACTTTTAATCTTTGAAATAGGTTAAAAGGAGGTGTTCAACTTGTATTGCTGGAAAATTTTGTAATGCTTAAAATTTGACATGACAACCTCATAAAGAAAACAAACCAAGTATCTTTAACTGAATTACTAAAAAAGTAAGAAAACAAATTCCTAAATTTGTACATTTATAATAATTTTTATTCACGTCATTTGAAGATAATGTGTCTCTTAATTTCAATCTCTTCAATAAAACAAAAATGACAATTAACAATTTGATTCCAAGAAATTAATGAAAAGTAATCTTTAACTACTTTAAAAAGTCGTGATCCAAATTAATAGAAAATAACCCTTTAACCATCTAAAAAAACACATTATCCAAATTATTAGAAAATAACTTTTAACTACCCAAAAGAAATCATAATCCAAACTACTCAGATAATGACAGCACCCATTACTTGTAAAAGTGTAAGGTAGAAAGTCATTTCAACAAGTCCAGTCCAGATATTCCATTATATACAATGAGTAAATATCCCTAAAAGGATAATCTTAACTTTTAACAGCCACATTTGAATAAGTTGTAATTATTGCCTCTGTCTTCCACAGACCATGCGCCATTATATCTTACTCCAATTGTTGCAGATTCTGGGCATTAAAAGACTCTGAAAATTAGCTAGTCATAACCTTAAAAGACATTATTCAATCCACAAATGAAATAGTGTATATAAAGACAGTTTCTGGGAAGCAGAAATAAATATGAATGCAATATCAGTCAGGGCAGCATTCTCCAACTTCCAGTGTGTCAAATGGAGGGGTTGCACAGGTGAGTTGTTTTAACTATTCGACATAGAAGTGAGATTGGTTTTTTTTTAAAAGACAAAATAATGATGCTGTTGTTGCTGCTGCCTACAATTTCTGTAGATTGTTAGGATTCAATGAAAGTGCCCGAACAGTATAATTTAAGTTTGCAAGGATGAAAACTTTATATGGATTCATTTTTATTTTATTTGTTTGTTTTATAACAGAATCATTAGTGTATAGTGTGTAAAAGTTGGTAATTTGAGAGGGTTTAGATATAAGTTGTATGTTTTTTTTTTAAAAATTGATCAAATTTATATTTGTAGATTTGAATTTAGTTTTTGTTTACAGTTATAGATTTGATTTTTGAACAGACATTTGCATTTAGATTTAATTATGTGTTCATGTTGATCAATTCTAATTATCCAATATTTGTCAAACCTTTTCCGAGGTGAGAGAAAATCATGGGCAATACCATTAATTAGAACTGAATACTTTGAAGAAGTGACACAAACTTTTATCAAATTAGG
Source organism: Sequoia sempervirens (assembly GCA_007258455.2). Classification (NCBI taxonomy): domain Eukaryota; kingdom Viridiplantae; phylum Streptophyta; class Pinopsida; order Cupressales; family Cupressaceae; genus Sequoia; species Sequoia sempervirens. Next base: position 169,995,827 of record VDFB02358134.1, on the reverse strand, counting down.
GAATTTCCCAATGAAATGACATTTTTCAAGAACATCAAATAAAAATTCTAGGGACACTATCCTTAGGCTTTGGAGATATCTAATTTCAACACCATACTTGGTTTTTTACTGTAATTCATAGAGTGCAAGATCTCACGAGTATATATTGTTGCATTCAATATTTGTCTTCCTTGCACAAAACGCTTCTAATTTATCGCAATTAGTTTTCCCAGAACTAGTTTTAGCCTATTAACAATGATTTTTGAGCAAAGCTTGTATGTTGTGTTACATAAAATTATAGGTCTATAATCATTCATTGAAGAAACCTCATTAGTCTTGGGAATAAGTGCTAAAAAAGTAGTATTCATCTGATTCAAGAGTTTTCCTGATCTGAAGAAATCCTTGACCGCAATAAAGAGGTTTGAGGACACAATATCCCAATAAACTTGGAAGAAACTAGGGGGAAATCCATCTGGTCCTGGTGCTTTGAAATCACCAAAGGAGAAAACAACTTCCTTTACTGCTTTCATGGAAACAGTCTTAGTTAATTCTTTCAGGTCTTCCTCAGTAATGATTTTTGGTATAACTTGCAACAACTCCTCGAGCTCCTGATTATCAATGTTAGGGGGCTCAGGATAGTTTGAAAAGAAAGAAATAGCCTCCCTTGCAATTTCTTCTTCCGCTTCTAATCGAGTGCCATTTGATGTGGTTAGGGATCTTATCATGTTTCTTCCTCTGTGCTTCAAAGTAGACTGGTGAAAAAACTTAATGTTTCTGTCTCCTTTCCGAAGCCACTAAATCCTAGATTTTTGCTTCTAGAAAATTTCCTCCTTACTTATTTTGTGCCATTGAGCTCTCAATTCCCTTTCTCTAGTATAGATATGATCATCACAAGTTCCAGTCTCCATTTGATCTTGAATTTCCTTAATTTTTAAAATCAATTCTTTCTTGGTGGTAAAGATGTTCCCAAAGGTGTATTTGTTCCACCCTTTGACCTTTTCTTTGATTCTTTTTGATTTCCATGTTAGCCTAAACATCGGGGTTCTAGGACAAGGTAAATTCCACCATTCCTCAATTAGTGATTTAAAGTCTGGGTGGAGGGACCACATAATTTCATATCTAAAAGGATATGGTTTTTTAATCACTCTGCCAAAAGAAGAGAATTATGATCAGAACCTATTCTAGGAGAGGCTAAAAGAGAGAGATTTTTCATTATATTCCAGTTAGAGGATATCAAAAATCTGTCCAGCTTATCTTGGATGAGTTGATTTCCTTGTCTCCTATTTGTCCAAGTGAAGAGAGATCCAGTAAGAGGTATGCCCATTAATCTATCTGAATTAAGAAAGCTTACAAGATCAATCATACTATCCAAAAAATCAGTTAAACCTCCTTTCTTTTCAGATGGGTATAGTGGGGAGTTAAAATATCCTCCAAGCATCCAAAGCTCATCTTTTCTATTTTCCATAACTCCTTCTAGCCTCTTCCATAGCTCCAATCTATCCAATCTCGAGTTAGGGCCATAGATATTGCCCAGGTTTCAATTAATGGAGGAGTCTTTTTCCTCCATGATGAATAAGAGGCTATTCTTATTATTGTATTTTAGTTTGCCACCGAACCTTGAAGAATTCTAGAAAGTAGCAATCCCTCCAGAGGCACCATCCACATCACTGACTTCAAAACTAGCTCCCGACCAAAGCCACTTTAGGGTTTTCTCAAAACTCTCCTTTTTCATCTTAGTTTCTTGGATCAAAAGGATTTATGGTTTCACCTTAGCTAAAAAAGCTTTAAGAACATGCTATTTATAAGGGCCATTTAGACCCCTGACATTCCAAGACAAAATATTCGTTGATCAATTCAGAAAAAAGAGTAGTATCAAGATGATACTACCCCTAATGGGAGTCTTTACTCCCTTACTTCCTCTTTGTTTTGTTCCCTGCCAGGGAATCAAGAGTTTTTTGTTTCCCTTTTGCCACATCCTTTGTTGTTTCTTTGATTCTTGTTTCCTTTAATTGGGGTCTTCCTTGTTTGCTATTTCCTCCTACATTTGGTTTTTTCTTGTTTCTTGATTTGGTGTTATCCATCCTTTTTCATCTTTACTTTGTGGTGTGTATTCCTCCCCCAAGTTATATTTTTGAGTTGGAGTCAATAGCTTTTCCTTATGGCTTATTATTTCCCCTTCTTCCAGTGGCTCATTTAGTTGTTTTCCCTCATTGCCGGAAGGAAAAGCCTGTTGGTTCTCCAAAAAAGGTGGGGTTGTTGGTTCCTTGGAAGCTTCAAAGAACAACCTTTCTAGATTTTCTTTTGGATCATCCTTGTTTGGGGTTTTGTCATCCCCAATATCTTGTTGATCAGAGTCAAAGGATTTTTCTGTGAGTAGCAAATATTTATTGGGTGGTGAAGTTTTAGGGTCCTTTGATATGTTCAGTAGGGTCATATCCTTCAAAGAGTCACTCATTTGTGTGTCTATTTGGTGTATCTTTAGATCAAGCGGAGCCTTGCTACAAGCATCTTGCAAATGCCCAAATTTATTACATCCTTGACAGAACACCGTAGCCCTCTCATATTCCAAAGGCTGAACCCATTTCCACAACTTAGATTTTAAGGTAACAGAGGTGGGTAGAACTGTGTTAACCTCCACATTCACACAAATTCTAGCATATACTAATATAGATTTAAGGAGAGTTACTTTGTCAAGAGTAACCAAAAAAGTGAAGGATTTTTCTATCCCCTTAAAAACCTTTTGGTGCCAGAACTCAAGTGGTAACCCAAGAAGCCTAACTCAGGTTGGAGAAACTTTTCCCAAGTCAGTAAAGGCATCAAATCCCGGCTTCCACTTGCATAAAGACAAAATAGTTTTGAAACCTCTGTCAAAGGTCCAAAGTCCCCTCGTGAGGACCTTTAACATGTCCTCAGGAATGAAAAAATTAAAAAGAAAAAGTCCTTTAGGCATAACACTTATAGAAACACTGCCTTTAAGTTTCCAAGTGTCAGAGGCCCAATTTTGTACCTGGTCTATATTGGGACATCCAACTAAGAACTTCACCACCAAAGACAACTTCAAACCCTCCAAAGCATTGTTGAGGATTGCATCCGGGACATCCACCTCATCCCCAACCACAGTGCAAAAATTCGACGCTAACTTCTGAGGTGTCTTGGCCAAGATTTGAGTCCCCACAAGTTTTCCAGATAGGAGGCCGCATGGGCCTCAGAGCATAATTTTTCCTTTCCCCCAAGAGAAAAAATAGGATTATTCAAACCCCCAGGTG
>VDFB02358134.1:169953305-169992482 GCA_007258455.2 Sequoia sempervirens | reverse complement strand
TGTTGTTTAGTATAAAAAATAAGTTATTATTTAAATTACATAAAAGGATTCACAATTTTTTATTTTTTTAAATATAACTAGAATCTACACACAAAATCTCACAAATCACTAGTTTGATTCATCTTCAAATTCTTAATGGTTTAACTGCTATAGGTGTAAGAAAGTGAAGATATGGTGAAAAATGTTGATTTCAATGTCAAGTTTGGCCAAAAAGTGTAATCCATTATTGTGGGATCACCCGGGGTGAATTAGTTGTATACTTTAAAACATAAAAAACCCTCATTAACATTCAAATCTGCATTAGCCCTTAAACCCTTAACAACCATTAAACCCTTATCATGCATTAGTAGTATGTAAACATATGAAACAGTAATAAAAACATATCCAAACACATAAGAACACCATATTTACATGGAAAACCCAAGAAGGGAAAAACCACGATGAGGATTAACTCACTAATATATGAAATGCAACATCGAATACAACAAGGCTCATTGCCTAGAAAGATAAAGAAAGGCTCATTGCCAAAAGACTCACTATCTAGAAGAAAAGAAGAATAGAAGAAGGGGTGACTCACTTCCAATTTGAACTGCTAACAATGCATCTCACATATGACAAATGTATAATTCCACTGAAGCACAAACAACTCATCAAACAAACTAAAATGCAGACACCTTCTTCTCACTACATCAGGAAGTCATAAGAATTAAGGCTCACACTCAGATCATTACACTTGATCACATTCACATCTTTCACATCACACACTCTGCACTTAATCTACACAAAAATTCTCCTTACATCTATACCATCTACGACCTAAAACAATCTCAATTGGGTTGGCCTTAAGGAAATGTATACACCTCAACCGTGCACAACATCAAATAGGTCAGCACCAAAACACCCCACTACTTAATTGGGACCCAAATCTACACTAGCACACTTCTCAACACTTCCTCAAACAATAATTATCTTCCACAATCGGTGCTAGCACACCAAGTCAGCTAAACCTACACTAACACTAACAACCAACTCCAAACACACCTCTCAAGGTCCAGAAACATCTTGCATACCACACAACAACATTCCATAATATCCATACAATATCTCAGAATATTCCACATCATCAAAATACTTGTCACAACTATTGCAACCACCTGAAACTCAAGAACACCTTCATTCTGTGCAACCAAATATGTTGGCACAAACATCCAAAACAATAGACAACTTTATGGAGAGACTCAACACCTACAACTTCAAGAGAAGGTAGATACAAACAATATAAGCACGTTCCCAAATTTGCAACACCAAAACCTTCACTATGGAGAAATGTAGAGCAATCTCATTTCTCCCAGACACCCTGTTTCACCCTGGACATACATACTATCAAACACATAGTCCATTGTATAGTATGATCCAAAACCTAAAACTTTGGATATGACACCTCTAAACACCTCTGATCATCATGCCCAAACCACATGGGCATATCTTCAACCATGAAGAAATGCGAAGCAAAAAACTGAACAACACACTATCATACTAAATTCTTTTTTATTCAAATTTTCTCAAAAAGCACTTAGAAACTAGGTGAACCAAACACATCTCCATTATTACTTATCACATACATCAATGGAAACATTGACGACAACACAACAACATAGTGCAATGCTCCCAACATCAACAATCTCCCCCAACAAAAGTCAAACCGACAACCTCTGCAACTATACTTAAGTAACACATCAATGACAACACCGACAACATTTTTTGACATTACTACCAACAATTCCAGATACATCATCAATACTAGTAGCATTCCAACACTCTCTCTATACAAGGGGTTGACATCAATGACAACACCCAAGCAACTCACAAAACAACTCAAGCTTCCAACATCTCCAAACTTTCAATAGTATTTGATGAATTTCCTTCTCATACCATTTGTAATTTACTAATTGTAAGTTGTAGTATATGGTTAGTCTGAGCTTTCTATTGCTTTTGGTTCAATTGTGAATTTTTCTCCATATATGTTTGAATGTTTACAGTTTGAAAATATTTAAGATTTTCTTTGAAGATTGCACTATTTCTACAACATTGTGGGTTTACCTTGATTAAGTAGGAATTATTTTTATTAGATATTTGTCTACTTGCAACATCAGCCATTATTGTGATTATCCTTAGGTTTTCAAAATTAGGATTCCTAAACCCTCATCTTCTGCACTTTATTTATGAATCTGGGTTAGTATAGGAATACACAACATCATATAATAGACATATTTGATGGTCAAGAGTCATTTTCAAATTGTAGATCTAAAAACACTAATAGGGTTTGAACTAGTCTTCAGATTTTGTGAAACCCTTGCTTTAAAAGTTTCCTATTTTCCAACTGAACCATAAAGGCCCCTTGTGAAACCAATAATACATAAACCACTTAGTTGTCTTTACAAAGTCAAGACTTGGCAATCAAAGCCTCGGGGTTATCTTTCTAAAGTTTTTCTGAAGCTAGATTTCCTTTCAAGAGATAGGGTACCTAGTTACTTTGTCTGTGTTGTGAAGTACAGAAACACTCATCAACACTAGGTAGTGTGCAACCACCATCCAAACTTGTTTTTGCCACTATGTAGTGTGCAACAACTATTCTATATGATTTATCTATATTTTGATTTACTTAATTTTACATGGTTCTATATAAATAAGACGAATGTATTGACAACTAGAGTTCATGGGCACACTAAGTAATAAATGGTTAAAGATTTTATTCATTTATTTTTTTGCATCTTGTCTTATGATTATAAGTAAATTATAAAAGATAAAAGTTCTTATAGGGATAACCACAAAAAAGTAAAGTATACCTTGTTCTCTTGCAAACAATGTATTTACACATTTACTAGAAGGAAATAAAAAAGGCTTATCCATGCATGAGTATAATTTTGTTCAGTATCTTGTAAACTATAGTAGATGACTATGAGCTAGTTGTAATGATTAGTGAACTGTAGAAGAAAGGCCAACATGTTTGATTGCTACATAATTGTTTGATGTAATTTATACTTCATTATTAATAATAAGTATCAATAATGTTTGAATCATAAGACATGGGTCAAACTTTAGACTTTTTGTTATGCTTGATTTATAGTCATTGGCATAAGAAATTTAGTTCAATGTTATAGGGTATATTATATGGGATTTAATGGTACAAATATTCTGATTTGTCTCTCTAGAGATGTAAAATAGATATAACACATAGAATAGTGTATGCACATGCATCTTAAAGGAATGTAAGATAGAGTATAATGAAATCATCTCTTAGCCTCTTTTGATATAAGGTCATTTAGAGAAAATATAAAATGTAGAAGAAAAAACTTAAAATATAATAAACTAAAAAATACTTAAAAGAAAAAAATGTAGAATAATTTATTCTTTGTAGTCTGATAATTTTTGTAGTCAAAATGTAAGTGTTGGAAAATACAAAAAAATAGATCTAATAATATCTATAGTACTATGCAGTCATATTGTAAATGACTTATTGATTTCATAGGCTAATTTTATAATGGTTTTTCCTCTTGATTTTTGAAAATGTGTGATCTATGGATTTGAAATCATAGATTTTAGATAAGAGAGGATGGTGTGAATTGATAGAGAGCCAATTTTAAAATTTGATGTATTAATTGTTTGATTTGATTTCAATGATGAGCCTCACATCTACATTTTTTTTTTATAGTTCTCATGATTGAAATCTCCAAGCTAAACATTTATTGTACAATATATGTGAGCTATGAGATGATTATAATAAATAAAGTTTTTTATTTATGTAAAGTTGGAAACATATTTAATTATTGAAGGACCAAGAGTTCTACTTATTTATATTATCTATTAAATAGTATGCAGTGATTTGACAACTTTGTCTATGTGTTTGGACACATGACTTGTAAGATTGTACAAACTTTAATATAATATTTTAATTATAATTTTGTTAATATGTTTAAAAATAAATGTTATTTGTAATGAATAACTTATTTTGTCTCATATGAAAAAAACAATGAACCATAAATATTTATTCATTTAATAAACAATTACATAGATTTTGATATATCAATAATATATAATTTAAATTTTAAAAAATTATATGATACTTATTAAAAAAATATATATTTAATCAAACAATAATGTGAATATATTCATGAACACAACCAATATATCCTCTCCCCTAGAACGTCCAAAAAATGCTTGAATTTTTTTGTCTTGTGCGACATGACGGGTCGCAGCGTTTTGGTCCGTAGGCTTTACCCTTGCGTGCTTTCCCGATACACATTTGCTTCAGGGGGCTCAGTTTTCTCATTTAATGGAAATCACAGTACCTACTGCCAGAACCGACTTATTCGTCTGTTCTGTAACAGTTGTGAAAGATGATTATGGCTTTCATTTAATGGACATTGCTTTCAAGTAACAGTTGTGAAAGATGATTCTGGCTCCCACGAACGGTTTTATCCTCCTTTACTGTATTTTCTTTTTTTAGCTTTCTACTTCAACTACTTACTACATGTGGTTAGCAAGTGACAAGAAATAATTGATAACGCCTGTATTGCCATAATGACAACAGCCATTGAACAACACGAGTAGACCCTCAAAACAATCAACTCTTTTCCACTCTGGGAAAATGCCAGAAGAAGATTATATATTTTCCCCCATATTGCTTAATTACAGTGCTAGAGTTATATTAAATAGACCTGTCAAATGTGTATGCAGAAGGTATAAATAGCCATGTCACATGTGTATGCAAAAGGTACAAGGCGCGTGAACTGTTTGACAAAATGCCTCAATCAATGCGGTCTAATGGAAGGCAGTAGTGTTGCAAAAAAATACCAACTTGGCCAGAATAATTCAACAAATATGAAATCTAAAATCAGAAGAAAGGTAAGAAAAAGCAATTTACTTTTTTAGCAATTAGCCAGCATGAGCAGGAAGGAAAGCAGAGACCCACAAATGAAAATGGAATGGAGAGAGCATATTTGTCATCCTCTTTGAATTTTGGCTCATCTGTTTTGCTTGGCCTGTGATAAAGCGAACCTTACACATGCAGATGCAAGCACATAAATTAATGCACATGGTATGCTTTTCTTAGGTTTTAGTACAATCACTTCTGTTTGCAATTTTTTCAAATTAGAAAAAGATAGACAAATGAGAAAATGTGGTCAGCAACTGACCAGGCAGCCCACTTGATATTTTCTGTTAAAAAATATGCCTTTTAACACTTTCAATTTACTTATGCTAGTAAAAGAAACGTCCGAGTCTTCATCAGAAATAAGTGGCTTAGCGCAGGGTTCATGTGACTGTTTAGTTTATTTTGGGTAGTAGTCACTGTTCAATTTTGTAAGGAGTTATTTGTGGAGTTACTGGTCCCATAAACATTTAATTTATTTTTTTTCTTTTTATTTAACTATCTTAAATTTGTATTCATGGTATTAAAAGCAAACTGTACATGTAAAATTTTGAATTTTTTTTGAAGATAAATCATAAATGTTAAAAAGAGGGAAAAAAATTTGTGGAGCTGAGTCCTTGCTTAGTTCAGCAACTCCTTTTTTCCATCATTTTCTATTCTTAAACAGTAGCTGCTCCATTAAAATAAAAAAAGATGGCCAAAAATTCTTTTCTCCTAATTAAAAATTTGTATGGACACTCCAACTGCTCAAATTATCGCATGAGAACATGGTGTTAGCAAAAAAAATCCCCATTTCAAATCGAACGTTTTGCTTTTGTTCTCTATACTGATGGGTAATTGGTTCTAACGGTGATCTGCTTTGATGCTTCAGTTTTTTCTATCTATTCAAACTAATTTGTTGTTTTCTAGGATGGATGGCTTGACTTTTACCTTTGTAACTCCCTTAATGTTTCCAGGAATAAACATTATATTTAGCTGTATGATCCTTATTCCAAAAAGAATTTTAGGTTTGTGACCCTCAAATCCATGGTTGCCTGATATTCATTTCGTTTAACTCTGTCCAAATAATCCATTGCTCTCTCTAGAAAGAGGTGTTCGGCTTTTACCCAAGTCACAACTCTTTTTGATGTTTCCATGAAAGAACATTTTTCTATAATATCCTCCATTCTAGAGAGAACATTAGGTTTATGTTCTCCGTGGTAATGGGTTTTTGATGAAAATGGTAACTGGGTTTGATACTAAGTTTTTTTTTCTGTATTCAAAATAATTGGCTGTCTATAAGAAAGGCATGCGTGAATTTTAGCTTTTTAGGTTTCGTGAAGTTTCTGGGAAAAATGTTATCTACAGCTGCAAGATCCTGCATTTGAGAGAGAACATTTGATTTACGATCTGCAGTGCTAGTGTAGCTGTAGTCCTTGCCAAATATTATGGAGCCCCTTTGTTAATTCAAATATTATGGAGCCCCTTTGTTAATTCTTTGGCAGTAAGATATGATGATACTGTAGACCATTCTTTACTCTTAAACATTGATCATAATTTTAACTGCTTTATCACACTACTGTTTTTCTCTGCAACAAAGTATCGTACAATTTGAAATATGTTACATTCTTGGTTACATTGATTAACTCCGATGATCAGGATGCTCCGACTGAGCTCCTTCTGGGGAGATAGCCTGTAAAGCAGCTTTCAGTTGGACTGCAAGAAAGCATAGAATCAGATTGGCTAGTGCACATGCTGGATTGGCCTCTAGATTAGGCAGATTGTGCAGAAAGAAATCTTCACTCCTAGAACAACAGTTTTCTGTCTGAGAAGGCTTGCCCTGCTGCAAACTCATCATACATAACATCAATGTACATTCTTTCCTCTCTGATGCCTGAAACACTTGTTCTTTGTTCCATCTCTAAGAACCATCCAAGTGAAGAATTCGAATTTCTATGACAGTCACAGTCATCCCCTGTTCTGCGTGATCTCCATCAGCTCCTGGATTATTTAATTTTAGATCTTGTATTCTACGTACCTATCCCAGGGAGCTCTTGACCATGAACAATGACTCTTGTAGAGACCCCAACATCAGATTTTAGACCCATTAAACTTCCTAGAGTGATGGTCTTGCTATAAAAGAAATAACCTGTTGACCGCAAGGAAAATATGTCGAGGGGTTATGAATGTCTTTAATCTACAGCCAGATCATCATCAAAAGTAGTAAAGAAGGATATGGCACGTGACAAAAATGTGCATATGCTTAACATATACTGAAGAGTATAAGAAACACATGATCACCAGTTTCATATTCAGCACACCAAACCCATATACATCACATTTTTCATTTATCCTTAGGTTTTCACAAGCAAATTCATGGGCCACACATCCCAGGGCTTTCTGAAATTGGCTCCTTAGTATATGCCTGCAAAACATTGGTAGGAGCTTGGCAAGGCCATAATCTGAAATTCTTAGGTTGCAGTCCCCATCCAGTAATACATTGCTGGACTTTATATTATAATGTATGAGTGGGGGTCTGCAAGCTTGGTGAAGGCGGAAAAGTCCTCTAGCAATGCTATGTACAGGATGGTGTACGTGCACATTATTGATAGAATAGGCACTTCTATAATACTGCTTTTATGCTAGCATTCGCCGAATTCGTTTAAATTCGTTTAAATTCGGCGAATGTTTAAAAAGCCCTGAAATTCGTTTAAATTCGTAAGGCGTTTTGAAAAAGCGTTTATTTTTTAGGGTTTTCGTGAGAATTTTTTTATAAAAACCCGCCGCGACATGCAGAAACCACATCTTTCTGAAGCGCGACTTCTTCAAACGTGATCTGAAGGAGTTTGAAGGTCGACGGGAGTCGTTGAAGGAATCTCCGAAGTGTTCTGAAGGCAGTTTCTGAGTCGATTTTGTTTCTGAAGCCTTGCGTAGCCTCCGTCGCCAGTCATTTCTGCACAAAAGGTAGGCGCTGCAATCATTTTTCGTTTTTGTCTGATACCTTCATTTCTGCGTTTTCTGTTTCAAACCTAGCTGTCTGCGATTCATTTCCGTTTTTTCTCAAACCTTTATTAGCCGCCGCGGTTCATTTTGTTCATAGCAGCCCGCGTTCATGGCGCCACGAATTTTCCTGTGTTAATTTTGTTTTGCTTTCATGCCAAATTTTAGGGTTTTAACAAAATATAATTTTTTTTAGGGTTTTAACAAATAATAAATCACCCAAATCGCTCAGGTTAAATAAATTTAGTGGTATATTTAAATTTTAGCGTATGGTTTAAAAATAAGATATACCTAGCGTACTGTTTAAAAATAAAATAAAGGGTTGAAACTTGAATCGATATTTTTATTTTTATGTTTTTAATTTTTAAAATAAAATTTAGTATTTTAATTTTAATTTTTAAAGTAAAATATATATTTATTTAAAAATTTGTATTATTTAATTTTTAGAGTTTTTAATATTGTATTATTTTATTTATATTAGGTTTTCTTTCACCTAGTTTTAACATTTTATAAAATGTGAAAGATTAAATATTTTATTATTTTATTTGTATTAAATTTATATTCAATAAATGTAAATGTACTATTATCTTAATTTTAGTATTCTCATTTTTTAAAATTAAACTAAAAAATGAATTAAATATATTTATTATATGTTTTGACTTTTTAAGAATTAAAATAAAAAAACAAAAAATTACTATATTTGTTATTTTATGCTTTAAAATATAGTGTTTTATTTTATTTTTAAAGTTAAAATTTTCGTTTTAAAATTAAAATATTTTATTTTAATGTTTTAAAATAAAAATTTAGTATTTCTTATTTATCAATGTTTGAAGTAAAATAAAAATTTAGTGTTTTTATTCACATTTAAAGTTAAAAATAAAAATATGTTAATTTTTTTAATGTTTATTAAAATAGATTTTATTTTATTTTTTATTTTGTATTTTAGAGTTAAACATAAGAAATTTATATATTATGTTTTAATGTCTTTTGAAATAAAATTTAGTGAATGTTTTAAATATTAAATATTATTTTGTTTTTGAAACATATAGATTATTTATTTATGGTGCCAGAGAATTCAGTGAGGCAAGGACCATTTACTTGGTATTACAGAGGAGATGTTTCAGCATGTCCAAGTTTTACTCCAGAAATGAGAGCTGCTTTAGAGAAAGAACAATCCTCTTCAATTGTAGAAAAGATGAAGAGTGCAAAAAAAAAATGGAGAATTGAAAAGGATATGTCTAGATTCACAACATCTATTATGTCTTCCTCTTCCAGCTTACCCAACCGTGTGAGTTTATCAAAAGAGAGTGGAACATTGAACAACTTTTGGAAACCAGCAGAGAAACAACAGGTGGATGATGCATTAGCTGATTTGTTTTACTCAAGTGCTATTCCATTCAATGTTGTGAGAAATCCATATTTTCATAATGCAATTCAAAAAGTTGCAGAGTTTGGCAAAGGGTACACACCCCCACCTTCAGAGGCTTTTAGGACAACTCTTTTGCAGAGGTCAAAAGATAGAGTGACTGAGAAATTAGTTGATGTCAAAGCCTCTTGGAAGACAACAGGTTGCACTATATTGAGTGATGGATGGTCAGATATATGTCAAAAGCCATTGAATAATGTTTTGGTGGCTTGTCCTGATGGTGTTGTGTTCTTGAAAGTGATTGACACCATGAACCACAAGAAAACTTCTAAGTATATTTTTCAAATATTAGATGAAGCCATTCTTGAAATAGGGGTGGAAAATGTGGTTCAAGTGGTAACTGATAGTGCATCAAATTGTGTGGGAGCTGGGAGGCTGATTACAGAGAAGTACCCACAAATATATTGGAGCCCATGTGCAGCCCATTGTCTGGATTTGTTGCTTCATGACTTGGCAAAATTCCCATGGGTACATGAAGCTATTCATAAAGGGAGAGTAATTGCAAATTTCATATGGAATCATCGTCTCACTTTGAGTCTTTATAGGCAACATGCATCTAGAGAGTTGTTGAGGCCTTGTGAAACAAAATTTGCATCATTTTATATTACTTTGAAAAGAGTGGTTGAAGAAAAAGCAGCTTTGAGGTCTGTTATTTGTTCCAATGAGTGGGAAAATTCAGTGCTTTCTAAGGGTCCTAAGGGGAAGAACATAGAGCAAATCATTCTAAACAACAATTTTTGGGAAAGTGCAGCAAAGGTTTTGCTTATATGTGAGCCAATTGTTGATGTGCTTTGTATGGTTGATGGTGACACTCCTTGCCTTGGCATGCTTTATGAAAGCATGGACCATTGTAAGGAAGCTATTCAAAAAGCACTAAATAATGTAGAAGCAGAATATATGGAGATATGGGAGATAGTTGATTGCAAATGGAAAATGATGCACACACCTTTACATGCAGCAGCTTGCTTTTTGGAGCCTAAATTATTTTCTATTGATAGATGGGGTGATATTAAAATTATGACAGGGCTTTTAGAAGCCATTGGAAACTATGAATCAAATCAAGCAGTTTCAGGACTAATTAGATATCAATGTTGGGAATACAAGAAAGGAGAAGGGATGTTTGGAATGGCAGCAGCCAAATATGACATGGCACGTGTACCTGGATATAGATGGTGGATGACCTATGGAGCACAAACTCCTGAGCTACAAGAGTTTGCTATTCGAATTTTGAGTCAGGGAGCAAGTTCATCAACTTGTGAGAGAAACCGGAGTTGCTTTGACCACATCCATTCCAAAAAGAGGAATAAATTGTTGTCTAAAAAGTTGGGAGATCTTGTCTATATTCGCAGCAATTTAAAATTGTTCATGAACAAATCAGCAAAGGACTCTTCCTCACAACAACAAATTCTTGAAGACATGGCAGTGCCAGTTGCAGATGAGCCTGACTTTGCAGATGGTGAATTGAGTAGTGACACAGATGGTGATGATTTGGCATCTTAGCCAATTGCTCTTGATGACTTGGAGTTTTTTTGAAGTTCTAAAGTCTTATGGTTTATATTTTATAAATGTGTCATTTTTTTGTAATGATTTCAAATCTATTTATCAATGTTAAACTATTTATCCAGACGAATTTAATACAAATTTTATACTTCTCAAATTTTTTCCTTGTTGAACTTCATCCGAATGTCAATATTGCCGAACACAAATTCGAATTCGAACCTTGTGACTTAGCTTTTATGTATGGGGTTAGCCTTCAACTTGAGTTTGTGTTTGATATGTTTAGGTTATATAGTCATTTCAAGAATCATCATTGCTAGATGATTGAGTTTGCCCTTCATTTCATAGACCAGACAGAAATGCAGTTGCAATAGTCATATGCCAAACAATTTTTATAGCTGAAATAGTTTGAACACTTATAAAACTCTTAGAAAGGATTTTACAAATTAATGAATTATTTAAAATAGCATCTCCTTTACATTCCTTAGCTGTGTTTTGTTGTTAGCTTGCTTGTTTTTCTGAGAGCTCATCTGAACTTGCAGCGTCAATCTACAATTTTTATGCCTAGAATCTCCTAAAAGGTTTTAGTCTTTTCCTTTTACTAAGTCTTTTTTAATGTTTAGATTAACGTGTCTATTTATTTGCACTCAATATGTTATTTTTTAATTGAATTCCTGTCCTGGTATTTAAGGGCATGGTCACATAGGATGACCATAACCTTGATAGTGGCATCATTCGAATGGTATATTTCTTTAAATCTATTTGTTGTTTCGTTGGTTCCTTCAATTTTTCCCATTTGGATCTCTCCATCTTAGAATATAATGAAATAGAAAAGTATCACACTATTGTAGCTTTAGTGATATCAGTTCACTCTCCCCAAATTAAATAGCTTACACCTAACATCTTGGAGGGCCCTTGGCACTGTCATGTAGCATGCTGAGGATATGTTATGTTTTTCTGCCACTATCTCACCTCTTTATATCTCAATAATCTGGAAAAAATGTATTCCCAATATTTTAGTGGTTTCCAATTCCAAAAAATTTGCTGCCTCACAAGTATTGCAGTATTTGATGCCATTATTGAGCAATTGTTAGCCGAATGCCCATGTATTGAGAATTTGATGGTGCTGGGTTTTTTTTTGAACTTATTAATTTAAAGTTTGTTGCCCATCTCTCAATTATCTCAGCATTGGAATAGTAAGCAGACTCAAACTATAAAATCATGGTGGCCTTCAATGGCTCATGTTTATGCGCCAACCATGATGATTTTGAATTATCTGCAATTGCTCAAAGATCTTTTAGAAAGGCAAAACTATCCAATAAACAAGGAAAAATCCATACGTTTACATTTTACTAAGGAAAAATCCATATGTTTAAATTTTAGTAATTAATAATTTAAAATATTAGGTAACTCAGTTCCTTTCTTTTTCCTGTAAATGCCATATTACATTCATTTATGTGTTTCTCCCATTAAAACAACAGAATTGGCACCAAAAACTTATATATTCTTATAAAACCAAAGAAATAAAGTTGGAAAACATATATTTCTGATACCAATTGCCTGAGCCATTTGTTTAGTCTTTTTGATTTGATACTAATTGTTAATTGTTGTACATTTGCTATAAAATGTGTGTAAAAAAGGTATGTTAGTTTTGATTCTGGCTGATGAGACCTAATATGAAGAAACTTAACATTTTTCCCTTGTGATTATTTGATTTGCTTTTACTCTTTTTTTTTTTTTTCCATTCAATGTTGTAGCATCTGCATTTGGAGGAATATCCTATTTTAGAGATGCCTCATCTCATGCATCAACCTTTTATGTCTGTCTAAATTTACTGTGTTAGTTTTAAATTCATCATTTGTCTATTCAGATTCTTTATTTGTCCTGCTGTGGTGTTGCTCGATGCATTTATTGGCTCTTTCACATGGTGGAAGCAGATAATGTGTTATTGTCTGGCGTACAACTACAGAAGGCTCTAGTAGATACATTCTATTCTAGTTCCACATAAAATTCAATGGGAAGTATTCAGAAGCATGCTGCAGAGAGCTTGCTTAAGTGATAATTGATGTTTATATACTTTTTGGTGCTAATCATCACATGAAAACTATATTTCTTATTCTTTTGAAATTTGTACTTTGTAATCATATATAGATGTACCCGAAGCCCCTTTCCTTCCCTTGAAACTTAAATATTATTTAACATTATTATTATTTGGGCTTTAGCTTTCCATATTCACCTTTGCTCCATGTTTAATAATTGTCAAGGATAAAACCGTCAACATAACTTTATTAAATATGTTAGAATTCATAGTTTAGATCTCTATAGTATTTTTAAGCCCTTAATTTAAGAAGGATAAACTGGTTGGGAACCAAGGAGTGCAGCTGTCGCCAGTGCATTTTTAGAAGTTTCTGGTAGCAATCCATTGTTAATGCATTTCTTACACAAAGGGTTTTTTCTCTGTTCCTGCAAATTAGAATGCCCACCAATATGTAGAATCCATCATTCTCACCTTTGCAATCATTGCACTCCATAAGACGACACCTCTTAGAGGCACTGTATCAAACAGTTTACGTGCCATGTCTGGGCTTCCACATTTTGCATACGTCTACCAGTGCAGTTGCAACTACAACATCTTAGAAAATTCTTCTATGCGTTATGCTTTGATGGATGTCCATATCATCTTCCAAAGCTGCCATATTGGCACAGGGAGCGAGGATGTTGGGGAAGATTGTGGAGTTTGGGTTTGCACCTGCCAATTGCAATTGTTTGAAAGATTCTAAAGCCTTCTCAACAATCACTTTGTGCAAATCCTGCAATCATTCATGAGATCACTGTTATTTGAGGATTCTAGCAAACAATTCATGTGCCTTCTCTATACTCCCACATTTTGCATACATGTCTACCAGAGCATTTTATGTCTGACAAAAATCCTCCCTTCCATTATGCTGTGATGGATCTCCTTACCCTGTTCCAATTCTCCCATTGGCACAGGCAAGGAGGATGTTGGCAAAGGTTGTCGAATCTGGCTTTACACCTGCCAATTACTTTTGCTTGAAAGTTACTAAAGCCTTTGCAACAAATCCAGTTTGTGCATATACTGCAAACATTGTAGTCCATGAGAGCACATTTCTTTGAGGCATCTTGTTGAACAGTTCACATGCCTTGTCTATGCTTCTGCACTTTGCATACATGTCAATAAAAGCTTGATATTGGTAATAATTGTTAGCTAATTGAAACTAGTCAAACACTTTCATTCTTATGATGCATTTTTCCTTTACAAATTCAAGCCCATGGTAATTTGGTCTAGTTTTTCTTTTTTTCTTTTTTGGAGTGAGAATTATGAAACCCTCTTTTATCTAACCAAAAATAACAGAGGGCTGTACTCTAAGAATACAAGGATACATTATATTAATGTAAAGCTTAAGTTAATTGCTAGTCACATTAATTACAGACTACTGATTATAATAATGGAAAAACAACCCAAAGCATATGTTTAGAATTTGTGGATATCTCCTCAAGTTCTGTTTTTGTAGGGACTTCAATTAAAATTTCTTAGGCATAAAGGGAAATTGAATCACATGTTTCTTTTCTTTCTTTTGTTGTAGCTGCACTCTAACAACAAGAAGGCTTAGTTTCTCTAAAAATAACACTTTTAAAATAAATTACCTTTTGTGCAACAATATACCAAAGTTTTTATCATTTCACACCATAACTACATCTGATGAAGATATATTTAACATCCATGTTATCCAATTTTGTTTGCTTCTCCTTTGAAAAATGTGCATATGCCTTGCAACCAATAACTCTTAGATGTCTAAGAGAAGGATTGTGATTCGACCATGCCTCTATTAGCATCTTGTCAACAAGAGTTGATGTAGAAAACTTATTTATCGAGAAGTAGGGAGTGGCTATGGCTTCAACCCAAATTTTTTGTTCTAGTCTAGCACCACTTAGCATACTCCTAGCCTTCCCTATCAAGCTCCTATTCATTCTTTTTGTAACTCTATTATGCTGCGGAGAATATTGGAGTTGTCTTTTGTCTCTAGATACCACAATCTTTACATAATGTTTTCAAAATCATTAGACCAAAATCCATCACCATTATTTATCCTTGAAAGCACTTAATTTTTTTCAGCTTGCACAACCATTGCTTTAAATTCTTTGGAATAACTAAAAACATTAGTTTTACTCTTGAGAAAGTAAACTTATGTCCTCTTATTGAAATCATCAATAAAGAAAACATAATCAACTAATTTACCAATAGAAGGAACATCAATTAAACCAAATACATTTGAATGGATTAGATCCAAATTCATCAAGACTTATGAGAACTCGAGTAAAATTGAATGTGGTTTTGTTTATCATAATTACAAGGTTCACTAAAGTCAAATTCAAGATTACAACCATCCAACCCATTTACAAGGTTTTTGTTTCTCAAGATTTATAGGCTTTTCTCTCCTATGTAACCAAGCCTTTGGTGCCATAACATGGTCTTTTCTATAGGAAAATTTGATTTGGTAGATAGAGCACCCTTGGGTAACCAAAAGCCATGCCCATCTATTAAGTAACCATCTCTTTTTTAGTGAAGTAATCTTCAACTTAATCTTAACAAAAGGGTAATTAAACCGTGCATGCATCAAGTTGGTACAATGTACCTAATCTAATTCCTCTTACTATCACCATAGCACCTCTCACCATTTTCATACCTAATTCAAAAAATTGTACATGCAAAATTCATATCTTGCAAGCCCTAAGATATACAAGACACCATCAAATTGTCTAACTCTACCATTAAATTTTTTTACATAAATACTTCCACGACCAACAATGTCAAGGAAATAATATCACCCAAATACATCTTATCACCATCATATTTTTCATACATACTAAGCTAATATCTATTTTGAGTTGTGGAAAGATGCATGTGAGTTAATCAACCATGTAGTGTTACCTACATGAGTGGCCAAGGCTATGATAAAAGCATCTTCATCTTCCTTCTTAGACTCAAAATTATAATCTTGTTTCTTCTTCTCTTCTTTGTAGTCCTTTTCGAAGTGTCCATATTTGTCACACTTCCACCATATTGCCTTGGAATTACCAAGATATTTTGATTTCCCTTTATTCTTGGACTTAGAATATCCAAGTTGCTTCTCATTCTTGCCTCATTTTTTGATCTTCCTAAAACACTCAAAGCCTCTTTGGCATTTCGAGAGACCTTCCTTCTTATAGAGTATAGAACCAACAACATCCTCCATCTTTAATGTGGTTGAAGTGCTCTCAATGGCCATGACCAAGCTATTCCATGAGTCTAGTAATGAACATAGCAAAGTTTGACACCTTTCTTCCTCATCCATCTTCACCCCAACTGGGGTTAACCAAGTCACCAACATATTGAAAGTTTCCAAATTCTTAGAGATTTGTTCACCTTATTCTATTATGAAGGGATGCAACTTCTTCTTGAAGAAGATTTTATGTACTAGATATTTGGCTTGACATATCTCACCCATCTTCTTCCATAACTTCTTTGAAGTGGGTTATTTGTTGACATTTATTAGAAGAGTATGAAAGGCACAATCTTATGAGACCTTTAGCTTTCTATCCATTACACCATATTTTACAACCAAAGTTGGATTCCTAGGCCTTTGGACATTATTATCCACCGCATCCCATAGATCTTAATCAATCAATAGATCTTCCATCTTTAGCTTCTATGATTCAAAATTTGTGCTAATTTTTTTTCTACCTCAATTCTCCTAGACTTGTTGGCCATCTCTAGTATCTTGTGATACAAAATAAGAAATACTCTACATAAGATCCCACTCAAAAATTGATTAGCTCAAAAAACCCTATGTCCAACAAATAGAACCAAAATTCTCTAAGCTTTGATACCACTTGTAAGGAAGCAAAGGTGTGTAGAAACACTTTCTACACTAATCTTGATAGGCATGATACAAAAAATTCAATTAAACTATTACAAAGATTTGAAGAAACACAAATTAAATAACATAAATAGATTAACAAAAAACATAACACCTTGATTTACATGGGGAAAACCCTTTCAAGAACCTAACCTTACACTCCAAAATGGCACAATCTATTATCAAATCTTGAAATAGATTACAACACACTTGCAATGCAAGTTTTTATAGGAGTCTTCACCTCAACTAAATCATGATGGAATTTTGACAACATTCCAACAACATACATACTTGAAAACTAAACTCTCTCATGAACAACTATCTAAAAGTATAAATATACATAAAATTATATTGCATGTGAGAACCTTCTATAGGTGAGGTTCTATTTTGAAACAACTAATAAAAAAAATATAATGACACTCGTAATAAAATCATAATTAATTTGAGCACCAACTTATCCCTATCTCCATGCAATATGCTCCTCAAAATAGCCACTATACACTTGTCATAAAAATTAATACTCCAATTTTCTTTAAAAAAAACATGTGACTTAACTTTTGTTTTTTTAAAACAACACCACTAGATCACTTGCAAAAAGTTGGTTTTAGTAAGTAAATAAAGAAATATTTTATATGTATGCCCATAGATAAGAAGTGAATGAAATTGTTGTAGAAGTACTAATATATTGGGATAGATAAGAGGAGAGCTCATAGTACTTCTACAAGGAAAGTGCTCACTCACAACATGCCAAAATAGCAAAGTAAAAAATTACAAACAATAGAAATATTGCAGCATCAATTGTATTAGAAACCTCCAAATGTATATCTACTAATAAAATATAAATAAAAACATGTCAATGTGGAGAAGTAGAGTATAGTTGGGTTATTGCAGCACCAATTGTATTAGAAACCTCCAAATGTATATCTACTAATAAAATATAAATAAAAACATGTCAATGTGGAGAAGTAGAGTATAGTTGGGTTGAAAGAAGCCACTAACTATAATGTTGTTAAGGATATGATATTGCCATGTATTTTGCTCATGAATATTGATATGTCATTATATCTTAAAATCCGAAGTTCTCAATTATTAGAGATAATTTTTGTAAAGCAGGTAGGGTAAGAAAAGGTCTAGAATTGAACTTTGGGTCGAGTTGATGAGCTTGGTAAGGTAGATCATTTGAGAATATCTAGATCTTGTTGGGAATTTGGCCAAAAAATAAAATAAAGGAAACCTAACCCATTCGAAACTAAAACTCTATATAAACTGTCATTCCAAGATATTTTCCATATGTAGAGGTGCTTCAAAGATAATAGGTACACACTAAAAATTAGGGATTTCTAATGAGAAACTTATATTCTATACATATTAATTCTTCATTCACATCTAATTAGAAAATCCATACATCAAGGAGATATAATGTTGATTTTTTTTTGAGAAATTTATTATTTGTTCTCCTTCTTTGCTTTATTAATGGTGTAATCTCAAATTTAAAGTAGTTGTTTTGCATGCATATTCCAAGTTTATCCTCTAAATTTTGATGTTCACAATTAGAATAAGTGAAATCATTAGTTGTTGCAAATGCTAGACTAGCTCCCCAAAGCATAGAAACATAATATTCAAAAAATGTAGTTACAACTATAATAGTATAGAAGACTATATTAAAACTATAATAGTATAGAAGACTATATTGCAACTATAATAGTATAGAAGACTATATTCTTCCATGTCACAAGTTTTTGGTTTTAACAAATTTTGCTCTATGCTTGTAGCTTTAGACATGGACTACAACTACAACCCATCCTTGTTATAAATAAGGGGTAAATATCACAATTGTAACTCACAAAAAAAAGTGGCATTATAGGTAAAAGTCAACTTAATTTTAAATATTTTACTTATTTACATTACTCAAAATACATATATGCATATATTTATGTGAAATATATATAGTTTAAAAATTTATATTATAACAAGTGACACATTGTATTTAATTCTTGTTGGTGATATGTGTAATATGTTAATTGGTTTAAAGTAATGTTGTTAGAATAATTAATTTACCAAATCTAATAACACAATGAAAATTTATGGAATCATTTGACAAAGTAGAGATGAAATTATTGAATTATGTACTTTTTGTTTTGAAATGTTGTTCAAAAGTTAAAATGAAACAATCTAATACAACAAAATTTAAAACTATGTTGTATACTCTAATCAAATAGAGACAATGTCAAAGAAGAATTAGAACTCTAAATATGATGTAACTAAATTATTATTATTTTTGGATAAAAGGCATTAAGCCTGAAATATTATTAATAATATGAAAGTATTGACATTACATGGATACAACATAGTAGCTTACTGTATAGAATTGTCCTGGTGATGAAGGGTACTCCCCTTACAAAACCACACACACAGCTAAACAAGAGAAGTAAACAGGAAATGCAGAATGAAATGCTTGCTTTCTATTATCTTGATGAATGAAATTACAATACTGAGAAAAATAACATACTACAGCCACATGGGTATTCTCATTACACAAATTTGCAAGCCAAAACCATGATTTGCACTATTGGAGCCCCCTTTTCGTAACCCTTGTTCTCCATCTTTATCCTAGAAGTGTAATCACCTTAGAATATTCTAGAAGGTGTAACCCTATTTTGGGGCTAGAAATTCCACCATCCATTTTCCCGCTCTAGAAGATTTGTATTTTATTTTTATATAGTTACAACTTCTTGGGGTCATAAATTTTGATCTGACCATTGGATTTTTAGTTGTAATATATCGTTGGAAAGCTTATGAAGATATCTACAACATGCTTTTGCAAAATCTATAAGCTCTGCACTTTTCACCCTATCATGGGGTCTCTAAAGTCCTCAATTTTGAGTTTGAAACTTCATTGTGAAATTCCTCGGGACGAAAAATTTAATATCTTCCAAACGATACAAAATTTTGAGATGATTCTTTCACCAATATTTTTTTTTTAATTTCACTCCTTGGGGTTAGTTTTCAAGTCCATAGGAACTTGAATAGGCTGGCTTACTAAAAATAGCAAGTGATTATTTTCAGTTGTTTCAAACTTCTGACTATCCCAAAAATTACATGTGTCACTATGGGCCCCAAACCAACTAAAGAAAACTAAAACATAATGAAAATACATTATTTTTAGGTGATGCAAGATTTCCCTTACACCATTGGATGCTCCTACATCACTTGGGGGCCAAATACCCCATAAACTAGTTAATTTTTGCATGAAGGCTAAGAAAAAATGCCTCATGGAACAAAAAATACAAAGAAAGCCAAGCATGAGCAACTGGTAGCAAGAAAATAAAAGATGTCAAAGAGGCAACCCAAGAACTTTCAAAACCCCCTTCAATGGGAATGGAGCAGAATTTGATGAAGAGCTAGCTCAAATTTGAGAGGGAATTTCTTATGCTTTTGCACAAAGGTCCAACTGCCACCCTCAAATCCACCTCTAAGAGTGGTGGATGGGAAGAAGTAATGGAGTTATGGACCATTTTCTCTTGATCCTCTTTTTTGCCTTGTTCCACTTTTTTATGTTGATCCACAATCTTCTTTAATGAAGCTGATCTTGAGGAGAAAGCTTTCTTCTTATTAGGTTCTATGGTAGTTGAAGGAGCAACTTCTTTTTGAATTGGAGGTGAATTCTTTGCGAGGTTATCTATAACAAAATATTTCCACCATGAAGCTTGTTTAACTGTTTTACTTTTGAAATGACATGCTTGAAGCTTGTTTAACTATTTTACTTTTGAAATGACGGGTTGTAGCAACATTTCTTGTTTTGTAACAACTCCTACAATGGAAGGGGAGACCTTCATAATCTAGTAATTGGGTCCAAGACCGACCATTAACCTTAAGAATTATGTTTCAAAAAAATCCTTAGAGATGCCCATTTCCACTAGGATTCGAGCAAAACTAGTATGAGAAAAATCAGAAGTACCCTCATCTACAACCAAAAAAACACCTAAAGAGTTTCCAATGGCTTTAAGGCATGAATTGATCGAGAATTGGAGTGGAAGATTTGGGAGGTGAACCTAAATTGGCATGATATTGAAAGATTGAACAAAATTATTAGATTAACATGAATATATTTAATTTTAAATTATTGAAATAGGTTAGATACAAAATAGATTTTAAACAAAATTCATTGTCCTTTTTATTTAAATATTACTTTTTTGTTTGTTAAATTTTAAAATATTTTAAGAAGTCCCATGATTCCTCATTCTTGTGTCTTTAAAACTAATAGATGTAAATTGACTCCAATATAATAAGAAAAGAATAATTAAAAAAATAGTACTTAATTCTCATCTTCAGTACATATTTTTAATTATATAATAAAAAGTGGCTCCAATATAATAAATGAAAAAGTGCATTTCATACAAACTAAAATTGGCTCCAAAATGATAAACAAAAAAATGCATTTCATAATGTTAGCCTGTAACTCTTTAAATACAAAATAATATCATTATGAAATGGGACAACCGATACAATAAAAAAGTGGTATGAAAATAATTAGCTCCACTATTAACTATTTTATAGTCAAAATGAATAAAGAAAAAAATCATGAACAATACAATTAATTATTAGTCCAAAAACTTACATCATACTAATAAGACCGTTCACAAATATTATCTAATAAAATAGAATGATAGATAAAGTAATTTTGATATTTTGAAATAAATTAGAAAAAAAAATGCATTAAAATATTTAATCAAACTATTTTAATTTTACTCTCTTATTAATTTATTATCAACTAATAATATATGTATTAATGCTCTCTTCCAAAAAAACTAATAATAATATATATGATCACTATCTTTAAATTGAAAATATGAAACAATATATTCCAATTTGGTTTACATCACATCACATAAATGTAGTTATTTAAACAAAAGTAATGATAAATTAAAATAAAAGCAAATTTGTCTAAATTTTCCTTTTATATAAATGAAACCAAAAACAAGAAAAAGAAAGAAGGATTGCATGCCCTAACGATTCTTTCCTTCTTCCTTGGTGCATTTTTTGATGTGAGAGTAAAGCGATTGTAGCATGGTAGATGTGTTGTAGGCATGGGGGGACCTTGTTGCACCCCAGCAAGGGGACATGGGATGTCATAAATTACCATGGATGTAGGATATGCCAAAAATGAAATTGCTTTAACACTTTTTTTTTTAAAATTGATTTAGTGATTTCCAAATTCATTGTATATGCAAAAAATATATATATATATATATATATATATATATATATGAAAAGTTCCATTTCCAAATGTAGATGATTGATATCTTTATAAACCATTTTATTTGCTACCCAGTTCATAGGATAGTTGCTTTTATAGAAACCATAGATTCAAGAGAAACATATTTTTAATATTGATCAGTACTTTAGTATGATTTTTTTTTAGACTATAGGAATTGAAATTGGAATTGGAATCAGGTAGCTGCCCCCCTTCAATACAACTGGGACGGTGGGGAGACTAGACCTTATGACCTCTTGCCTACAACAATATGCTTTAGCCAATCGAGCTAGGCCCGCCAGCCCTGTTTAGTATGATTATTATGTAAAATAGAATAATAACAATTTGGAATCCATTTTAAGAAATCAATAATATGAGCATAAAAATTTAAGTATTTAAAAAAGTTTAAATAAAGAGGAATTACAAAAAAGGATCTAACTTATTTTTTCTTTTGCAGTAAACAATTCACAAATAATACAATGTAGAATCATGTTTAGATTAAATGTAATATTTTAACCTTGTCGAAGAATTATTCATGTTACATTTTTTTCTTCTAGTACTTCCAAAAATACTTGCAATAGTCCAAGAAAAATTATATTAGAGTTTCCATAAAAAAATAAGTCAATAGAAGGATAAATCTCTCCAACCAACTATTATGGCCTCATCAAGCCTTACAAAGTGACTCTTGCCCTTGGTGGAGCCAAGAGACCAACCGAGAATGGGCATGCAATACTATGTTGAAGGACACAAGAATATTTAAATACTCAAGAAGTTACTTAAGGAAGGTCAAGCCAAGGTCACACACATGTGCACAAGAAAAATAATCAAACACATCACTCAAATTCAACACAAAACACTCAACTCTCTTCTTTCATACACATAAAAATAAAAAATCAAGAAATAGAACTTACCTCTCAAGGTAGCTTATGTTATATGAAAGTCTCCTTTGGATGAACCTCCTTCCCAAGAGCACATATAAACCAACTCATCCCAAAGATTTTCTTAAATTTTTGTACAAATAAATTTAAAAAATTGAGAGAAATATCTTTGTTGAGGTCTTTTCCCCTTCCCATCAAAACAAGAATGATCAAAAGTTAGCCATCTTAAACCAATGAAGAAGATTGAGGATGCCATGCCACTCATCCTTATCTAACAGGATAAGGACACATGCCTTCTCTTTACCCCTACACAACTATCTCTTACACTAAATGAATATAGCTTAGGAGCCCATGCAAAGGTATGGATGAGTCAAATGTCTTCCAAAAATTAACAATTTTAAAAATAAAAGACTTGATTATTATGTTTTCGAGGTCTTCAGTATTATAATAAATCCCTCACTATAGGTAAAAAATTCATCCCACTTTGTAGTTCAATTAATAAAAATGTTTGGTGAGATTTGTGGGCCAGTCCACTTCCTTTTAATTTTTAGTTTTGTATGTAATAATGTAGTTCTAATAAGTTTCTAAGTCTTGAAAAATGTGCACCATTTGATGCTTTAAGAAATTTTTAATTTGACAACTCGTGAAATTGATAAGTAGGAGGGATTTTTCAAGTGTCAAATTGTGATATTGCTATCAGAATTCAACTGTGTAATTTTTTAGGTCAAACTCATTGACCCATGGTTCATGAGTAGTGGTTCACAAGAACCCCTCTCATGATAATGAATGGTCCACTTAGCACTCATTGCATCTAGGTGATGCTCACAGAAGTGAAGCACTGGGCCTTCCCGGGAGGTCACCCATCTCAGTACTACCAGCTCATGAAATTTTTTAAAAGGGTAGAGAATACTTTTATTGAAAAGATCTAGCATTGTGACACATGGTAATGTGGTATAATAAAGTTAAAAGGAAATCTACATAAGTATCATCATATTGGGCTCTTCCTTTATTATTTTAAGTTACGTTTTGACTTAACCAAGGCCACGTGGTGTGCTCTTAGGATTTCCAAAAAAGCAAAGGGCCAACTTCTCCAATGTTAGCATCGTTCAATTTTCCATTGATAAGCTCATTTGATGGCCCATGATACATGCAACCATTGATATATGAAACTACTCTTCTTTGTAGCTTAGCAACACAATTTTCGCATATACGACTTCCCCACATCATCCTAAGAAGGTCCACAAAATTAGAGTAGTAGAGTTTGTCTTGGTCACATCCAAATTTGAATTTGTAACAAAGGAAAGGATAAGCATTCATGGTAGTGATGGTACAATATCCACACATGGGAGTTTCACCTACTAGTGTGTAAAAGTGTAGTATTATGCAACAAATTTCATGGACCAGATTCCAAAGACCATACAATTTTTCCCAACCACTAACAAGAATCATTATAATGTCAAAATCTATATAAATTTATCTCTCTCTCCCTATAGATTTCAAATTCAAATTATATTTGGGTGGGAAAAATATTGTGGTTGGATAGTCTAGGCTATAC
This sequence comes from Sequoia sempervirens, assembly GCA_007258455.2. NCBI lineage: Eukaryota > Viridiplantae > Streptophyta > Pinopsida > Cupressales > Cupressaceae > Sequoia > Sequoia sempervirens. The sequence goes on along the minus strand of VDFB02358134.1, from coordinate 169,968,045 downwards.
ATACTAGCATGCATGTCCATTCATAGATAGATGACCTTTTGTACAACTAAGCTATTGAGCCTGCTTTATCAGTTGATTCTTATTTCTATTTTTTACTATACAATGAAGTGTCTATATATGTTTTTAAAAGAGTATGCATGTTAGATTGTAAGAATCAATGAACTTTATAAGAAAACAAGTATTGACTTAAGTGATTCTCGGCTTGTCTTTGTTTAACATTGATTATTATGTGTATTTTTATTTTAGTTGATTATTGCATTATGGGTTGTTAATCTCCACTTTAATAGTTAAGACTACATCTATTTGGCATAAGCCTTTGTTTTACTTTAATTTACTTTCTATAATCTATATCGCTTAGTATTAGGATAGATAGGGAGCCAACCCTCTAATTAGCCCAAAGATTAGCTTGTAGGGTTCACCCTCTTTGTCAACCCATATTGTTTCTTGCAGGGCCTTCCATGTCCTTAGTCCCATGTGACACACTATCTATTGAAAAAGGCCTTTAAACCAATCCAATAGTTTTTGGCACACTCGGTGGGACTCAAACAATTACAAAGGGCTTCTAGCCTTCACTATACAACTAAAACACACCTCTAGCTAAGTCTTGGTGGATTATAAGCTATTAATTTTGGTATTTTATTTGATGAATCTACACCAATCAATCTAGAAAATCCTTTGACCCCAAAAATCACTCAGGATCTATAACTATAGTTAGACCTCACATCTTTGTGTAAACCTTTGTGTTCATTCCTAGAAGGCCTCACATTATACTATAGCCAGAAGCTCAAATGCCTCGAGGAATACCTACCATGGTTACACAACAACCCCCTAGGGTACAACCTATAGGGAACATTAGAGACCCATCGTTCCCACTAGTACCCCCTATAGTATGGGGAGCCATACTAGATGTTGTTGGGTGAGTGTAGGATCATGATGGGCCAAACAAGGCCCTTAAGTGGCAATGAAAATACATAAAAAAAACTTAAGCAATTTCACATAGGAATTTGAATAGGTTATTAAAATAATTTTGAAAATAAATAGGAAGGGAATTTTTAGAAAATTGAATGTAGTTTGTAGGCTACTAGGCCTTTTTTGGAAAAAAAGTAATACGTCCTACTTATAAATTGAATGTAGTTTGTAGGCTACTAGGCCTTTTTTGGAAAAAAAGTAATTTTATTTGGTGAAAATTTAAAATTTCAATGCAGTAGTACTTTAAATTTTGGAAAAGAAATAAAAAGTAGGTGTTTGTCCAGTCACCCTAAGTATGAGCAAAAATAAATATATTTTTTCGAATCTTTCAATATAAGTAGAGGACACATGCCTGGATGTGAAGCACATTTTTTTGTAATTTTTTTGCAAGTAAATAATTAGTTAAGAATTTTCTAGTAGGAAATTTTAAAAATATTAAAAACCATTTGTCTGACCACCCTAACTTGGTCAAAAATTTATGAAATTCATTTTTTTTAAAACTATAGTTTGTGACGCATCTTTCAGATTCAAAAAATGTATAACTGTTTAAAAGTTATACATATTTTTTAATTAGCCTATCAATTAGGACTTTACACATAGTGCATGTAAAAAATAAATAATAATAATTTATTGAATTCAAAATAAAGCATATCTTATATTGATAGACTGTTGACAATTTATTGAATAAAGCTTTTTCGTTTCATCAAATTCAAATGAAAAAAAGTCGTCAACACGAAGGGTGAAGTCGCGAAAAGAGGATAAAACCTCTAAACACATTGGAGCAGTTGAATTTTCAGGTTTGACACCCCAAGCCAAATCCCAAAGCAATCTCAAGGCAAAAATAGAGGGGGAAAATTTAAGAGAAAAAAAAGGATATTCATTTTTATGTCTTCAAATCAAATATCCTTTTTGAAAAAAAAGTGGATATCCATTTTTTAGAAATGGGTACCCAATTTTATGTCTTCAAAATGGATATCTGTTTTGTTGAAATGGGTACCTGTTTCTATGTCTTCAAAATGGATATTAGTTTTGAAAAACAAAATGGATATCCATTTCTTAGAAATAGGTACCCATTTTTATATCAGTTTCTATGGCTTGCTAGTAGAGGAGTGGTGAGAGAAAAAAAAGGACTTGATTTATAATTTCTTGTGTAGGAATATTAGGTTTGCAATCTAACCAAGTGGTAGAGTTTATGGTTACTTATTAGGTCAATTAACTTTTCTTTTGAGATTAGTCTTACACACCTAGTTATTGAAGGATATTCTCTCCTTATTACCAACTTCCTAAAAGCTATATCACTTCCCTCATGTAACATGGGCAATATCATCAAGGTATCTTTTATATTCCTTAAGCCTTTCAAGAGGGTAAAAATTACACACACATGCTATAGAGAAGAGAACATTATTGTGGAAATTCTTTTAAAATTGTGTGTTAATATGGAAAGTCTAATTTGTTGGAGGGAGTTGGAGTTCCTTCCCTTGGAAATCGAAGTTGGAATTATTAAGGAGGCACCATTGTGATCTCATGACTACACTTTATAGGAGTTTAATTATTTACCTCATGTGGAAAGGAAAGCCTTGGTACTTGGAGAGGTCAATCATGATGGCTAGCCTTAATTTCACTTGTGGTTACTTGGCCTATCTTTTCTCAACTTGTAGCATGACACTATTCTTATGCCATAATCCCTATTCTTTGATGATTAAAATGAGATTGCATTTTCTTAATAGACTTTTAGAGAACTATTCATGTTCCACTCTTGACATGACTTAAACTTCACATCTACCTCCTTCAATTAGCATAAAAGTGACATCATCATTTAGACAAATACAATAGGAGGAGCATGGCTTCTATTTAACCTTCTTATTGTGAGGAATTAAAGAAGAAGGGCACCATTTGGAAACTTTTGCAAAGAGGAGGATTGACCTCTTTGATTGAGTGTATCAATTATTAAGACCTTACTGTATAAAATTAATTTTTTAGGTCTTGGAAACTAAGGAGGGTTTCTATGAGAGGGCCAAGTTTCAATATGAAAAAAAGTTCAGGTATAGTGGCAATCATGAGACTCTCCATGATTGAATTGAAAACTGAAAAAGCTAGCAAAAAAAAAACACTTAGATTCTTTTCTTAAAGCTAGTGAGAAACTCATTAGTACTAACTTTTGGATACCTTCAAGAGGCTCTCTCAGCTTTGTGGGATGAAGTGATTGCCTTTTTGATAAAATATTACACTCTTAAAGATTGATATAAATGCATTTATGGTACCATTTTCCACTATCGAACCATATGAGGAAAAAACATCTTGTCACCTTTCCTTCTTATCTCCTAATGTCCATAAAATAGTTACTTGTAAATGTCCTATTGAGTAAAGTCAAATTCCCTCTTCATTAGGGCCTTATATTTCTTCTATTTCATTTTGATAAACTCAAAAATTTAATCTACCCTAACTTATGCCTAGGGTTGAGGTTGTTGAGAATGTGACTACCACTTTGAGTCAACCAAAACCTTCTTTTGTCAATGTGTTACCCTCTCCAATGTGGTAAAAATCAAGACCCCAACCTCAAATTCCCCTAATTCTAGACCTACCACAAGGGCCAATCTTAGCAGAATCCTTGCCTCCTATGATGGTCCCAACACTATTAAATTTGATTATGATCCATCCCTATATGTCAAAGATTCCATCTCTAAGATTAAAGGTAAGGCCCTTTTCATGGAGGGGCACTCCATGGTGCTTTGCTTCCCCTATTGATGGGGCCAATGAAATTGTTTAAGAGGATGCTATTCAAGGAAAAGAGAGGAGAAAAGCATTGAATACAACACTTATTCCAATTGAAAAGGAATTGAGTCTAAAGTTCTAGGAAATTGTAAGAAAACTTCAATCTGCAAAACAATATCTTGAAATGATTTAGAAATGAAAATGAAATGCTAAAGGAATTAATGTCGTTTCTCCATAGAAAAATAAATGGTGAGGAGCCTAAATCTAAGATTAGTGTTAGATTTTTAGAGAAGGAATGGAAGAACATAAAGAATTCTAGCTTAATGCTTGTTGATATCACTAAGCTCAAAGACCAAATGGGACAGTTAGAGAAGAAGTAGGATGAGTGATGTCTAACCTAAAGAATGTTATTCAACTTAGTAGGACAACTATCAAAAAAATTGCTACTAGAATTGCCATGTTGCATGAAAAAATGCTAAAGAAGAAGATCTTGATAGAAGGTGAAGGCCCTAACAAATAACTCACTCCAAACAATCGCAAAAGGATAAAGAAGTCTTTAATTAGACAACAAGGTTCTCAAGGAATATTTAGGCCTCCTTCAAGAGGAATGAGATAAAACTAATGGATTAAAGAAATGTCTTATGTTTAGTCTGCTAAACTGTGCATGTGTTGTAGATCTACTATTTCATAATTTTGTTGTTGTTTGTTCTCGCTGTGAAGTTCTATTCTCTCACAAAATTCGACTCGTTATTGACTTTAAATCTATTTTTAAATGCCCTTCTTTAAAAAATCATCTTCACCCATAATATCAAAGAAAAACAACTAGAATATTTAGAAGATATAATGATAACGTGGAATATTTCACCATCACAATTTAAAAAAAAAATTCATTGTCAAAAAGTTGACGACTACGATATTTAACAAGTGCATTAATCAAGCTCGCTAATGTTATACATGACTGGTTCCACCATACCTGTATTTATATGTCTTATGTTTAAGTCGGTTACCTGTGATTGATATTTTGGTGGAGTTGGTGTAAGGAAGCAGTTCAAATCATAAGAAAAGGTTTATTGTACACAAGTCTGAGGGACAGGTTTATAATATTCAATAAGAAATGAGTAAACAAAATAAGGCGGCTTTCTAGTATCTCAAATGATTTGTTTTATCAGGACGTATACAAAATCTCTGCACAACAGTCCATCCATCCCTATATATATATATATATATCCTTAGCTGGGCAAATGAGAATAAATGATATTATGAATCATTATCAGATTGGACGTAGCTGTAGCTGTTCTGTTGGTGTATGGCCATGTGGTCTGACTCTACCTGTTTTTTTTTAATATTTCTCCTAACTTTTTCTTATACTATGCTGAATCCAATAATCAGTGTATTCAACAATCAAATCAGGTGCCCCAACCACTACCATCATTTCATTTTCCAAGTTGACATTATCAATCTAACTTACACCACACTTCATTAAGTCGTGTCAGAATTAATTGGTAACAAATGAATAAGTGAGAGTACCCCAACTACTACTACCATTTCATTTTTGAAGTTGACATCGTCAATCTAACTTACAACACGCTTCATTAATTTGTGTCGGAGGTAAGAATACTAATACATCCGTAGGTTTTATTAGTTGGTAACAAATGAATAAGTGAGAGAGTAGAATTAAAATAGCTTGACTATTTTTCTAATGTATATATATTTTTTTATTTTTTTTAAAACATCAAAATTACTTTATCTATCATTTGATTGGATAATTTAGTTTTGAACATTCTTATTAGTTTGACTTGACATAAGCTATTGGGTTCATAATTAATTGGACACCTTTTTATTCTATCATTGTTCCATTTAATAACGATATTATTTTGTATGCATGCTTGTAATTAATGAAAATATTATTTTCTACTAGAGATTGGACTTTGACGCTTTAATTTTTTAATAATGTATCTGTTCAATCTAATTGGAAGGTCTTTTTCATAATCTTGTATATGTTTTGACTGCTACTTTACCTCTAGCATTAGAGTGAGAGCTTGCTAATAATGTTGATGCATTGAATTGACTTTTTCTTGTTTATTTGCATGTTTGTAATCAATGCAAACATTATTTTCTACTAGAGATTGGATTTTGAGATTTTTTATTTTTTAATAATGTATCCATTCAAATCTAAATAGAAGGTATTTTTCATCAGCCTATATATGTGTTGACTGCTACTTTACCTCTATAACATTAGAGTGGGAGCTTGCTAAGAATGTTGATGTATTGAATTGACTTTTCCCTATTTATTTGCATGCTTGTAATCAATGAAAACTTTATTTTCTACTAGAAATTGGACTTTGACACTTTCACCTTTTTAATAGTATATTTCTATGGTCTATTCATTTTTACTATAACACATTAAATAACAAAGTTTTATAATAATCAAAATTATAAAATCATTAATCTCATGGAAAGCCAAACACAATGAAAAAGAAAACCTAATGACATGGTCATGATAACAACCTCAAACTCTTGTACAACTCAACTTAGCTTAGAGTATAAAATATTGTAAAAATTAACTTTTCTACAGTTGCATGCATTTACTTTATATAAAATTTGAAAAATAACATTCAAACTTTCAACTTCGATAATCTTAATCTTTTCATACACATGAGCATTTTCAAACATATAACGATTTTCAAAAAAATCTTATTTGATGAATCAAGTGCATTCTATGCATATTGTAGACTTATCCTTGATTGCTTCTTGTTAAAATGTATCCTTTTGAGATCTTTGAAATGTATGATGTACCTTGACATCTATGGCATAAAATATGAAAACTATGAGATTTTCCATTACAAGATCTTTATCTTCATTTGAGGATCACCATACATTATTAAATATCTAGTCTTAGTAAGGTCTGTCATTGTAAGATTTTCAATGTCAATAAGGTGTGTCTTTATTGTTTTCGTACCAAGTGTATTCAATGTTTGTTTTTGTGCGATCTTGAATAGGATTTCAAAATATATATATTTTTTTCATTTCGAGTTGTTATGTAATTTTGTTTTGTGCTCTAAACTCTTTTGAAATTTATGGCAACATTTTTTCCCTAGTATTTAAACTCCATGTCTTAAAATAAAATTGCTTTGCTTTAAATCTTAATTTACATTTAATAAGTGTTTGAATGTTTTATATTTTTGCATCTTTAGTTGCAATTAGGATTTTTTAAAATACTTCGAGGTTTCTTGTTTTCCTTTTTATCCACTAATGTGGCTTGAGGCAATACTAAATTTATAACTTTGAAAATCTTGAGTACATTCTCTTCTTTTGTACTCTATTCTTTTTATTTTGAGGTCTATTACATCTAGGGTCTCTATTATACAATGTTTACTTAACCAAAAATACATGAAGTCGAGAATCAAGTCTAACCAAAATAAAAGATTTTTTTTAAAAATGTTATAAAATTGATGTTGTTCAAAACCTTAAATGGATATAAAGTACTACCATTTTGAAAATAAAAATATATATTTTTTATTGTTGACATGATCAAGTCTCTAAAAGTCATCTCAGAGCAATAAAATATCTTTTAAAAGAATTTATCAAGTATTAACCCAAGAATAATTAGAAACCTAAATATCTCATTTCATTCTAATAGTAGCAACAGTACAAAAAAAGGAAATTTCCTTGTCCTTAATAAATATTCAAAGAAAGATGACCCCCTCCTAGAAATACATCAGATCAAGTCCTTAAATCACACTCAAGATGCCTAAAATCCATTAAACCCTCCAACTAGAAATATCATCAAATTGAGGGACTTCCCATTGTTATAGAAATTCAAAATAGGACTAGCACAAACCCACAACAAACCCAAATTTGATATACAATTCTAGATAGCCTTTAAAGTTAAAATTTATAAAACTATAACACCATTAATTGAGATAGCAATATTTTTTAGTGCTACAACGATGAATACACCATACTTCAAGCTAAAACCCACCATTTTAAATATGCTAAGCCTTGAACAATAGTGCTCAAAGTCCTAGGCCTACACTAATAGTATTATGTATTAAGTTTACTAAGACTATTAATTACATGGATGATCACATGAGAAGTGGCAATGCTAATGTACCATTCAAAAACCCAAACGAATAAATTCCCTAGTGATCATGATAGATTTAAAAATATTACACTAAACCTAGTTGGAAGGGTCCAAGAACTAATAATCCTAGAGCACTACCAGTTCAAGCACAAAAGAACAACCCCCCCAATGAATTGAACTAGTAAAAGTAGGAAGAATATTTAATTTCACCTATTTTTCCAAATTCAAATGTATTGAAGGAAACACAAGGGGTTGAATTCAATTATTTGGTAAACCCATAATAGTGAGTCCCAAACTTGAGACATTATATTTTTTAGTTCATATAAGAGAGAAAAGTAGGAAACACATTCTTTTGAAGGAAAGTAAAAAATCACCTTCAAATGAACACAAACCTTTGTTTGAAGGTGTAAAATATAAAAATACCTTCAAATGAAGGTATTTAAAAAAAAATCATGGAAAGGAAATACCTTCATTTTAAGGTCCTAGAAATGACCTTTCCACCTTACGCTTCAAATTTTTCTTAGAATTTTTTAGTTTCAATCCTTTGGTTGGACCTTCGAATGGAATCAACTGGACAAGATAATTTGTAGGATTGTAGCACTCAAAATAAGTTTTCCAATGAGTATAATTTTAATATATTTAATTTGATTATTATATTTATTTTCTATTTTCTAGTGAACATAGATTTTTTGACAATATTTAACGTCTCTATTCCACACACATGGAAAATACTAAAATGGATTTTTTTTTTAAATATCTACACACTAGGTATTGATGTCATTATTTCAACTAAAAAAGAAGTTAATTCAGATACATGTAAAAAAATATATGTTGTATGGAATAAACCTATGTCTAAATTATAGTAAAAAATTTATATTAAAAAATATGCAACAAAATATTATGAAAAATATTTGCACATATTAGATATTAGTGCTACAAATCTATGTTTAAAAATTTATAATTTTATCCTTCTTACAATTTTTTTTTATGTTTTATGGAATAAACACCACTGTTTAAAAATATTATTTTTTACTAGATTAGCAAGGAAAATGGGCCCTAACCCCAGAGTTTAAAACAACTTAGACATAAACCTGAAAAAAGTTACATAGGCCACCAAAAGAACAACAAGGTATGCAAGCCTTCCAAAAAAAAAACAAACAAAACTAGAAAATAGAAGAAAAGAAACAACACCACCAACAGTCAGAGGAAACAACACCCAAGACCTAGGAAAATCTATTTCATCAGGTCATGGTTCTCCAACAGAGCATCAAGTGACACCTCCCAACCTTCTTCCCTTTTTTACTGTTGGCTTTAACCAACTGAGGGTTTTTTCCTTGTTTCTTTATTTTCTTGTTGATTTTAGAATTTCTTGAGATAGTCCCCATAACAACTTTCAACATTATGCCCCGAGTGATAGAAGTAAGATTGTTGATAGTCGATTACATTCTTTTGATTTTTTCATTGTTAGCATTCATCTTACTTTTCATTTCCTTGATATTCGTCTACAAAGTCTCCAGTTGAGATCTTACAAAATAAAGGTTATTAGAAGATATAAAAAAATCACAAATTATTTTTTAAAATTAAGAAAAATAAATTTAAAATCTACACAATAAATCTCTAAAATTACTACTTCACATCATCTTCAAATTTTTAGTGTTTTAGTTGCTATAGGTGCTAAAAAGTGAAAATTTGGTTAAAAATGTTAATTTCAATGCCCCACTTTAGCCAAAAAAATTGAGCAAACTATTGTGGGATCACCCTCCCACCTTTAGTTAATTGTAGAATTACTTCTACTTGTGAGCACTTGCAATTTTAGATTTTGGAAAATGGGCACCCTTATTGGTGGATTTGAATTAGTGAGAAAATTGAAAAAAATGGAATTTTATGTAGGTGAATTATAAATTGATTTAGAATTTATTAAGTGGATATAATTCTCAAAAGAACAAGAGCCATAAAATTTCTATGGATGTGCTTTTAATTTCATAGTTGTATTTAAGAGTAATTAAATAAGTTTTAGGCCATGACAAGATAAAAATTTCTTTTGACATTCCCAGATGATAGAAGTGATCAATAGGTTACCAAAAGCAACATTTGGAAGCATGCCAAAAATATACCAATGCACAACCTATGTGATTTTCTTAAACTATATGTTTCAAGTATATAGCTATTGCTTGTAACAATTGTGAAACCAAGTGACTAACAAATCAAACTAATTTCACCTAACTTCACATCTAGATGTCATAGTTTTCCTAAACAAGCAATAGAAATGTATGTTCAACATCATTTCAAATACCATGCTTTCTAATGTGGTTGTCATGCTATTGTGTCATGAAGTTTCACACTCTAGACACTAAGAAAATCACTATTTGTAGCAAATACACATGTATGTATCTCTATATATTAATCCATTAAAACTATACTTTTACAACCTAAATTTAATTCAAATGTCTAAGGCATGTGCACCAAGATGGGGCACAAAAAAGTGGCCAAATGCCTAAAAATGAGCAAAAAATGCTCATGTTTTGAATAAATTCAAATAATGTGCTTGTGTTATGGCTCAAATTTTTTGAGCCATAACACAAGCATGTTATTTGAACAAAAAACATGCACAGGTTTTTATGAAAACAAAATGCATACACATTTTATGAAAGAAAAATACATTTGAATTTTGCTCAATAAAGTTATAAAAATAAAAAACCTATCCATTTTTCTCACCCATGGCCCACATTTTCTAGATTTTTTTCTTTCCCTCAACCCAACATAACGCAAACGTGATTTTTCCCTTTGCAACCTAGCTTCACAATGCCACACCAAAGAACAAGTAAGCGCTATTGTTTTTGTGAATTAGATTTAAATTTTGTTTGCATTTGAATGGATTGTTTTTTATTAATTTCATGTTTTAAAAAAAAATTATATATCAGATCATATAAACCCTAAGCCATAACCAAATTTAAATGATGAAATACCCAAGGAAAACCCTAGGATGCCTAACCCTTCTCCAACACTTCCAAAAAACCATGGACAAAGCCAAGATGATTTGTTAGGGCATCTAGAACAAAATAAAGTTGTACTTTCTAAATTAGTTTCAAAATTGATGGGTTCAACATCAAACTAGCATCATCTATCCCTTGCCTCAACATTGGAAGCAATGATGACAAATGTTGAAACAGTCACAAATTTAATAAATCAATGGAAAACTTATAGAGATTCACGTTGTCAATTTTATGCAACAAAATTGTCTTATGATAAAGTGAAAAAGAAAGACAAAAGCAAAGAAAACATATGTGTTCTTTTTATGGATCCTAGAACCAATGAAACTATTCCTCTGAATTCAAAAAGGTTTCCAATACATTGGTGTAATCATGATGAGATAAGAATAATTTTTGGGATAGGTGGTGGATGGTCTTTGACCAACCTCCATGTAATAATTATGAGGTGTCAATCTATTTTCTTAGAAAACTATAGTGTGATTTTATCCTTCATGAAATTCCCAATTATTTTGATATGATGGAGTTTCAAGGTAGAGATGGAGACTTTTCCCAAAATAGACCAGGAGCTCGTCAGGTAGATAATCGTGAACATCAAAGAACACTGGGACAAAGACCTATTTATCATGTGATGATTCCAATAGCCATCAAGGTGAGTATGGAGGTGTAGACTCTCCATCTAGTTTCTAGCCTGGAAAACAACATTATAGAGCATGACACAAATATCCTAGCCTTTGCCTCATAGGATGATGCAATAGCTTGACCATCTAACTCTAGTGCCCCTAGCTCTCATATATGCTCAAATTGTTGTAATCTATGCTTTGGGATATATAGCGATGCAGAGGGTGTAGATGGTTCCACCTCCCATGTGTGTTCTCATTGTCAGTATATATGTTATGGGAGTAGCAAGGGTCATCAAGGTGGTGCATTAGATAATGCAGTGATGACATATGAGTTGCTAAATGAGGTGTATGCTAGTCAAATGTAGGTACATTGATTTGAATTTATAATATGGTGATGATAGATGAGTTAGTAAATGAGGTGTATGGTGGTCAAATGCAGGTATGTTGATTTGAATTTATAACATTTTATCTATTAAATACTTAAAATTTGTAAATGTAAATAGGTTTTTAATTATAGTATTAAATTAATCTAATACAAACATTATGTATTTCATGGTGTTTTTTCCAAAGGGTGGTACATCATCAAGCATTCATGCAACAACTTGTACACCTGCATCTATATCAGAGGTAATATTTGTATAATATATCAAAATAAAATAATACTTTATATATTAAAAAATAATGTTCAATATTTTAAAATACAACTTTTTATTGAATAGGTGGGCATAAAATCACCATCTAGTACACATGTTTCGATGGATGCTTATGAAATTAGATTTACACAAGTATACTATAACACATTTAAGTTTGTTTTTGCAAATTTAAAATTTGTTTTTTATATATATTTGTAAACTTTTGATTTTAATCTATTATTGTTTGTTTAGTTGATGAATACAATAGTCACACCTCCTAGCATAAGAGAAAATTTAGAAGTTGGCATTAGTGCAGCGATTTCATCATCAATGTGCTTAACTCAAGTATGAGTATGAATATATATGTTTAATAATCTTTATTTTGTGTAAATTGATATTAATAGACCTATCAAAAATATTTGATAAATATGTCTTTGTTATGTTATAGATGTCCATGTAAACACCCCTATGTGAGGAAAACATCTCTTGATGATGTCAAGCTTCATAGGCAAGAAGAATTAGACTACCAATATGTTGTAAGTGTGTTTATAATATATGTATCATTTTAAATAATTTTTATAGCTTTTTCCTTTGGCATGTATCTAATTTTATATTTTATATGAATAGGTTGGGGTAAAAAATAACGAGGAGCATAGGAGATCAGAACGATGCAAGACACTGACTGTTACAAGTGACTGAGGTTTAATATATAGTCAAGAAAAAAGAGGCCCAATGTTTGAGAAATAGTGTTCAATATTCGTAGATGAACACATTTTGTATCCTTCTACATGGCACATAGATAAAATTTTTGGTGTGGTTATATGTATCAATGATATTTTGTAGATTGAGAGACAAATACATTGGCCTCATGGCATTGTATGACATTTTTTGCACCCTCAAATGGTATTGTATGACATTTTGATCACATTGTGTGTGCGCTCGTGATGGCATTGTCTAAAATTTTGATGAAATTTTGTACAACCTCATGGCCTTATGGAGATCAATTTATATAAATATTTTATGCATAAATTAGTAGCTTAAATGGTTTAAAATGTTCTCATAATTTAATTAGCCCCAAATGGTGTATGTATGAGGACCTAAAAGTTGTATCATTACTTATATCTTTCTATTGGAACCACTTGGTACATTAATACACTATTTAAAAATTTGGGTATACTTGTAGAAAAAGAATGAGATCATGTTTGATTTCTTAGTCTCATATGTCTTTTATAACCCAAATGTGATCTATGATTTGTTTTTGATTGATTAAGCAGGGAGAGGGCCCTGACCCAAACAGATTAATACAACATTATGAGAACAACTGGTGGCAAGAAACAACAAAAAAAGGAAGCCCACCAAACTTCCCCCCTCCCACAAGAAAAAAGCATAACCAATACCCATGCTATCAAACATTGCAGTTCTACCAATAGTATCAAAAAACTTTAACCCACTATCAGTAACATCCATCCTACTTAACTTAATAAACCTATTAATAACTTTCAAATTGTCCATGATGAAACCAAAAATATTATCAGTCCTATAGACAGTATATAAAAGGCCCTAATGACCATTAACCAAAGTTTGAAAGATAACAAAATTGATCATCTAAACAAAAATAAAGAACAACACGAAGCATCATTGTTATGCTTCCTCGATCAATTTCCATGCTATCAACAGGTCCTCCACCATGTCCTCCACTGCTTCCCTCAGCTCCATCTTCCTAGCCAAGTCCTCCTTCTCATCCATTACTTTTTTCTTTTGTTGTTTTTTAATTTTTCCCATTCCAGAAACAGTGGCCATTATAGCCTTCTACATAATAGCATCGACCACAGAGCATTAACTTTTAACAGCCTTTTCCAGGGTTTGAATTATGTTGTCTTTGTCTTGTTCTTGCATTGCTTCCTCTAAAACTTGCAATCTTTCCTCAATCTTTCTCTTCTCAATGATTTCAATAACTTGAATTATACCATCCTTATCCTTCCCTTTCCTCCATTTTTCCAAGGCATTCAACCTTTCCTCCAATTTTTTGACCCTCTCATTACCATCATCTTTGACCTTTTCTTCCTCCTTGTCTTCTAATTCCATCCTCTCTTGACTGCCCATAGCATTACCACCGTCCTCCTCCCGACTCATCTCTTGTTGCAAGTCCTCATCCTTACCCTCATTCTCATTTCCATCATCACTTTCCGCTTCCAAATCTTCCTCCACCAAATCCTTGCCCAAGCTATCCGGGACCTCTTCTGTGGAAGAGTCATTCTCTTCCATCACCTCTTTTTCTCTACTTTCTTGTGGATTGTGGGTGCTTTTCTCCTCAGGGCTCTGTGAATTTTTTTTACTGTTTTGACCTTTCGAAACTGCCAAAGCTAGTATTTTAGACCTTCTCCCACCCAAGTTAGATCCTCTTGCCTCATTGTCACTAGGAATGGTAATCATATCCGATTCCTCCCCAAATTCATGCAACAACACTTTCCTCTTCTTTTTAGCCCCCAGGTCCATGGAGTTGTCCCTTCAATTTTCAGGTGTAATAACCAACAGATCCTTCCACAAAGCCTCATTAGGTTTAGGATATTTCTTGTTAGGTTTTTTGGTCGTGGGATGGGGAGTTTCTTCAATAAGTTCAATTTTCACCGAGCTTTGGGGTTTTGGGTTTTCAATCAATTTGAGGGTAGGGTTTCTCTAGAGAGCATTGGCTAAAACAAACTTGCAAATGGCTCTAATGAGTCCTTGGTGTAA